>CM070549.1:51063001-51438841 GCA_036346405.1 Phyllostachys edulis | reverse complement strand
GAGGTGTCAATTGCTTGGTTGGTTCCTACGGCGTGTTGGGGTTTGATACTTTGATGTCGTTTCAGACGCCTGGAGGAACCGCCAGGTTTGACCTGGATTCTCTGCGCAGGAGAGGGAAAGGCTGTCGCTTGTTTTGGGAGTTCTCATGGTATTGTTGTATTTCAGAATGTCCTCTCCAAACTCTGGAGTAATTCAAGCATGTTCAGCTGTATTATTCGGGACTTTGTATTTTGAATTAATTTTGTTTTTGTGGGTCTCGAATTTTTACTGTTCTGATCCTATAGCGCCATGTAATTGCATAAATGACCCTCGTAGCTTCGTATTTCCAAATGTAGACCCCGGACGAGCGCGGAAAGGCCGAACGGGTGACGCGTGTCCCCTTCCATGCTCACCGAGTGCGGAAGGCGTCGCCTGTGACGCGATCCTGGCACGAGGAATTGAAGCTTGGGCGCGGGAGGTGGCGGGGCGCAACCTTCCATGATGCCGCTAAGCGGAAGACGCTGAAGCTTCATGATGCCGCCAGCGCGGAATAGAGGCCGCCACATACACAAGCATGCCCAGCCTAAGATAAGATGTGGCCCCGTCTTGTGTGGCGTCGTGGTGGAGTGAAAATAAAAGGAAAGGCAGGGCAGGCAGCTTCTTTCATCCATCTTTGCTTTGCCCATTCTATTTCTTCTAGCAGCATCGACGAGCAACCGAGCGACCGAGAGGAGAGGAGAAAAAGAAGATTTGGAGTGACATTTTGGGAGGTTTTAAATTTGAATTTAGAGGTTTCGCAATTGTAAAAATTGTAGATCGGTTTGCGAGCTTCAAGAAAAAGTATTTTTCATGCACATGTGTTTTATTTTTAGCTAGTTGATTAGCATATAATTAGCTTAGTGGTCATGTCATTATTACATAAATACACATGCAAGTAGCACGGTTATTTTGTATTACCGTAATAGCTTCTTGATTGTGTAGAATGTGTTAAGTAACTATGCTTAGTTGACGTAAATGTTTAGTTTATGTGGATATCATTGTTAGTTAATTAGCACGTAAATATAGTAGATAATAGAAAAAGACAGTATGTAACTATGGCATAGATAGTAGATGTTGTGTGGAATAGAAGAGATAGAGCTTGTAGGCACATGCATTGTATTGTCTAAGCGGAAGCTAATCTAAATAGGTAAACCAAGACTAAGACACATGTATAGAAAGGTTTAAAGCGGTAGCATAATTTTTGTAGGGGCGAAAAATCTCTATTTTGAAACCATGTAAATATACGATTTATTTGAATTGTTTTGTGAAAAAATAAAATAACATTGTGTAGTTATGCAAACCATTCGACCTAGTGGGATATTATTTACTATTGAAATAGAAGTATGAAATACATTTAGGAAAGTTAATCAAGAGCAGAAGAAGTCACATAGCCAAACTGCAGAATATATTAAAAAAATTTGTTACTTAATTACCCATTTAAGTCCTGTGTTTTTATTTAGAACTCCATATATATAATTGAATCTTGTAATACACAGCTAAATGCGAATTAGTAGGAGCAAAATTAATCCAATATGTTATTTGATACTAACATCACATGGTTTCTTGATACTAACATCACGTAGTCAAGTGTATCTATTTATTTATGTTTGTCGTTTTATACAGAGAACCCAACGCCGTCTTCCCCGAACATGTCGATTCAAGACTTGTTCGTGTTCTATGGCGATGGTCTCGACTGTGACGGTCGCATCTGAGCGGACGAATCAAATTGTGACCGGACCCAGATCCGGGCACCAAGCCTGAAAGGACATGAGTCTATGCGAACTAAGGAGGTGTGTGCGTTCCGCGTTCGATCGGGACACCGGAAGGAAGAAGTTACGCATCGAGGCATTGTATGCCTCGGTGGGTGGTGAAGGTCAGACCTTTTGGCAACTTATCAAGGTGAGCGGGGCGCTTCATGGGCCAACTACATGGAGGTTGTGTGCAACCCCGCCGCTGCAATATACGTCAGGCCGATGGTGTATATCCAGTTTGTGGAGAGGACAGAATCATCCGTCGTGGGTGGTTCTGGTAGAGTTAATGCCGAAGCTGCTGTTGCCGGAGATGTGGGCGAGGTAGTGGGTGATGGAGACTTGGAGGCGTCGCGGAGGCTTTCAAGCCCAACGGCGTGGAAGGTGGTGGGCGGCCGTATTGATCGCCATGAATACCTTGCCGAAAGGTTGAAAGCGAGGAGGAGGTGGATACAACTAGTTCGGAGAGGAGCATGATGAAGAAGTTGCTACGGAGGTGTATTTGGTGGTGTTGTGACCACCGACGTTGCCTATGTCTCGTCTAGATTGGACGACATCGCAACGACATCCCTAGTTCTACCGCAACCGAGGAGGCGGAGTGGGGTTCAATGAAGATACTCGCTCTTAGGCGGCGCTTCAACAAGAGCGCCGCCTAACAGTTATTGCGGATACACCGCCAACATTAGCCGGACGTATCGGGTGCACAAGTCCAACCCTGACACCTACGTCGTGAAATGTGTGGATGGATCTTGTGCTGGCAAGGCTCGTGCGCAACGGTTCAGGAGTACCACCACGGACTTCCGCATAACGGTGCTTTGAAGGATCACACATGCGAGCTTGCGAGCCACCGTGAGGCACCGCAACCCGACGTCCTCATATATTGCGGGTGATAAGCCACCTCGTCAGAGCGATGTATCTGCCTCGCCGGTTACTTCGACAGATGTTGTCAATACGGTGGGCTTCCCATCATACCTGACAAAGTATGGTATGGCGAAACAGAAGGTCCTAGAGCGTATGTTAAGCACATACGAAGAGGCCTATGACTTTGTCCCAAGAATGCTCCATCGATTGCGAGTCCAATCCGGGACATACATTGACATACATTGACAAAAGTCGGACCGGTGCATCCTCTGAAGGGCCGACTTGTTTTATCCTTGACAGGTATTTCGGCCTTCCCGAGCGAGTGGAGGGTTCAATCTTGTCGTCTGTCTTTGTCGATGGGCGGCACCTTCCTCATCGTAAGTACAAGGGCACCATCCTCACGCGGTAGCGCATAACGCTGAACGACCGATTACTCCCGTGGCCTTCGCGATTGTTGAGAGCGAGAACACGGATAGTTGGTCAGGTTCCTTGCAAGCGTGAAGCGGGCGGTGGTTCAAGACCGGCGGTGTGTGCGTCATCTCCGATCCGCAATCTTTGGGTTGTTGTCGCGTTTACCACGATGCAAAAGCGGGACACGACCTCCTTCCGGTGGAACGTCTGACGAATCGATGGTGCATGAGGCATCTCACGGCGAACTTCCACACAGGTTCGAAACAAGGACTGATGAAGACCTTCAAGAAGCTATGCATGCGTAACCAAAGGCGGAAGTTCGGCGTAGTGTGGAGACAGTTGGGCGAGGATACTAGCAAGCATGTAAGGAATTCCTGTGATGCGGAGGGAGGCGTGGCAGGAGGCTCCCTCGAGTTGGGGAGTTCACACATGGGTAAACTCACAAGCACCCGACTTAGAGAAATGGTCTCGCTGCATGATAATCGGTGGTGCACAGTGCGGAATCATGACGACTAACATGCCGGAGGTGTACAATGATGTCTTGAAGGGTGTCCGATCCCTCCCGATCACCGCAATTGTTGAGGAAAGCCGAACCGCACCATGGGGTACTTCGTCAATAGAGCCATGATGGCGAAGAAGCATATGGACGAAGGAAAGCAGTATTCGGAGGTGGCGCAGGCCTACATGGACAAGAAGATCGAAAAGGCTCGTTTGCACACTGCTAGGACCATGGATGCCATCAGGAAGAAGTTTGAGATCCGTCTGAGGTAGAAGTATCTCATGGGCCATGCTAGGGGTGATCACAAACAAGTCTGCTCGATCGATGGGGAAGCGTCCTGCACCTGCAATAAGCCGCAGCTTCTTCACAAGCCCTGCTCCCATGTATACGCGGCGTGCGAGGCGTGGCGCCAGTCCTTGACGCAATATGTCTCTGAGTTCTACGACATTCACCACCTGTACGGCACTTGGAGTGCCGAGCTCCATTCGTACGGGCTGGATATGCATTACGAGGACCTCTCGCACCGGCACGTGAAGTGGGTGCCGAACGACGCACTCAAGAAGGTCGGTCGTGGAAGAAGACAGTCCCACCGCATCCGTAACGACATGGATGATAGCCAGCGTGGGCAACGGGCTAGGGCCCGAGATGCAGACTCTGCAAGACGATTGGCCACTCGTTCGCCACCTGCCCGAACAGGCCCGGGTCAAGCAACGCACCGTAGTTTCATCGCCTATACATATATGCTATATGTTTGTTGTAATGCGCTAGGCGTTATTGTGTTGTATGTGTTGGAATGTGTCGGACAATGGCTGTTGTCATATGTTTGTTGCCTATGTATGCTGTATGTTTGTTGTAATGCGTTCTTACGCACTCTTGTCAAGTGTAATCGTGTTCTATATGTTGCAATGTGTCGGTGAATGGTTCTTGTCATTTGTCTGTTGTGTATGTATGCTATATATTTCGCTTTCGTTTTGCTTATTTGTACGTACTCTTTTATTTACACACTAACTTGTTCTTGTACGTATCTCAGGAGATGGCGCAGCCTGCAGACGACATCACGTACGAGCTGCTCGACCCACAGTGGGATCGGAGACACCGATGCCACGCGTGGTTGTCCAACGGGGGCCCTCCGAGCTTTGTCCTCAGGAGTCCCAGAGAGCACTGGCCTTTGGACCAGCAGTACGTCCCACTGCTACGGGACACCGGGCTTTTGCCCATTGCCTGCCTATTGGACCTGGACCACGCGTTTTAGTTCGATGCGCCATTGTTGTCCGCGCTCGTGGACCGTTGGAGACCGGAGACGCACACCTTCCACTTCCACTGGGGGGAGATGACCATTACTCTGCAGGACGTCGCTATGCTTACAGGACTACCACTATGGGGTCATGCAGTAGTGCCACTTCCCAGGCGACCAGACTGGAAGGTGCGCATGGCTGACAGGTTCGGTCACCCGATCCCGCAGAACATATCAGGTGTGCCACATTAGTAGCTCTGACGATGCAGAGGTGTGCCCGTAGACGCCGACCAATGGTCATACGGACACACTTCCTTGCGTACCTGCTCTTCCTCTTTGGGTGGGTCCTGTTTCCTTCGACTCAAGGAGATTGGGTGCACCCTAGCTACATCTATCTTTCTTGGCGTTGGCGGGCGCTTGGCAACGAGGTGCCTTGATCTGATTGGGGCTCCGCAGATTGCGCCACGCATCGAGGCTTGTGTGATGCCTCCAACAAGAAGACGGCCGGGAGCCATCCTCGCGATATGCTACATCCTCTTCTGATTGTGGTCATGTGAGCACTTCGGTTAGCCACCGCATTTAAAAACACCCCGAGTTTTACGGTGCGGGAGATCTGCCGACCTGCTGAGGGCCCACAATGGGCACTCGCTGGACACGTGCTCGGTTAGGGTGGGCTAGGGAGAGGCCGAGACGCGTCTACCCTGAGTTCCACAACCAGTTCGAGACTCTACATGAGGGGGAGGTCATATGCTTCCCATGGTCTACACAGATCATTGTGGAGACGGCCCCGTACGGCTTGTCCTCTCAGTGCAGTCAGGACTACGCGTACTGGATGACGACCTGCCATCTAGTGTTCTCCCATATGGTCGAGCCGTACTCACCACAGCGGGTCATGAGACAGGTCGGGCTTTACCAGCAGGTGCCACCGCCTCCGGGATGACCTCTTGCAGCGAAGGCCCATAAGTATGTTGTTACTTGGTTTTCCTGTTAGCTGCATCTCTTTTTTTCGATTCCCTAATGTCCAAATTCACCTGCAGGCAAACGAGGCAAGGGCGGAAGAGCGACGATCGAGAGAGACATGACTACCGTGGACAACGCCAGGCCGAGAGGGCGGCGATCGGCGTCGTCAGAGGCACGACCGTCACGACATCGAGACACACATTGCGTACTTGACATGATGCGTTCCGCACACCGAGGAGCCTTCTTTGGTGCGCCGCCCAAAGGCGTCCTACGGAGGTCACGAACAACGCCACAGACGTCTGGCAGTGTCCTAACACTCATCGGGGCGGCCGCCAAGGCGAGAACGGTAAAATATTCTTCGTAGTTTTTTTTTGCACGGAAACACGTCTAACTTATTCTCGGTTTCCTTGCGGTTAGACCGCCTTGAGTATCAACAATGAGGTGTCCGGGGTCTGGCGTGGGAGGACTAGGAGCTCCTCTCGCCTAGGTATCTTTGAGATCGTCTATGATGACTTCGGCGGTGGCAATCGGGAACATGACTTGTGGTCGGCTGCTTGGCGTAGGCTGGCGCACGGCGACCGCATAACACCGAGAACAACCTCCTTCCCCACTGCCCTCAGCACCTCCCTCCGCACCACCGTCTACACGTCCGTTGCACTCTGGGTGTCGACCGAGCTACTGTCGCTCTTCCTCCATCGGCCTCGGCCTCGGCCTCGGGCAAGCGGTATGTCAATTACAATTTATTGTCGTAACTGTTTGCACATGCCCTTATTTGTAACGTATATCTCACTTCCGTTTGTTCTTTCATCACTTGCGATGTGACAGCACTCTAGTACCGCCCCCGTCGTCACGGGGGGCCGACACAGGATCGGACTTCAGACAATGACCACGACTCGCCCCAAATTTCAGCCGAGAGGAGGCGTTTCCCACATTCGCGTCGGAGCATGAGGGCAACCCGTGGTCGAGCGATCGTTCGAGCAAGCACATGCACTATTTTGGCGCCGACAGACGAAGCATCATCGTCCGCGACACCACATACACAGTGCGCTTTATTCGTGCTTAATTCAATCTTCAGTATTGCGCTCGGAAGCTCCGTAGCCCACCGACTTTGCGGTGCAGGTGACCAATGGGGCATGAAGGCCAAGGATCGCGATCCACACTTCCGACCGGGGTACATCCTTTCAACATGACTATGATTGCAAAGGTCATAACATCCGCCCTAACGCAGCGGGTGGTCTTTTTCTGCGGGGCGAGTGGGTGGGCGATATGCTCCAGTCTTACCCGGCTCCCTACAATGAGTTCTATGTGACACCACCTCTCACGCAGCCTCCCACGCAGCAGTCCCACTACGACTTTCGAGAGGCACGCCACTCCCCTGACAGGTTCACATTCCTTGAATGCGCTCTGACCTCGAGGCGGCGGCGGGCGAGGACCATGAGTTTTAGTGTGTTGAACTATTATTTCTTGTTCTTACCAATTAGAAGTTCAGTTGTAATGAGATTGTAATATCCACTATTTACCTATGCATCGCAGTCCTTCATGAATGGATCAACTACCGCGTATCATTGCATTACACGAATGAGTTTGTTCAATGCATATCGACGCCTATAACTGAAAGCACGCGACACATCGATGCAACATGTCAACTCGATAAAAGGCAACCGCAATAACGCGTCCACCATTTAGTTACATGCTTTAGGACATTCAACATAAGTGCGTACAGAGTGCCTAATTGTAGAAGTTGCCTCTCTCTACCCACATAGAGTGTTCTCCCGTTGGGCGCCTCGGATGTGGCTAGCTGTCGTTGTAGTGACACGCACATATGCAGCTAGGGTTGGCACAGCAACATCCAGGATCATAGGAACTTCCTATGTTCATGACCTCCTCGTTGCCCCTCTCGCGCTGCATCTGTTGGCGGAGGTCATCATTTTGCTCCTTGAGATCGTCAATTTGCGCCTCCAAATCAAAGATTCGGTTCAACAATATATCCACGTGCCTCGCAACATAGTAAGCGTGGGGAGGATCGATCCAGCGGGTAAAGTTGCATTTCGCCATCTGCTGCAAGGGACGGTTAGTATGGAGGATGTATTAGCAGTAACATGAACAAAACTATTTACCCCAGAGTATGGGCATCGGAAGAAACGCCGTCCGCTATCGAAAAGGCAGTCTATGACACGCAAGATAGCGTCATCCCCTATTCGCATTTCGCCATACTGGGTTGAGCACGCTTGTTCGGCATCAACCGTAGTTAGGGCAAGTCCTCCCTCCTTTCCAGAGAAGGTCGCTTCGGCGACCGGTTGGTGGTCCTGGCGTCTGCCATCGTATATTCTTGTAAGGCGGACAAGGTTCTTCTTCCTACGGTTTCAAGGGTTGAGTGGTCCTACTTTGAGCGTGGGCGTGCATTTTATAGCCAGCGGGGAGGCTAACAAAGCGATAACGTATTAGCTTGCAGATGACAAGACCAAATTTGTTGTGTTTCTTGCGAGACAAAGACCAAACGAGGCGACTTTGCGCGAGGACAAGACCACACGGCCACTTTTCACGGGACAAGACCACACGGCGGCTTTGCGCGATGACAAGACCACACAGGCGCCTTTGCGCGCATGACAAGACCACACGGGTAGCTTTCTCTGATGACAAGACCACACGGGCGGCTTTGCGCAAAGGACAAGACCACACGGGCGACTTTGCGCGATGATAAGACCAAAGGAGATAGCTTTACGCAGTGATAAGACCAAAGGAGACAGCTTTGCGCAGTTTAGGGTTTAGGTTTAGGGGTTTAGGGTTAGGCTTCGCCAGCTTTTTAGACCGATAAGACGTGACAACACTATGCCTCGCCAGCTTTCCAGATCGACACGAAAACACTTTACCTCCTCAGCTTTTCAGAATTAAAAGACAAGACTCTACTCTGCATGAAATTAACAACACCACGCAGACCATGGGGCTTATAAAAGGGGGTTGAACCAAACCCAACTCTACACAACACTACACAACAGATACCCAACTATGGACTCTTCGGCAAACTTCTACGCGAGGATGTTGAAGAAGCAAAAGTGGCTTAAGCAGAAGAGGAAACAGCTACAATACCCAGATAAATCAATGAAAGATACTCCAGTACCACCACGTTTTCTGATCCCGCAGTGTGTGTGTGGCGAACCGGCAGAGATCATTCAATCCACACACCCAGACACCGCCGCCCGGGAGTACTACACATGCGGGCATCACCTCGTAAGTGTTTCTTTCGCGCATATCGATTTTCCTCTCCCAACGTTGAATTCCTTAAATTTTTAACTTCATCCCCACATAATGGTAGCCCGAGATCTTGCCGCCACTTCTTCGATGGATCGACGGCCAAGATGTCTGACGGGGCATTCATCGGCCAGTACAAAATTTGAACTACTCGGTGCGGGCCGAGAACTTCGTGCGGTGGAGACCTTACATATCGGACCCTATTGAGGAGGCACCGAAGGAGCCCAGTACTCGCCCGGGCGTAATCCATATCGACGACGTGAGTTATGAAGAATTTACATCCCTATTACGTTTTTCACTGTATTATGTACTTACATCATAGAATCGCAGGACATGCACGACTTCGACATACCAGCCCGACTTGGATAGTCCCGCGACAAGGGTAAGGAAAAGACTCATGCGGCTCAGCCCGGCCGCCACAGCATATCCAGTCGCCCGGGCGTAATCCGTATCAATGACGTGAGTTATGAAGAATTTACATCATTCTTACGATTTTCACTATACGATGCACTTACATCATGAAATCGCAGGACATGGACAACTTCGACATACCAGCCCGACGTGGATAGTCCCGCGACAAGGGCAAGGGAAAGGCTCATGCGGTTGAGCCGGCCGCCCACAACGTATCCGATCGCCGGCGTCTCGTATCCACGACGTGAGTTATGGAGAATTTACATCCTTCTTCGATTCTCACTATACGGTGCACTAACATCATGGAATCGCGGGACATGGGCGACTTCGACATACCGGCCCGACGTGGGCGGTCCGTGACAAGGAAAGGGAATGCCATGCGAGGAGTTCAACGCCGAGATAGCAAGGAAGGAAAATGGCCCGGTCCACGCAGTAAGTTAGGTTATTACGTAGTAGTCCCCATCGCACCCCCATTTTTTACTATCCCTAAAGGCATGTATACTTATATGGTCCTGATGCTTGTGTCGCATGTGTCTAGTAGTAGTAGTGAGGATCACTAAAGCAATTAGCCGAACCATCATGCCATGTGACTACGTGTAACGTGCTTTTGTCCGCGGACTCTAATGTAGTTTTGGTTCCGTGCCTCCACTAAGCCGGCAAAGCAAGCCTATATTGCAAGTATGCCTCTTCTAGTGGAATTCCAGAAAGAACCATTCGCACCGACATCGAATACTCCATGTTTTAGAGCATCTTCATAATCACAACGAGCGTTCTCAGCCCCTTCAATCCTTTCTCTGAACGAATTAAATGATAGAAAAATTACAGAAACAACAACAACTGTGACGGAGGCTCGTAAAAGGAAACCCTATTTTACAAACCTCGGTGCCCATATTTCTTAATGAATGTTTTTTAAAAAATATCGATCTGCTCAAACCCTAATCGAAATAGTGAAAAAATTTCGTTCTAAAAGGGGGTGAATTTCATGTTTTACACTTCCTCGTTCTCGAGACATGAATTTTATATTTTCTTCGTGCTCAAATTAACATGCAAACAATATATTTTCATTTATGTATAACCTGACAAAAATTAATAGAATCTATAACCATGAGCCGGTGAGAACCAAAGAAAGCAATGCTAGTAGTCTAGTTGTAGTCACACTCACACATCGAGAAGAGCAGAAGGCTCGTTAAATGAACTCCTTTGCACTCTTTCACACCCATTGGCGCATGGAGAAACCAACCGTCCCCTCACTTCACTTCTTCCGAATGACACGGATATGGACTAATCGTCAAAAACATAAAATCTCGAAACCCTAATTCACCAACAGCAATCGTCAAACACATAAAATATCGATACTTTAATTCATCCAAACCCTAACTCGCTGCGCTGCTCGAAACCCTAATTCGCCCAAACCCTAACTCATCTGCTTGCGATCGGAGCGCCAGTTGCTCATGATCGGCCATCATGAATCTTGCGGCGAAGCTTCACTCGGCCACCGCGGAAGGTGGCCCATCCCCAAACTTCCGCGCCCGCGTTGAACTTTCCGCGGTGAGGCTTCCTTCCGCGCTTGGTGAGCGCGGAAGGAGACACGCGTCAGTCCTGCAGCGTTTCCACGCTCGGATGGGGTCTAGATTTGAAAATACGGAGCACCGGGGGTTATTTATGCAATTACGTGCCGCTACAGGGTTAGAACAGTAAAAAATTCGCGGGTCTCTAATCTAACATTCGATTGTATCAACATGCAGAGAATAGCATTTTAGAATTTAAAACCAAGTTACACACAGAACAATGTGTGTTTTTTTTATGTTCGTCCAATGGTATCTCATCAAAGAGAATGGCATGTTGTGGTTGTTTAAGACCCTACAATTTTGTGAAAATGCCCAAAATACCCATCCCCTTGCCCTTTCGTTTATCTCTCGTCGTCCCCAATGCCCACTAGTAGGGTCAATCACACCTCCGCTACCTCGATCTACCGAGAATGCGGTAGTCCACCATTACTTCTTGCTACTCTGCCTCCGTAAGATCGATGAGGCCGGCTAGAGAAGGTGAATATACGGTTTTAAAATTTAAAATCTCTTTTGGCTAAAACCGAGTTTTACGTGTGAAAGCTTAAATCAAATCGGCTTTACACAATTAAAGCCTACATGATCTAAGCCTTGTTTGTGACGGCTTCGACTTTTCACTTAGAAAAGCCGGAAGCTATCCTAAACGGTCGGCTTTCTCTAACTACTTTTCCCGAAGCCGAAAGCCAATTACAGAGTTCCCGAGTCCCCTGACCAGATACCCCCCCGGGACCTCAGTCGCCTCCGCTCGCCCGCGCCTTCGCCCCACCAACTCTGCTTTCGACCGCCTCCCTCCGACGACCCCGGTACGACACGTTTCTCTGTTGTGCTATCATTTTGGATGTATATGCCCATGGATAGTTGATGCATTGTTGCACTAAAGTATCAATATCTCGGTGTATTGTTGCGCTGAACAACAAAATGTAGGTAGCAGAAGTATATGCCCATGGATAGATACATTGTTGCATGATTTTCATGTTATAGTTACATGCATGATACACGAGAATTAGATGGGATGCATTTTCCATCTGAAAGTTTACTACTATGGATAATGCATAGATGGTATTCAAAGTTCTCTGATTGCTTCCTGTACCTATACCCTCATATCTGATTGATGCTTATCTAGGTTCTTTTTTTCCTTTTTTTTTCCTTTTGTGGCTGTACCTTTACAATGTTTCTTAATGATGCTCGAGTCAAAATTGCAATGTTTCAATCTGTCGAGAAGAAAAATGAGGTCATATAATCTAAGTATCAGACGTTGATACATCTACTCATGGTCTTCAAAGTTCTCTGATTATTTCCCATGCCTCGAGCAACACGTTTCCCGAACTCTTGTAGTTTTCATTACACAGCTTGGTGTCCTATAGTATCTTTCTTATTTCTATACGCGAGAGATTTGAAGCGCTTTCATGCATCATGGGCCCGCCTGTCGGTAGCGCTCTCACTCATCTGCGTTGCGCCGTTCTAGCTAGGCCACGTTGCGTTCTCGATCCTTCCGTCCCGTCTCCGCATCACTACTCAAGGGTTACCCTCTCGATCCCCAGAGGTCGCCACCGCCGCCCTCCCCTCGCCTCCTCCTTCCTCCCACCCCCAGGCGCCGCCCTCCCCTCCCCTCGCCTCCTCCCACCCCCACGCACACCCCCGCCCCCATCCCCAAGCACTGCCCTCCCCTCGCCTCCTCCCCATCTCCTCCCACCCCCACGCACCGGCCCCGCCCCACCCCACCCCCAGCACCGCCTCCTCGCATCCACCCCATCTCCTCCCCCCTGCCGCCCGTCGCCGCCCTGCTGGCGTCCTGCGCCAGACAAGAGCGGCGCGATCGAGCGCTGACGGCATCGGTTGCCCCGCCTCCTCTGGCGACCCGCCACCGCATCTCCGCTTTGCCTCTACACCGCCGCCGTGGCGAGTCTTAAAAACTCCCGTTGTTGTCTTCTTCCACGGCGGCGCCTTCGTTGTCCACACCGCTGCCTCCCCGCTCTACCACATGTACACCGCCTCCCTCGCCGCGGCGGCCCCGCCGCCATCGTTTCCATCGACTACCGCCGCCTCGAGCAGCACGCGTCTGATCGCTTATGACGACGCCTTCGCCACCCTCAAGGCGGTCATCGCCGCATGCCGCTTGGACAGTGCCGAGCCCCTCGCCGCACACGGTGATGTAGGCGTCACCCTTGCCGAGGATCAGATTTGCAGTTCACTGACTATTTTCAACACAAACAGTTGAACTGTTTTTTTTTTCCGATTGTTGTTTCATGTAATTAGCAACATGTTTTTGTTTGCAGGTTCATTATGCTGATGGCAGGCATTTGGTAGTACTTTCAATGTCATTTTTAGACTCAGATTGTTGTCTCTGCTGCACACAATATGGATGAGTAACGATCGCTTCAGAATAGTCCTCCTTCCATTTATAAGTCCTCCTTCCATTTATAGATGTTATGTTCAATTGTAAACCAACTCTTGTGTGTTTCAACTTAACCAGAGAAAGTCTTGTTGACCTGCTACAACATTATTGTTGTGATCGCCATGTATTACTCAGCTACATCCTTTCTGGTAACTTCATCAAGAAAGTTGTAATGTCGCCTGGTGCAATCTCTTTGGATGTTGATTATGTCCTCAATTGCACTAGGAAAGGTGAAGTACCTGTAACTTTACTGTAGTATGGCGCTTTGTCTTCTCATATGTATTATGATAATGCTTTGATGATGTAGGTGAACCACTTGGCCTTGGAGATGCCATCTGGCTTTTTCATCCACCGCCTCTTCCTCTCCCCGCGCTGCCACCGCCTACAATCCCCGAGCCTCCACCTCCCCTTCCCGCCGCCGCCTAGAGCCTCCTCATCGACTAAATTGTGCTGCTCGGCTCCGAGGTCACCGTGTCCTGGTCCCTCCTAGTTAGTGCATTCATCATTATGAGCATGTCAATTGTCAAGTTCATATTTCATAATGCTTTATCATATCTTTGCTAATTTTTAAGTACTCACCTACTATTTACTTCCTTCAGTCCCACTTTGCTATATTGAAGATTCATTCAACAAAAATGAGATGCTCTTCTATTTCCCAGAACATCTTGGATCTACAATTTCTATATCGAAGGATGATGTAAGTGGCCCACCATAGTAATTTTGTATGAGCATGTCAAGTTCATAGTTCATAGTGCTTTATCATATCTCAGCTAATTTAGAAGTACTTACCTATTATTTAGTTCCTTCAGTCCCACTTTGCTATATTGAAGATTCATTCTACAAGAAAGACCTTGACACGTGACATTTATCCGAAAAAAAAAACGCTTACAAGATGAATGGAGCAAGAGGAAGAGAGCTAAAGGAAGGCCAGCGTTTCAATTTTTGCGCTCCCTGTTCAATTCCTTCTTCCTTTTAAATATTTATTTTCACGAACTTAGGTCAAGGTTCACTTACCATTTAAGTGTACATAATTACAGTACCACCTTGATATGGTGTGGCGAAATTAGCCCATTTTGGTAACTGTTTTACCAATGTCTTGGACTTTTATTTTTCAGATATGTAGTCTTTCGCATGTGAAGTTGAGCCCACAATCTTACGATGCTCAAATGAAATTTCAAACGAGTGGTCAATATATATGTATATTCAGGTTTGCAATCTGCTAAGGTTATATTTGTTATTTTAGACCAACCTGGCGCTAATTTTTTTAAGCTATTGACTTATATATAGATACTTTTGGTTCATCTATTATTTGTTTTTCATGGGTTCTTTTATTTGTTACATTACATAAACTTACCTTTTTCATCTTTATTTATATAGCCTAGGTTTAGGTTACATAACATTACCTGTTTCATCCTTAGGAAAAATAAAAAACTAAAATATATATAACCTGCAGCTTACTTATAAGATGTTGTAATTCTTATTTGTATCTATGTGATCCTCATTTCATTCACAAGATGGCTTGGTGCTCACTTCTCTATACATTATTGTGACTGATTTTGCTATACATTGTTATTTTTTTCCCTTAGCTGCTTATTTGTTTCTTTTACACCTCATCTCCAGTTTTGCAATTGTTTTTGTATTTCACTGATGTTGTACTGTACTGGTAAGTACAACATTTCATTTTTGCAGTCCCAATATGCAATGCACGTATGTTTCACAATGGTGTTGATTATGCTGTCTATATCAACACAGCTCAAGAGTTTGTTTGCATCAATAAATCATGTGCTACATATTCGCTTTATATGATCTACTACTCTGTTTGTGTATTATGAATAGTAATATAGATAGTATTATGGTTCTTATCTGTGTTCAACTGCTCTAGATCTGTTTTAAATTTAAAGTAGCAATAGTTTTGTTGTATTTATTGTTTCATGGATGTGTCTAGGTTGATTATGCAGTCTATATCAACACAGCTCAAGAGTTTGTTTGCATCAATAAATCATGTGCTACATATTCGCTTTATATGATCTACTACTCATGCATGTATTATGAATAGTAATATAGATAGTATTATGGTTCTTATCTGTGTTCAGCTGCTCTAGATCTATTTTAAATTTAAAGTAGCAATAGTTTTGTTGTATTTATTGTTTCATGGATGTGTCTAGGTTATCCTTTTATGTCTCTCCACATTCACTCTTTCGTTAGTAGTAACAATCTTCGTGTTGTTGCCTCCTCTCTTATTCTTTCGTGTTTTTTTTTTGCAGTGTTTGTATCTGTGATCAAATTTGTCATGGTTATGCACATTCTTATGAAATAGAACTAAAAGTAGTATGTGAGAGACTTGATGTATTAGCTAGCTATTTCTAGGATTGATTAGATTTTCTCAAACATGTAAATGGTATTTTTGTTTCATTAAATGTTGGATTGTGCAGCTAGATGTCAACTTAATTTAGTATGACATTGATAACCTAAATTTTAAGGGTATTGTTCTTAAGTGATAGGCTGAAATGAACCTTTAGTGTCCTTTTGGTTATCATATACTATCGTCTCTGATCTTTCTTCAAGTTTTCTTTTCAGCATTCTTCTTCTCTACTGCAGAGTATTTTTTTTAATGAATATACATAGGTAGAATAGTTCATAATGTCTACAAAATCATTTTACAACCAATGTGGTACCCTATCTGAACATTATTTACCGTCTAGCTGATTACTCTGCAATACTTCATGGCTTGCACAAAATGTTTGTCATATCAACTCAGGTCAAGAAAATATATGAAACAACATCATGTCTAACAAAATGAAACGCTTGTGCAATGTGGTTCTTGAAAATGAATCATAGCGATGTATTCATATACATAAATACAAATGCTTTCAACATTTACAAGTTTCATTAACCTTTTGGATACCTAATAAGAGATGTTGTAGGGCTTTTGTTGACACTGTTGTCATAAATCCTCCCATGTTTGTTATTTCGATTAATAGTGCCTCATTTCCTTGGATGATCCTTTCTTAATGATTATGTATATTTCAACTTGTTAGTTTACTACAATCCATATTTGGGTTTGATAGGTTTGCTAACTTGATTTTCCATCTCTTTATAGGAATGTTCTTTTTTTGTTTCACTGACTGTTCACTAATTTGATTTTATATCTGTTTTTCAGCCTGAAGCTCGATTATCATCGCATATTTGGAAGGTTAGTATATATTATTCCCTTCTTAGTTCATTGTTATTGTTTCTTTCTGCTTTACTGTTATTGGTTATATCTAATTTTATTTTCTTCCATCCTCATCTTCATAATTGCATGGTTAATAATTGGGATCCATGTTTTGCCAACGGTATAAAAGTGAGTACACTGACCTAGCTCTGAAGTCTCATTTTCTTGTTGACATCAATAAATCATGTGATGTGTATTCACTTTATATGATCTACTACTTTGTCTTTGTGTGGTGAATAGTAAAATATATAGTGTTATGGTTCTTATCTTGATTTTCCATCTCTTTATAGGAGTGTTCTATTTTTTTGTTTCACTGTTGGCATCAATAAATCATGTGCTACATATTCACTTTATATGATCTACTGCTTTGTCTGTGTATGATGAATAGTAATATATATAGTATTATGGATCTTATCTGTGTTCAGCTACTCTAGATCTATTTTTTTTATATTTCAAATAGCAATAGTTTTGTTGATGTATTGTTTCATGGATGTGTCTAGGTTATCCTTTTATGTCTCTCCACGTTCACTCTTTCGTGAGCGGTAACAGTCTTATTGTTGTTGCCTCCTCTGTTATTCTTTCATGTTTTCTGCATTGTGTGTATCTGTGATCAAATTTGTCATGCTTATGCGCATTCTTTTGAAATATAACTGAAAGTAGTATATGAGAGACTTGATGTATTAACTAGCTATTTCTAGGATCGATTAGATTTTCTCAAACATGTAAATGGCATTTTTCGTTTCATTAAACGTTTGATTGTGCAGCTAGATATCAACCTAATTCAGTATGACATTAATAACCTAAATTTTAAGGGTATTCACATAGGCTCTTAAATCTATAATGGTTCCTACTTTGCAATATTGATATCCTTTCGCACTTATGGAAGGTATTAAGCAAATGCAATTGTCTTTCTTCAGTTGCATACATTTGGTATGGTAAGGTTTGATTATTTATCTGTTTGGGGTTGTACGATGCAAGTGATAGGTATGATTAGTTGATTACTAGCAAGATGGAAACAGATATTGTCTACCTAAACTAAGCTTGAACTTTCCACTTATGGTATTATCTTTGATGAAAATAGCATGTCAATGTGTCATATCCTTAGAAGAGAGTTCAACCAATAATCATCGAAGATGCCTTCTTGGTAAGTTTATCTACTCATAGTTCTATAGAGTACAAATATTTGTGCCTGTTCGATTTTACTGAATGAATTCAGCGAAAATGTTGGGCTTTGCAAAGTAGCTAATGTGTTTTGCACATTTTCTCGTCCTTTCTCTTAGGCTCATGGTGTTCTCAACAATGCAATAGTTGAAGCGCACAATCCTGATTTGAATGATCGAGTGTACATATACTAGCATCTTCTTTCTATTGATGCTGTGGTATTGTAGATTTACACATTGTGATATAATATTTTGTTAAATATCCATGTACCATCATATCCTTTTAGTTGAATGCATCATGGTTGTTACTCTTGCAATGTAGAATCCATGGTCTACAGTTTAGCATTTGTGCCTTCGTCGTTAGGTTGGTCATTTACTCATTTAATCTTATTTCCCTTTTCCTAACTGAAGTATTACTAACTGATGTGTTATGATATGCTATACACATTAATGGTAGTCAAAGGCTGCTGCTTTGTAGATTAAATCATCTATATACTCACTCAGTTCTCTTACAATGTTTACTACAAGCTGCTGCCAATGTTCCTTTCTGTTCAGGGTTGAATTCTATTCCAACTTTTTCAAGAGGAATTTTTTTTCCAAATTTGAGCTAGGTTGAACTAGGCAAAATAAATAGATTGCTACTAAATCGAATTTCACTGTTTTATAGGGATGGTGGTTTAGAAAAATTATCTTCCTCAGTACCAGGTGATCAAGCTTTGATGTTGCTCTATTTTTCTTTCTGCATTGAGGTTAGTGGTTACTAATATGCAACCTCTTAGTCTGATTCTATCAGTTGCACTAGCAGAATGCAAATTGTATCTTACTTGCTAGAAGCATTCCCTTCTTCGATAGGATTTATGCCAGATGCTAATTAAATGTTCTAATAGTTTCATAGATGTTGATTAGCTGATCAGACATCCATATTACTACACATAGCTAATAGCCTATGTTTCTAATTTTTTTTCGAGGCAAATTTGTCATTTTCGCTTAGGTTCATTCCGTAATTTGTAGGCGGCAGATCGTTTTTTTGGTACATGACACATTACATTTCATCGTGTTCTCTTTTGTACATTTAATGATCATAGACATTATGTTTTGGTATTTTAGCAACACATATTTGTTTGAGTTTAGTGCGCTAGAATTGATTATTTCCATCGCCGTATTTATTTTAACTCAATAGGTTCATGACAAAGTCTCTTTCTGACATTGCTTCATGAATTTCTTCAACGTATTTCAGCCCAATTGTTGCAGAGACTTTGCTTCATGAATTTCTTCAACGTATTTCAGCCCAATTATTGCAGAGATAACCTTTCGATCTCCTATACATGATATGCCAGCTACGATTTCTGTACATCTACTGTCAATAGTTTCAAGGTATGCAACATCATTTTCAGGTATTATAGTTTGTTGTTTTTTCCCTTGGCCAATTTCCTGTTCACATAATGCAACTCTTACTATTGAAATTTCATCTCTAAAAAATGCTACTGATTTTTACATATGGAATAGTAAAAAACGAAAATATCCTTCCTTTTGTTATAAGATCAATATGCTATTTTTCTTTTCTCACAGAGAATCAATGGACTTGCATTCGTTCTCCTCAAAGTGGTGATGTGCTTTACAGAAAAACTGGTTGGTTTCTGTTGCCCAGTTGACTCTACATTTCTTGCCCTCTCGAGCTTGTGTTATTCTGTTGTGAGTCTTTGACCGGTGTGATTGCAGGTGAGTCTACAACAGCGGGCCTCTCTTGGAGGAACTAGCACTGTGAGGATATCTTGTTCCCCGGCAGAAGAAGGTCGTTTTTTCGATTCATGCTATGTGTATAACACACCTTATATCGATTCTAGATTATGCTAATACAGTCGATTCTATACATGGCAAGGCTTCTGAAAGTGTGTAGTTACCACATGCCTTTTGGAAATGTACTACATCCTTGTTTGTTTGATTCCATAAATGTAGATCTACATATTCATTTTTTTTCTTGCCTAATGTGTCCTTGGAACTGTTCTTGTGTACCATATGGATGTAAAGTCCCTGAGCTTTTAATCTATTCAGCATCTATGTAGATCCTACAACTAATGATGAACTGAGCGTTGACGACATTCTCAGGCCTTCCTTTGCCAACAATCACATTGGAGTTTACTCCAGCTCACATGGATTTTGGTGTTGCTTCTCGGTAGTGATGACTTTTTTTCAGTATCTATGTAAGATGGCTATGCCAATTACAAACTCTTTAACAGTACAATTTATCTACAAATTAAGTTCTTTGTCATAGTTACTCTCACAGGCCATTTACTGCCATAGTTATTTTTTTGTGTGTTCTTGATGGGAAACTCTATGTGATGATATATATATATATTTCCAAGTGAGGCTTTCTGTCATAGTTTACTCTGATAGGCTCCCACATCAACCTTTTAAACTTTTGAACTAAACAAAAAAAATTTGAACTTTCTGTCTTGCAAATCAATCCGTCTTTTCAAGGGAGCAAAATAGCTGCTCACTTACACCCAGGAGTACAAAATCAGCTACAATGTGTATTGTCCGAATATTGTTGTATGGAAAGTGATTTTAACGCCTACTTAACAATTGAATTCATGATATTCGTGTAATTGTTGTATATCATAGGAATTGATTATTGTTAACCTTGGAATTGGGCTAGATAAACTGAAGCGAGTCTGCTGGACTTGATAGGAATATTCAGTATGTTTGACACTGTTGTTTCACATTTTATTTTTTCCTCTGCATTTCAATACTATTGTGCTCTTTGTTAGTCTAACCATTTTCATTATAATCTTATCTACTAAAATATTTCCCATTTTAGATTAGCCATTTCAAAATGCTTTTATGTATCCTATCCAGTATGGACCTTTGCTGCCTGCTGAGCAGGAGGATTTTTCTTGAATTGCACCTGAGAAGTAAGTCGATAAAAAAAATTTAAATCAGTTTATTGACTTCAAAGTAAGTTGATCCACTATATACTTACGTTTCTACCTCAAAATATTAGTATGTTAGTAGCAATAGCACTATTGTATAACATGTTAATAACAGACTCACATATTAGCCATCCAAAAAAACAAAGTGCGTCTGGTTATTTTTATGGACTTCATATCTTATTGAAGAAAGTTGCTTTTAATCCATATAACACCCAAAAAAAGAGCATGCTCCTGATATTTCATGCACTGCGAGCCATATTACATTATGTCACACCAAATACCGTAAAAACAACTCCCATTTTATCCATAAAGAAACATGCATGAAATGAAAAGAACTGCATTTACATATGTCGCTCCAAGTTGTTCACCTACTAAACGAGCTCCTTGTTTGTTATACAAAATGCACATGCTGCATGTCATTAGTAAAACCAGACCGCACAAAGATGACTATCAACGCCTGATGTTAACCAGATTCACCTATATTTTTCATTAGACGGGCGCAGCGAAGCGCGCTGGCCCATCTAGTTGTTGTGACTTGTGACAGCTTACTTAAGAGGCTAAGACAAAAGTTCTTTATGAATAAAATTGTTGGCATGCTTGCCTGATGCCTTTGTTCTTTTAGTTAAATAACGTTAAAAAAAATTGTTGTTACAATATGACAAACCGGTTACAAGAGTTCGTGAAACGTGTTGCTCGAGGCATGGGAAATAATCAGAGAACTTTGAAGACCATGAGTAGATGTATCAACGTCTGATACTTAGATTATATGACCTCATTTTGCTTCTCGACAGATTGAAACACTGCAATTTTGACCCCTAGTCTTAACTAAGTACACCAACAACCTAAGTCCATGTCAAGGTTTGCAATAATAGAGTGACAAGTAAGAAATTTAATTCTAGGAATGTAAATTGCACAAAGTAAAATACAAAAAAGCAAACCACAACGACACAACAATATTTTTACCATGGTGTTCGGAGACTTGCTGATCTCCCCTAATAAACGATGATATAAGGCCAAACGAATTGGATCGGTTCCACAAATTAAGCTAAACACCTTGAAACCACTAGTGGTAGCTCTTTCCCCCTCTGATTAGGTGAGCTCCATCCTTCACAACACACCGGGGCTTCTCACAAGCTTCTTGAGAAGATCATCAGACTACGACGCCTCCACGTCGTCTAGATGTCGGCAAACACTAAGGGTAATAAGTCAAGCACTTGCTTGACTCTTACCAAGTGCTACACAAGCACAAGCGGATACTCAATCCACCTCTAGATGCAACACATGCAACTAGAGACTTCTCTCCTTGCTTACAATGTGCAACACATGCACAATTGAGAGGTAAAGCTCACACTAGCTCGAGTGAAATGATGTGTCTAGAACCTAGATGAAGATCCCCAATCTAATCTTATATAGCCTCCATGCAAGAAACTAGTTACTACTCACAAATTGAGCAACGATACATATACCCCAGACAACAACACATAACGGCTAGTTCGCATATAAACATGTCTGAACCCCCTTGGGAGCTCACTGGAACTCATAGACATGTCTAGGGTGCCCTATGCTGAAAACATGTTTTCAAGTCAAATTTTTATTTACAAAGCAAAGATGCATGAACTTCAATCATTTGCAAAACACATTTGTAAACTTTAGTATCATGCCACAAGGAGTAGGTGCTGAACTTCAACCATTTGCAAAATATATTTACAAATTATAGCTTGATGCTATAAAGAGTAAATGCATGAGGTTTAACTATTTGCAAACAATAGCATCATGCCTAAAAGAGCTAGAGCAAGCGGGATTGAGTTATTAACACATGATGAGACTCAAACTTTTAGACAAGACACATCTTAATAGTACGACAACTTATACTACCGATTTGGTCTCCCAAGCAAACACCGAGACCGATAAAATATTAGGAGCACATCCCTAGCCTATGCTAGTTATACCTTTGCCTTGCGCATCCTCTTGAAGCCTCAAGTCAATGACGCATATCGCTTCTCCATATTCAGGTCATTGTCCTGACATGTATCAACACATGATGTTACCCTTCATGTCAAAGTCTTCAATTGACGACCATCAACACATGATGTTGTATTTTGCTTTGTAATATTGACTTGGTGGCCATCAACACATGATGTCACTCTTAACTTCAAGAACTTTACTTGACGACCATCAACACTTGATGCTATCATTCATCCTAAATCTTAACTCGATGATCATTAACTCATGATGTCATCCAAAGTCTTCCTCATCATGAGACTCATCCTATTTCACCACATCATAAAAAATATCAGTCCCACAAATTCAATTGTCATTAATGACCAAAACTCACCACTAACACATAATGAAGGGACTAGATTATTTAATCTACCCCGTTTTGGTGATTGATGACAACCCAATTGCAAATAATTGAATTTGAATCATCATGGGTATATTTCAACTACAAAAGCTTCATATAGTCAATAGTTTTCAAAGGTTGCAAAACATATATAGATGCTTTTCAAAGGTTTCTCAAATATTTTGGCTCAAGAAAAACCTATTTTAAGTGAAAATGAGTTTCTAGCCAAAATCCTAGATCATAGGATCTTGTTTTTTTTTATGTAAAATCTATTCTAAAAGGAATTTGAAAATCATGCCAAAAGGAAAAACCTAGAGTTGGTCATTCTAAACAATTTTGGTATTCAAAAGATTTCTAAAAGACCAACCTAGCAAACGTTATTTGATTTTGAAACTCGCCTAAACATCCTAGTTTGACCTAAGTGGTCACTTTCTAGCACTTAAGTGGGTTTTGCCATATGAGCTAAAATTATTCACATGAATAGGTCCATAATGGCATTAAAATTTGATGCTCTAAAATTCTTCATTTGCTCTTTTTGGCTCTTTTTGAAGATGATTCATCAAAATAAGTTTCATTTGCAAAAAAAAAAATCATTTGCAAAAAAAAGGACTAATTTATAAAAACTATATTCATTGTTGTTCCTATCTTCTATCTCTTGCATAATGATCCTAGATATATTTATTTGAATGCAAAAACTAAGGATCATTTGCATATCTCTCAATTCCAATATCTATCCTTGAAGTCCCAGGAAAATCAGAACTACTGGCGTTATTCCAGCGGTGCTACCGTTTTCCGGAACTACCAGTCATTCAATTGCGGTGCTACCGATTTTTCTGTCAAGACAACAATTTCAATTCAATTCAATTCTAAACCTATTTTGGTTGCTTCCTTCGGTCAAATTTGATCCTTGTTGTCTTCACTAGCTACCCTTAAGTGCCTATTTGACTCCATATGCCATTTTGTTCATATTATGATATTTGTATCATAAAAATGGTATTCTTTCCAAGTGGTAGCCTCTACTGATCATCTTGACCTCGGCATGAGTTTCACCCTTGTCTTTACAAGTGGTATTCTTTCAAGTGATAGCATCTTATCCTTTTAAGTGGTATCTAATTTATTTTTGTGCCGATCTTACCTCTCTTAACCAAGCTCAAGTACTCCGTGTACGAGCGGATTCAATCTTTTCCTCTTCTCTTTGGATGCTTTCTTTGAAGATCTTTGCGAGAGAAGTTCAAACACTTTACAATTTCAAGTCTTATCGACATGTGGTATCTACAAATGATGCTTAAAGTCTATCTTTCAAGTGTGATTCACAAATAGACATTTTTTGGTGCTAAAATGTCAAAGGAAGAATAATTTGGTTGCAAGTTATGGTCAAATAAGAGAAGTTGAAGTTATCATAAGTTTTGGATGGATATATTTCAAAGAGGTGACAAAAAAAGGGAGATATCAATTGAATGAAGAAAACCAAGCCTTTGTGTGTCAAAGGAGAAGAAAAGATTGTCAACAATAACCTTGGTGTAAGGGGGAGTTTTCTTTGTGAAAAACATATTAAATATTTTGGGGTTACTTAAAAAAAAGGGGTAATCTATTATATGGGAAAACTTATTTGCAAAGACTCCTTTTAGCTTCGATTTGTTTTGGATTTTTGATGTTTAATGCCAAAAGGGGGAGAATGTTTTGGGAGAACATTTGGATCTCTCTTGTGTTTTCACCTTTTTCCATGCATAGTCAGCTTTGTGTCATGCATGCAAATAGTCAAATAGCTTAAATTCTTATCTTAGGTTGATTTATATCAAAATGTTGCTATTGTTAAAGGATTTGTCATCAATCACCAAAAAGGGGGAGATTGAAGATCTAGACCCGTCATTATGAGTTAATGGAGTATTTTGGTTATTAATGACAAATCCATTTGTGAGACTAACATGTTTATTAATATAACTATTGCTTATTCTCAATTGGATATAAAGGTGAAAATCAAAGAGGTATGCATTCGACATTATATTCCTATCTTGTTGCATTCCTCGGATCTAAAATATATGTTGAACTCCACCAAAAATCTATATTCAATTACTTGCATTTGTGATGGTTGTCATCAATTACCAAAGAGGGAAAGATTGCAGTATCTTGTCCCACCATTATGAGTTAATGGTATGTTGTGGTAATTAATGACAATCACATTGTGGAAATAATGTTTGCCATGAGTTGGTGAAATAGGTTATGTTCCATGATGTTGAAGACTTTGGATAACATCATGAGTTAATCGTCATCAAGTCAAGACTCGGGACGAAGAAAATCATCATGTGTTGATGATGTTCAAGCCAAGATCCCGAAGTGGAGAAGATCATTATGTATTGATGATATTGAAGTCAAGAGCTTGAAGTAAATGATGCATCATGTGTTGATGTGTATCAAGATCTCTAAGAAGAAATGATCATGAGTTGATCATCAAGTCAAAAGAGTGCATCATGGGTTGATGCATGTTCAAGTCAAGAACCCGGACTTGAAGTGCAGATATGCATCATCAAGCTTCAAGAGGATGTGCAAGGCAAAGGTATGACTAGCTAGGGCTAAGGATGTGTTCCTAGTCTTTTACTGGTCTTGGTATTTGGTTGGAGACCGGATTGCTAGTGTAGGTTGTCGTACTATTAAGAGGGGTCTTTGACTAGTAGCTTGAGTTAGTCATGTGTTGATAGTTCACTGTGTTTGCTCTAACTCTCTTTAGTATGTTGCTTATATTTGCGAATATGTTTTGCAAATAGTTGAGGCTCATGCATAATCCTTGTAGCATGTGACTTTAGTTTGCGAATGTGTTTTGCAAATGGTTTAAGTCCATGTACCTTTTTCCTTGGTGGCATTGATTCTAAAAGTTGTCAAATGTGTTTTGCAACTTGTTGAGAATCTTACCTTTGAACCTTAGTTTGCATCACTCATAAATCGTCAGATGTGTTTTGCAATTGAGTTTATTTTTGGATGCAAACTGTTGCTTTATCAGGAGAAACGGTAGTACCGGAGGCTAACTGGCGGAACTACCGCTTAAAGCAGTATGACCGCACTTCCCTTGGCGGTATTACCGTGGGCAGTTCGGACCGTCGGAAAGTGACATGATCGTGTGGTTTAAACGTGCGGTCCGAATAGCCCAATGAATCTAAGCCGTCCACGTGTTTAGTCCGTTCCAGCTAAGCTAAGCGATACGACTGGCTCATGGTGCGGTACTACCGCATTACGGTCGTTCCGAATGTTAGTTGGCGGAACTACCGTGTGTCGTTCAGACTGTCCGAACAGCACATGATCGTGTGGTTTAAACACGCAGTCCGAACGGCCCATTTGATATGAGCCGTCCAGTAAGTTTGGATTGCAAATCCTTGCCGCGGTAGTACCGGCGTTCCTTGAGCGGTACGACCGCAACCCGGTTGTTCTGTTTTCTAGTTGGTGGTTGCAAATTTCCAAAGAAGCGCCTTTTGAGCATGAGTTGCTCTGTTGAGGTGCGGTAGTACCGGAGCCTTCGTGGCGGAACTACCGCGCTCATCGAAAGTTCCGATTTGTTGTTGGCGGTATGTTATTTCCAGAGAGTGCCATGTGTTGGACTCAAGTAGAAGCGGTCGTACCATCATTATGGATCGGAACTACTGGAGAGCGGAACTACCGTGTCTTAGTTGGCGGTAGTACCGCGCCGCTTTTTCAATGGCTAATTCAAAGCACTGTGTGCGGTTGATTCGACTGTTGAATCGTTGAGCGGTAGTACCGGCCGTTGAACGGCGGTAGTACCGATTCTGCTGATTTTTCAGCAGTTTGCTCCCCAACGGCTAGTTTTTGTGTGTGGGCTATATATACCCACCTTGGCCGGTTGAGGGGAGGTTGCTGGTGTTGTTACACATTCTATTGAGCTAGTGCAAGCCCTCTTATCTCTTTTGTGCATGTGTTGCACTTAGTGAGCTTGGAGAGCAAACCCTAAGTGCATGTGTTGCCTTAGGTAGTGGATTGCGTATCTACTTGAGCTTAGACACTTGATTAGTTCAAGTGAGAGTCCTAAGCTTATTACTCTTGGTGTTTGCCGACACCTAGACGGCGTGGAGGTGTCGTGGTTAGGTGGTATTCTCAAAGAAGGTTGTGAGAAGACCCGGGCAGTTGTAAGTGGCTTGGTGCTCGCTATCTCCGGAGTGGAGGAAGAGCAACCCTAGTGGATCGAGGTGTTGGTTCGGTTTGGAACCGGTCCAAGTGGTTAGGCTTACCTCGGAGGTGTTGGCTTAATTCGTGGAGCCGGTCCAATTGATTTTGGGCTTACCTCAATGTGGATTAGGGGAGACCGGCAAGTTTCCGATCACCACGGTAAAACATCATCGTGTCTTTGTGGTTTGTTCTTGTGTTTTACTTATTGCAGTTTACATTTCTTATATTAAATTGCTTGCTTGTATGTGTATGATTGCTATCTTTATATAGTCTCTTATTGTTGGTGCACTTAGTCAAGACTAGTTGATTTAGGCTTTAATTGTGCAAAACCGAACTGATTTATAATTCCGCATAAAACTCGGTTTTAGCCAAAGAAGTTTTTAAAACCGCCTATTCACCCCCTTCTAGTCGGCCTCCTCGATCTTACACTCCTCCACTTCTGTTGATTGATTATAGCAAGCATGAGTACACAACCGTACTCACAAGTCATACTACAGAATGCAATGTATATATGATGGCTTATTCCAAAGGAATGGCTTCTGTGGTTCTTTTGCAGAAATGCAACATTTGCAATTTGAATATGAATAATAGATTAAAACACAATGTAAAACAAATAAACAATATTAATTTAACATTGTTTTCACAAAGAACATAAAGTCTAATAAAATTATTCACACAGCCATATGACTTAGATTACACAGCTCCCTTCCCAAGTGTTTTATGAAAATCTAACTCTCGTGTAAAATCCCCGAGCATGTCCATGACCGCGGACGCAGCTATTCGAATAGATTGTTTAACACTCTGCAGAGATTGTACACTTTATCCATACGATATAACCAGTATAGCAAACACTAATCATAACAAAACCTTTCAGAAACTTCATCTCAAATATTGACACTCCCGATGTGCTTTACCGCCAATGCCAACCCACTAAGAAAGTTAGCCCGACACACACAGTTGGACAGTGAAGCGGCGAACCGTCCTACGATGTGATCTACCTAGTAGTACACACCTCCACCCATCACTGAGCACCTAACCTACAACCTGAGTAGTCAATATCGAAACTCCGTAACCTAATAAGTTAGGCCCGTCCCATCAGACATGTGGTTGTACGAAAGGTCCAGTTCAATAGCGCACAAAGTTAAGTCCTTAACTGACCAAGGCGAGACTTCCGAATTTTAACTATGCCACAAATATTATCGTTCTCATTCACAAAGCTTCGCCATATCACTTAGTATCCACCACTTGCCTCAGTCTAAATCATTTCCCACCCTGTTGGTTAAGTGCAACACATGCTATCACAAAGTAATAACACATAGCACATATTTTTATCACAAAGTTCCATAATTACTTAGTCAGATTCATATTGCAACTCACATTAAATGATGACTCGTAGCATGGCTAAGCAATCTACTCATGTTTAACCAACCCACGTTGGTGCTACAATATTACCAACTAAATAATGAACCAATCTAGGGTGACAAAAGATTATGACATAATGATAGACAAGTTGGATCAATAGCTAAACCCAAAATCATTTAATTAAATAAATACTTAAAGTAAATGCAGTAATTTGAATCAAAGTAATTTTGAAAACTGGGTTCAATATGATCAAAGGCACAACTTGCCTTGGAATAGATCCAGGTACTGGTTTTGGTCTTGAGGCACTCCTTCTTCTTCAAAGTTCCCCGAAGTATCAACGTCTACTCGCAAATGAAGCAAATAAATAAATAACAGAGGTAAAACAAACTCCAAAAAAATTAAATAAAAATCTCAGACAAATAGAGCTCGAATTTATATGAATTTAAAATTTTGAATGGGCTCAATTGGAGTTTGGATGAAGAAGATATGACCTTTGGAAGATCAGACCCTAAAGAAATAACCTAAAAGAAATTTCTGGAATTCCGAATTAAAACAAATCTGGAAATCAATCTGACAAGTGGGCCCTACGTGTCATAGACACGGTCCACAGTGAAATGGATCTATTTAGGTTTGGATCTGGAGTTTGGTTTGGCACGCCACGCATAGCGCCAAGATGTGGCCGTTGATGCAAAGACCACGCAGATGACACACACACAAATTTGGTGAGCTGCGGATGTGACGACGGCAATGAAGGCGCGCTCGGGTCCCAAGTGCATTCGTCGAACGGCGGTGATTCACCGGTAGTGAGTGGCGCTGGCAGGTAGAGAAGGCTATTACGGTCCTTTTGATGTGCTTACTGGTGGTCGGAGATGACGGTGGTGGTCGACAGCGAGCTTCAAGCGGAGAAGGGCTTCAGGTTTTGTCGGATGAAGGCTCCGACGAAGTTTCGGTGGTGTGGGTCGTCGCTAGAGGTAGCCCGCGGGATGGTGATGACGATGGTCCAGACCACGGTGGCAGGGCTTCAACGACGACGGCGGAATTCGAGATTTAAGAGCTCCGGTTGATGAACCCTAAAATCTAAATCGCGGCAGCGCTAGGGTTTCGGAGTAGACATGGGTGGGAGCTTTGGGGTGTGGAGGTGCTAGCAATCCTAGGGGGCTATTTATAGGGGTTTGGGTGTGTCGAGTTAGGGAATCCCCAAATCAAGTCCGAGATGAACACGAAATAGAGTCCAAGGATTTAGGAGATAGAGACCGATTTGGTAAAAGATTTGGCTGGATTTGGATACGGGGAGATAAGAGATAAGATCCTACGCATTTTCTAGATACGTTTTAGCTGGAGATCTTCATTTGTCGGATGGAGCTTCAAGAAGATGGCAATAGCAAACGCGAGCGGAGCTGCGCAAGGACGAAATAGAAGGTGGAAGGAAAACCTGACGTGTGGGCCCCACACGTCAGCGAGGGTTCGCGGGCGCGTACGATCGAACTGGGTGAAAGGCCATGCGGGCCCACCTGTCAGCGAGACAGAAGGCGCGCGCACGTTCGGACTGGCCGAAAGGCCACGTGGGCCCATGTGCCAACGGGTGCAAGCTGACGAACACGCGGCTGGGCTGCGCGCCGGGAGACAGGCCAAGTGGGTTGGGCTGAGAATGAATAGGATTGGGCCGGATCCAAGGAGATTCGGCCCAAAGCATTTACTGAGATTTTATTATTTAGTTTTTCTTTTTAGAAAATACAGAAAAGGCAAATGGCAATTAGAAAATAGCAAATGAGCTCAAAAAAATTCTAGAAAATATATCCAAGCACATAGAATCCAAATAAAATAGTTTTGACAATAGTTGATGTTGACATTAATCATATTAAATTGTTTTTATACGAAAAGTCCATGTTAAGCTTTTAAAATTCAAATAAAACTCAAGGGTGCATTTTTCAACTACTAACTAATCAAAAGATTTTAAAAGCACATAAAATTAGGATGTTACAGAACCACACAGATAAAGACACGGGGATTTAGACAGGCTTAGACCTTCTCCAGGGAGAATAACAATCCTACTCATGTGTTGTTGTATTGACTATGTTTACAAGCAAGAAGGAATCAGTGAAACCAAAGAATGCAATGACTTTTATCTCTTATCCCCAGTTGCCTTATGCCTTTTCCTGTTCACTGACGTTCAACCTTTATATAGCGCATGATGGGGCGGTAGTTACTCCAGATCAAGAGGTGCCTTAACGCTTAACGAAATGCGCACGTTGAGGGAGGTTATTGTTAGGGAGATAACACCCCATGTCGCCTGACAGTTATCGTCAGAGACAGAAGCGTAATGCATGTAGTTATCTTGGAGAATAACAGCGTATGCTAACTGCTCTATATCTTAAACACATCGTATAAGATTCTCTAGTCAATTGGGCACACATGTCTATAGACTTTGTTGACCATAGAGTAGTTGTAATTGGTCTGGTCGTAGAAAGACTTACGACTACTAGGTAGTCGTAGAAAGGCTTACGATCACCAGGTGGTCGTAGAACATCTCACGACCATACAGGGTGGTTTAAGACCAATTAAGCTTTTCCCTTATGACTGATTAGGGGTATACTCAAGACTATTACGGGGATATTGCTATCTATAATGATAATTTACAGATAAATAATTTAATTAATTGAGGATTATTAGATTCTCGTCAAGACTAAATAATAGGATATCAATAAAAAAAAATTAGCATCACATTTAGATTTATTATTAATCACCAAAGTCAATTTAACGAGACTTGAACTCACAACCTTATGTGCCACGCAAGAACTAAGAGGTAGTTTGGTCATTTGCACTCAGCTCTCCTGAACCTTGCAAGAGTGTCAGTTAAAAAAAAAATCATACCTCACCTTTTGATCGGCACCGTATCACTTTTCGCGTAATTTTGTGGTGGTGAGCATGCAAAATTCAAATACACCAATGTTAAAAATATGCAATCTACCTATTTTGAATTGCTGGCTCCGCCCGGGAGGTACGGACTCAAGTCTGGATTTATTGTTCGGTGGCCACACAATTTGTTCATGTGTCCATTGCCACCGAGAATCCCAGCAGACGACAGCTCGAACCCGCGTGGAAAGGTTGGGTCATTAAGAAAAACAAAGCGCGGACACGAACGAGTTGGTGTCTGGAGTAAGAAAACGAGAAGAAAAGGAAAGAGCACGCGGCAGGGCCGACAACCCGACGATCTGAAAGCTCGTAGGAGTATCTCCGGTTCTCCACATTCAAGAGCATAATAATACTTGGAGAGTTGGAGTGAATTGCTTCTACAACTCGGCCCTTTTCCTTTTGGTCTTCAACTCCGGACTTGGCCCAATAGCGATGTTGGGCTGACTAAGCTGGGTTCCGGATCATTGGTCGCAGGCAAAATTTTTGTGTCGGGTACAGTAGTGCTCGCAAAATTGTAACTTCGGGGATAGCACCAAAACTGCCAATGCACCTTGGGCCATCCCTTTTCACTCCGTTTGCGAACCTGCATCCACCGCATGCCATGTCCACTCGTTGCTCTGGATTTTTCGCAGCACGTTTCGTGTGAGCCGTGGCACAGCATGAAGCAAGAGCTAACAAAAACGACCAGCGACTTGGAGGCAGTGTCGTAATAAACGATCGGAACGGTGATTAATCGCCCGTTCAAGCGGAGTCCAAAACGTCACGCGTACATGAATCAGAGTGTATTTAACGTTTGTGAACGTCGGCCTTATTATCTGATTAGTCGGTCGTTTCCGTATAATCACTTGCATAATCCGTTTAATTGGTTAAATTCAGCACTTTAGTCAAGTTAGAATTCAGGCCGTTACAACTAGCTCAATAGCAGCCCAGTTATAATCCTAATATACTTAAACACAAAACACTTGATTCAGAGTAGCTGATTTATATATAACCATCATAAAACCAGATTGTTGTCAATAATTCAGAGTAACTGATTATCTCGTGGTTGTGGATCATTTTGTTTATTTAAATTTAAAACTTAATTCTTTTGGCCGTCGCATCGTCGGTGTATTAAGTTAGTCTAATCTATGTGACAATGCATGCTTTTAATCTATTATTTAAACTCATTGTAAGTCGTACTTTGGTGCATAACTATAATGGTCAACCGATCAATATTGTTATCTTTTGAGTTAGTAATGAAGTTATCATGTATAATTGGAGGGTGACACAAGTTTTTTTTATATAGTATTAAACTAGCTTTATCATCAAATATGTGAGAACGCCAAATTATCTGTATAATTCCGATTAATCATCCGTATTCAGATTAATCGTTTGACAGTACCTATTCATCCGACAACCATATTCTCTTGTAATTTTACAACAATGCTTAAGGGAGAACCGTTTTCTCCTGGCATCTTTGTCGTGTGTCGATGTCTTGATTACATGCAAAAACCAACAGGTTTAGCATGACAGCACCTGGGTGGAGTGGTTCCCCGTCTGAAACACACAAAACCGGAGCGGCTCGCACTAGAATCATCACATATGTGGCATGCATGACTTTCGTAAGCCATCTGAAGCCTTTTGTTTTCTGGGTTAACACAGGCCTGGACCGAACAGGATGGTAAATAGGCGCCGGCCGAGGAAGCTATGCCATCCTTACTGGATCGAGCAGACCACTTCCAGCCGAACCAAACGGGCCGGCTTGTGCAGTTTTAGTTACGGGGCGTGCGATCGGTGGTGGTACACGGAACGATAGGGACGGCCTTGTTATCTTTGCTTGCCAATCCGGAGAACCTATTCATCGATGGGGATGGTTGGCTGGCTGGTTCCTGCAGGGATCCTTGAGGTTTGTATTGCGGCATGTTCAATAGTTTGTTTTTCAGGTTGTCTTTAATATTTTTTATATCATCTTAAGATAATTTTAGAAATAACTATTCTAATATATTGTTTCTTGAGCTGTCTCTTTAAAGCTTCACAGGCATTTAAACTTTATATGAATCAAGTGTCTTGTTTCTTACATAAAAAAAAGTGTCTTGTTTCACGTGAATAAACGACGACTGCGCTCTAATAGCAAAAAGCTTTATCACTAGTGCCTTATTTTGCGTGATACGCCTGTTGTTTTGTGAGAGGACGATCTTATTCTCTCTCCTCTTTCAATCGATCTCCTCCACGTCATCAGAAAACCTATATAGCAACCTCCACGTCATCTAAAAACTGTCTAATGGGTCAGATGGATAGCCAAAAATAAATTGGGGCCAACCGGATCAGATCCCGTTTGACCCCTAGGGTCAAGTGGGTCGAACCTGAAGCTTTCTCCCGATGCGCTCGACGCCACGCTCAATCCCGTTTAACCCATTCATCCTCACCTACGCCATCTCTCCTGCGGGGGCGGCCACCTTCCACCATCGGCTACCGCCTCCGGCCATGCGGCCGCCTTCCGCCACGCATTGCCGCCCGTTGGCGTGGGTCATCCGTCGCTTTGTCTAGACCGCCGACTACTGGTGGCCGACGTCAAGGTCGGCTTCTCGTGGCGACCATGGAGACGGAGCCCTTCGACGGCCACTCGGCATGCTCGGCCACACCTTCTCCCCGCTTAGCGGCCAGCTCCACTGGACGGGTCCGCGTTGGCGGTGGACTTGAGCATGGACAAGGCGTCTTACCGCCGTGGACTCGAGTTTGTGGCCACGCCGCCTCCCAAGCAGCAGTAAATCCCCTCCTGCTGTTGTGGCTGGGAGACAGGGGTAGCGGGGGCGTTCCGGCGGCGGGAGGAGGAGGCGGCGCGGCCGTGCATGAAGCCCATGGGGACGCGGCAACGGAGGTCACCGGCGGTGGGGCATGGGTTTGGAGGAGGACGGCGCAGACGCTTGCTTTGGCGTGGCCTTCCAGTATGTTCTCTTGAGAGGATTTTATTGTAACGAGAGGGAAAAAAACTGTTATTCCAAAAGAGAGTCGACCCTTAATTACCAATGGTTCATTTGAGTTGTCTTGATTCACTTGAATGAACCGATCCATATCCTAAAAAAATGTATGAACACTAGGGTCAGGTTCGAATCGAACCGCCCCTATCCATTCCCACCCCTACTATTGAAGATGCCCCCTTATCTACCTAATTCTGTCCGTGCGGTTTGTAGTCACGTATTTTATCTTCTCGATCTCACGCATGAATGTACGTGTATGTGACAAGGCAGAAGGGGAAAATTTGCGTCTGGAACAAACACTTGCTTTACTACCGAAAACTGCCCATATTCATGCACTTTCTCTTTACCATTCCTACTGTCCAACCGTGCATGTAAATCACATTAAAAGCAAGATATTATCACGGCGAATCGATCATGTAAACGACTTGCTTTGCATCGCTGTCCAGAGAGTAGCGAACAGCTCAGGGATACGACCCTGCTGGTTTGACGGACGCGGGGATGTAGAGGAACCTGGGCAGAGATCGGGTGCTAGCTAAAGGCGCGCGCACCTTTATTCTTCCTTCCTTCCTTTACTACACCTTTGGCGTTGGCCAGTCTGGCCCCACACGTCGTGATCGCATTCTTCCCCCTCTGACGCAACAGTGAATTAATTCGTTCCATGAATATTCCCTGCAACTTTAATCCATCTCTTTTCAACTGTAGATAGATGGCCTAGGAATTAAAGCTCTCGAGAAAAAAGTAGAATGTTCATGGAAGTTGAAATGGATACTCTCACCGGATCGATGGTACACCGTACGTGCAGCTCCATTTCAATTTTGTTAGTAGATCAGCCTGTTCGGGCCGGGGCTTGGCTTGAATGCAGCATCCCAGGAGCTTTTGGATTATGTGGCCGCTTTTTAAAATGAAATAGCAAATCTAGCTCTTTTGTTGCCGAAATGATAAAAATAATAACACGGTAGGCTAGTTAGACGACATGTACCTCTATCACGCACCAGGACCGCAACACGTTCTTGTTGTGCTCCATGTGCGCAACACTCCTCCTTTCGTGCTCCCTATCCACAGCAGGACACCTGCCGCGAGTGGCGGAACTAGGAATTAGAAAGATCCGGGGCGAACCAGAAGTGTAAAAATACCGAGGCACAATGTGATTCAATAGTCAATATAACTAATGATGTCAAATGCATTCAAATTGTCAAGATCTAACCGATACAACCAGACAAACATAGATCTAACTGATACAACCAAGCAAGCATATAATACAATATTAAGAGCTCATATAAATATTAAGATCATAGAGATTTTGAAGTTAACTATCTGATACGACGGTGTAACATGGTGTCTCTCCCTACTCACTGAATGTCCAAGTTGATCTCGTCTACTTCAAGCATAGATTCTTGGAGCTCTTCGAACTAGGTTCGTCGCATAAGCTCTACACATCACATTTATATTCACAATCATTGCAAGAAGAGGAAAGAGGAAGACATAAATGTGTCCATGCAGGACTGAAAGGCCTGATGAACAAGGAGGGGCTTCGAGAACGCACAGTACATGATAGACATCGGCCACAATGATGTGGCCGGTGTGATGCACACACCATCTGATCAGTGGGACAAGAAGTTCAGAGAGATTGTTGGTGAGATCGGAGATGCGATTCGAGTAAATTACACGTGCAGTGTGCCATCTGAAATGTTCAGTCTCAAATGTAGTGACTAGTGAGTAGTTACACTGATAGAAGCTTTTCTTGGCAACGTTCAGATTCTGTACGACAACGATGCGAGGAAGTTCTGGATACACGACACTGGTGTGCTCGGCGATGGTGCCTTGGCCGGGTTTTTTTTTGGGGCGCTGGGGACCGGCAACCGCCTTGGCTTGCCCTCCCAGAGTTACGCCACCGCCGCCACGCCCCCATTCACAAAGCAGTGTCCTCATTTGCACTATTTACATCTCTATTTAGACAACTATTTGTGCCACTATTCAGCACGGTGTCCTCATTTGAACTATTTACATCACTATTTAGACAACTATTTGTGCCACTATTTCAGCACAGTAACGCACCTCCGATTTCTTTTGCCCATGGATCGGATCACGGGTACAAACTCAGACGCATTCATCGCCATGATGCGAGAGTGCAAAGAGTCATGTCTACCCAACCTTACGCGGTATCATTTTTATAATTATATACGAGTGTAAGCTACTTTTGCTATTATAAATAAAACGAATCAAACGAATAGGAAAACGTCCTCGCCTCGCGTCGTCCCCTCGGCGACTCACCACTACCGCTTAGCGCCACCCTCCTCGCCGCACCCGCCCGGCCACCGCCGCCATCGGTGACTGCTCGTGGCGGCGGTGCTCTCTCTCTCTCTTCCTCCTCCTTTCTCCTCCCTTGTTGGTGGTTTTCTTCGTTGAGAGGTGCTAGCGGGCAGTGGTCTCCTCGTCGGATCCGCTCCGGCCGGCCGGATCGGGTCTCCGCCGACCGAATCTGCGTCTGGCGGCCAACACCACGGACCGTGCCTCTCCGGTGCCGGCGTGGCGGTGGCCGGCGGCGCGTCGTCGGCGCCCGGATTGGTGCTCTTCTGGCCAGATCTGCGCTCTGGCGGCGTACGACAGCCGGTCTCTTCTTCGGGTGGCGGCTGCCGTCTTTGCGCGGCGTCGGTGGTGGCTATGGCCGGTTCCGACCGTCCTAGGCCTGGTTCTGCGGCCTCCGTCCCTCTGCTCGCGCCCTCTGTGGCCGGTTCCACGTCGGGTGCCCTCTCGCCGCCCTCTCAGGCGTAGGTGCGCCGACGTATTCGCGCCCCACGCGTCGTTGACATGCTTCGGCGCGCCCCCTCAGGCGTGGGCGTCGACGCGTGCTAACGTCTTTGTGTGCCGACGTGCTCGGCCGCGGCGACTGCCTCCAGTCGCGGGCCTCGTCGGGGGAGTGGCCATGGGCGCGGAACGGCACGTTGTGGATGTGCTTGCAGGGTACGGCTGGGTTGGGGCTCGTGTTTCACCGGTGTGGTGCTCTGCGTCTCTGTGTGCGCGTTCCAGGTGGCGCCGTGCATGTGGACGTCATGGCCGTGTGTCTTTATTCTTCTGGCGAGGGTCGCTGGCGTACCACCTTTTTGTGCAGTTTTCGGCTAGCGAGCCGCGAGTGAAAGCTCTGCTCGGCTTGCTGGTGCCAATGTCGTTGACGCCCTCGGGCGCCATTCCCTCCCTGGAGGCGACATTATCGTGTCTCCTCCACCCTAGATGCTTCTCCGGGTGAAAACCCTGTCCGAGTGTCCGAATGGGCAACGGTGGCATTGATGTCGTTACATTCTGAAGGCGTCGCTTCGAGAAGCCCCTGCTCTCTTCATTTTGAACCGTCGGCTTTTTCTGCAGGTTTACCCCTACATCCTCGATTCACGGCGGCTCTTCCTTCTGGATTGGCACTTCACGACATCATTTTGGTCCAATGCGCTCCTCCGAAGCGACGCGCTGCCGTCTTGTGTGACAGAGAGGAGTGGCGTGGGAGCAAGGCTCCGCCGACCGAGTTGTGTGACAGAGAGGAGTGGCGTGGGAGCAGGGCAACGTCGACAGAGAGGAGCGGCGTGGGAGCAGGGCTCCGTCGACCGAGTTGTTTAGTTGGTTAGCGCGCGAGTTGAGTTAGGTTGGACTTGCCTGTTGTCTGGTTATACCTTTTGGTGTGAGCATCGTTCTGTTCGAGTTGAGGTTGTATTGTCGTCTCAGGGTTGGCTGCTGGTTTTCCTCTCTGAAACCGTGCATTTGTTAAGGTTTTTGGATCCGGTTTCTCTTATAAACTGAGTCAATTCTCTTCTCTTTTATACATGGGCGGACCCAACAAGGGTCATGGGTGTTCAAGTGAACACCCATTTTTTGTTGCAAAATACCATATGTTTAATAGATATATTATCCATATATATTGATAATTGGATCAAATATTTCACATTTATACCTCCAAAAGATTTCAGCTCACTCCAACACCTCCCCTCTCCAATTCGTCTTAAGTAGTGCGACTCAGCCTACCAACCCAATAGTTTTCAGCCCATTCGGATACCCCCTCCCCTCTCAAAGCAAGTCCTCTCCCTCTCTCTCACGTTGTTAGGCGGTGCTAGCACACGAGTCCATGAGGCAACCAGACATTGGGCAAGGCAATTTGGTGGCAAGCGAGAAGGCGAGAGCGGCTCCAGGCTCTAGCTTGACCTCGGCGGTAGCGTGTTGGATAGAATATAGGAGTAAGATAGCAAGTGCTAAGAAAGCGGGTATCGAGTGGGACCTAGCTGGGCTGGCAAGGTAGGCCGCACACGTCGATAGCAGCACATGTGCATCCACATTCCTCAATTCATCGGTCCCAAATTCCCTATTCAACATTTTTTTCTTAATTATTTCATAATTTCTCTAAATTCTTTGTGGTGTTATATCTAATATGAAAATGTTGTACTTTTTTTTGCTATTATGGACCTTTATTTTTTTCATTGAATAATATTTTATTAGCTCCGAATACTCATCCGATAAATCCTGGGTCCGCTACTGCTTTTATATATATATGTTTGGCTGGAGCTCAATTAAAAAAAAACGAATCGGCCGAAAACTCCAGCATCTCGCACTGAAAACACGAGAGATTGTTCGGCGGGCAAGGCTCCGCACAGCGTGTCTGGGCCCCCTGTTCTTGCATGCCCAAGCCCGGCTCATGCCCCTGTGCAACCACTGTGTCCGTAGTAGCATGGTGACGACAGCACACTGCACACAACGCCGGCCCGGCCAGGCCGGGCGAACAGCATGCGCTAGCCTTGTCGCTTCGTTCGCTGGCCAGCACGCACGTACGGCTGGGCGGGTGAGGCTGCATCGATCGATCGAGCCATCGAGAGTGGTCACCTGCATGCGGCGAGAGTGGTCGGGCCCGGCTTGATTTATAGGTTGGTGGCGGAAGGAGGAGCTAGCAGCCATTGACTATAGCTATAAGCATTTGATTGGCTCCGTTTGACTCGCGTTGTACAGCTCGTCACGTTCTCGAGGAAGTTGAACGATGTTGGCGGTTTAACGGACACTGCTAGTAGTGTGTGTGTGTGTGTGTTTTTTTTTTTTTTACTTTCCTTCTCTTGGAATGTACACATATTAGTACATGAGAATGTTGCATCCTGCAGTCACACAGTGGTTTTTGTCATGGAAGTGAGATACACTACACTTCAATGTCGTCTTAGCATATTTAACAGTTGATAGCAGTGTGTGGGTGTTTTTTTTTTACTTTCCTCCTCTTGGAATGTACACATATTAGTACATGAGAATGTTGCATCCTGCAGTCACACAGTGGTTTTTGTCATGGAAGTGAGATACACTACACTTCAATGTCGTCTTAGCATTAACGCTTCAACTGTATGGACTACTCCTCGATCATAAATGGTTTCTTTTACAATGTTAACATTTTGGAAAACACGTTTCTTAAAAAAAAACAATTTGGAAAACATGGAAGCACTTCTGTATAGATAATGCGTATATATATGCATACATGATACAAGGCCCACTAAAATCTTTATAACCGAGCCCTTTGGAATAAGGAGTACTATAAGGACATAACTAGTGTTCGGATGTACGATGGGAAGCTTCCCATCGTACACTCCGACGTAACATTCGGACACAATGTTTGTAACATAAATAATTCATGTGTGTAACAAAATGCTCAAATGATAAATACAATACCAAGAAAAAAAATAGAAAATATATCAAATTCTCACTGAAAATGCATGAAACCATCAGTATAGAACATGGCCGTACTTCTAAAAACTAGTTGAAATATCTCAAAACAAACAAATTCCGATGTTACAACATTGCAACAGTTGGAAATAACAGCGGAAACATCCGAAAATAATTGTCGCAACATTTAAAACTTATGAAACATTTTGATTTTTTGTGTGCAACAATTGGCGACAAAATCATTTTCATACAAAATTTCAGGAAGATGTAACCAAATCATTTTCTATGACAATGGAGAAAAACTATTGCAACAATATGAGAGAATGCATGCAACAATTAAACGGTGAAGGGTCTCTTGTGCAACAAATCAAAAACACCATTACAACAAAAAATACATCTTGCCGCAACAACATCGCAACAATAAAAAACACTCCATACAACATTTTGAGCCAACGGTTGCAACAAATATAGCAACAAATTGAAAAGGCCTCTACACCATGGTGGTGGCGCTGGGTCAAGAAGCTAGGTAGAGAGTGAGTTTCGGATCACCTGATGGAATTGGAGGTGGCGGGTGGTGGGGGAACGAATCACCAACCTGCGTCTTGGTACCACACATGAGGTTGATTGCATCGGCCTGCACCTGAAACCGGGACGGCAGGTAGTCATCGTTCCTCATCTACTCTGAGTTGTCCACGCATATCATCGTCACCTGCGATTGGACCAGAAAGAAAGAACATCAGGAACAGCCGCGGGCTCGAAGCGGGCAGCAGACTTGGGAGCGGGGAGGGAAGGGAGGGAGCGTACAGACCTTGAGCACCACGGCTGTGGGGTGGGAGGGAGGTGAAGCTCACGGGGAGACCACACCCATGGCGTTTGCGAAGCTCGCCAAGCGGCAGAGGTGGAGCTCATGAAGACTATAGCGACTCGGTGACCTTATCCATATCCACGGGTGTGATTTCGAATGGGGTGTGTGTGGCAGAAGGAGCCTTCGCGTTCGGGGACATGACCTTGCACTCGATGATGGGGATTGCGAGTCGTTGGATAGCTATTAGAGGGTGGATTGCTCGTATATTTGCAGCTGTACACTCAATAAAACTTACAATAAAGGACCCCGGCCCACTGCAAAACTTTTGTATGGAGAAGGACCCGGTAGAGTCTAAAATATCTGACTACGGTCATGGCAAGCAGGACTACTTCTACGTCGTCGTATGTACATCTTCCATTCATGTAACTATCTATACAATACTCCATTAAGCTAGCTTGATGCAACAAATAAAAAAGAGAGTTAATACTAAGCTCTGGCTAGTTGGAGTACTCCTGTAGCTGCTATTAGGGTTTCCGAAGGGCCATGCCTTGTTACATTGCATTCTCTTACTCCTTTCCATATATTCTGGCTCCTTTTCCATGCTAGAAACACATCAAGAATACTCATCACTCGCTACCCATCCAACCATTTCATGCCATCTCAATCCTTCTGTATTTCCACCAGCTGATTGCCTACAATGTTTTCTGCTGAGCACAATGCAAAATGAGTACAACCTTACAGACTAAGCAAACTTTAATTACTCTCTCTCTCTCTGTGTGTGTGTGTGTGTGTGTGTGTGTGTGTGTGTCAAACATTCTTCCCAACCCCACAAAGCAAAAACTAGAAATATAAACCCACAATACGCATAAAAGGAGAAGATAAACTCAAGCTTTTCTCCTCCCTTTCTCTTTCCTAACTTCTCTTTCTCTCTCTCCCTCTCTCATTGCTGTCTTCTCTCATGCAACTGCTGGATGTGATTCTCCACCACCTCCTAGCTAGCTAGAGTACTCCACCTCTTCCTTCCTTTCTTCCCTGCTAGACTGCTAGCTGCTTGCTGCTTCCTTTTCTTTCCAAACACAAATCCACAACAAAGAAAAGTGCAAATTATATAGAAAAGATCGGAATTCAAAGCAGCACAAAAGCTGGGAGAGTTAAGAGAGAGAGAGAGAGAGAGAGAGAGGAAATATATCTCTCCCACCACCACTAACTGGCCTCCATGGTGTTCCCTTCAGTGCCTGCCTACCTAGATCCACCTAATTGGAATAACCAGGTACTGCATGATCTTAATTCTCTCCTTTCTTCCTCTGTCTGTGTAGAGCTCTCTAGCTAGCCTTGATCCATCTTCATGGCATAACAATTTTGACACAAAGAATTAAGCACAGCAGCTAGAAAGATATTCTCCTGTTGAATATTCACAGACAATTCTCTCCTCCTTTTTGCTCTCCTCTTTTGATCTGCAACATGCTTGCATATGTATGTAATATGTGTGTAACAGCAAGGCCAGCAGCCGAGGGCGAGCGGCGGTGGCGGAGGAGGCGATGCACCGCAGCTGCCCGTGGGCCCGAACGCGGCTACAGCTTCGGCGCTCGAGGTCGGTGTCTTGCCGAGCAGCTCGTCGGCCAGTGCGGCCGTGGCGCAGCACGCGCGGCCGAACTCGATGGCGGAGCGCGCGCGGCTGGCGCGGGTGCCGCAGCCGGAGCCGGCGCTCAAGTGCCCGCGCTGTGACTCCACCAACACCAAGTTCTGCTACTACAACAACTACTCCCTCTCCCAGCCCCGCCACTTCTGCAAGACGTGCCGCCGCTACTGGACGCGCGGCGGCTCCATCCGCAACGTCCCCGTCGGCGGCGGGTGCCGCCGCAACAAGCGCTCGTCCAAGTCCTCCTCCGCCGCCGCGGCCTCCTCCAAGCCATCGTCGTCGGCCAGGCAGCAGCTGCCCGGTGGCCCGTCGTCTATGCCGTCCACCGCAGCGTCCGGCCCGGGCCCCACCGGCACGATCATCCCGCCGGGCCTCAGCTCCATGTCGCACCACCTGCCGTTCTTGGGGCCGATGCACCCGCCGGGGCCCAACTTAAGGCTAGCCTTCTCCGCCGGCCTCCCGCCGCTCGGCATGCAGCACGTGGACGCGGTGGAACAGTTCCCGGTGGCAAGCGGCGGCGGCGCTACTATTGGCGTATCACTGGAGCAGTGGAGAATGCAGCAGCAGCCACAGCAGCAGTTCCCGTTCTTGGGGGGAGGGGTACTGGAGCTTCCGCCGCCGCCGCCGATGTACCAAATGGGATTGGAAGCTACTCGATCAGGCACAGGCACAGGCGCAGCGGTGACGTTCACGTTAGGGCAGACTAGTGCTACCACCGCAAGGCACGAAGGGTCAATGAAGTTGGAAGATAGCAGGGGGCAGGAGATGAGCTTGCAGAGGCAGTACATGGCGACTCTACGCCAAGGAGAGGGTATCTGGGGTGGCAGCGCCAGCGACGGCGGCGGCAACAGCGGCAATGGCAGTAGCAGCTGGACCATGAACATTCCTGGATTCCATTCTTCGTCGACCGGCGGCGATGGCGGCGGCCTGTTGTAGTGTACTGCTTCTTCTAGCTAGGTCAATTGGCTTGACAAAAGGAAGGTTTTCAAGTTAGCTAGATGCATGGTTTGATCAAATGAAAGGAGGGAAAGAAGAAGGGGTTCAAGTTTCAATTCTTAATCAACGACTACCGTACAAGTGTTGCTAGCTCATTATGGTCTCAGGTAGGGGGTTTAAGCTAAAGTTGCTCCTTGCTCGTTAACACTTTTTTTTTTCCGCCATTTGGTTTTGAACTCAAAGGTATGCTTGTGTTGTGACCATAGTGTCGTTTTTCAACCTTTTCACAATATTGTTTACAGGGATTAATTAATTAATCAATCAAACTTGGTGCATGAGGGTATATATGATCGAATATATTATTTGACTTGGAGATTGGACAGTGGTCAAATTGTTTAATTAGTTCTCTGAAACTTGCATAAAATAAATGTAAGGTTTGTTGCCAAATAATGTTACATGCTCCTATATATCCTATATATATGTTCTAGCTTCCGAGTGTTCTTGACTATGTAAGTTACAGTACTACAAGTAGTGCAATCACTCGCGTGTTAGGAGCAGTAGTAAGCTAGCTCTTAATCGCATGCATTTGGTATTCATCGGTGGAATACATATGCATATATATATGCGTGGTCTTTTCTTTTTTTTTTCGCAACATATATGCGTGATCTCTCTTCATTAGTGAACCTAGTCTTATAGTCTATATTTAGTTATTTATTACAATTAAATCTTCATATATGCACATATATTGATGAATTTATTCATTTCTAGTTGCCTGCTGAACCGATTATATATATTGACATCAAAATCTCCTAGTCATTAATTAATTTCAACATTTGCACGTCGTATGTATTAATTACATGGTGTGATGCTATGCAATTCAAAATACAATTGTCATGATTTTCTGAATCAGCCACCATCATATTGAAATAAAGATAAAAGACCTTTAACTCCATTAATCGGAATTTCTTTACAATTATATGATAGCCTTTAACAAGCATGGGAGCATGTCCCTATTCTGGCCTAGAGATAGTGAAATGAAAGGTACTTCTATGCTCTTCTATTATTCATTAATAGTATATTAGTTTATGCAAATCGTAAATGGTAATATAGGAGTTAAGTTTGATCTAGATTCTAGATACCAGTGTACATATTATTAATTAGTGCGAAGGCAATTTAAGATTTATGTGCTTCTTGTTTAGCACAGAAGCACTCTCTTCTTACCTACTATTAAAATACATAGGAATAAACAACACCCTTTTTCTGGCTTCTCTGACGAATTTCCTTTCCCCTCGTTTGTTTTGATTAAGTTCTTTGAACTTCCTGGCATTGGATCTCCTGCATTTTCAGAAAGCACGATCTAATTTTCTCCCCTTTTGATCAGTTTTTGCAGTGCTAGTGTACAGCATGATGTAACCTCGGCAGGTCACAAAGTGCCCGTAGCACCATGATTAGATTATGATTGCAAATGGTGGATTTTCTTTATTGGATCGAGCTGATCATGAATATAGCTAGTATATAACTAGGCATATGTAACCAATTGCGGGCCTTAATTTCTACGTAGCTATATATATACATACATGTATAGTTATTTTTGTTAGTTGTATGCCTCATCTGTGGTGGAGTAGTGCTTTTGTACTTTCCTAGAAAGACTATATTGCCAGTTTTGAAGCAATCAAAACTGACGACCGACCGGTTGATCATTCGCCACACGCCGATAACCAACGGTGCTTTAAAAACCTTCGCGATTTTCTCTAGGAAGATCGTACCAGCAATGCCCTTTATTTGGGATGCACAACCTCTGAATTCTGGCCATCTTCATGTTAATTGCGATATGAAAATAAGATCCGTGGGTAGGGAATGCTCATCTGAAGCCTTGTCTGCTCTTTGGAGCACACAGTACTACTCGGTGAAAGCTCAGCGTGTGTGTGTGGCTAGCTTAGCTATAGGCAGCTAGTGTGACATGGCACTCCCCCAATAATCTTTCAACAGGCTAGGCCGCTGTTTAGCTTTGCGAGAAAGAATAGCTTTTGACCAACCTGCACACACCACATACACGTCTATCGATTGCTCGGCCTATGCAAACTACTCTGGTGCATGTGTCCTTGTCTTCTTTAAGTCTGCATTTCCGTCGGGCCATATGCATGCTGAGTGTGCTAGCTAGAGCTATCTTTCTTCTGCTTCACTTCACGAATCAGATCTGGCGTTCTGGCCTAAACTAGCTCTATCGTCAAAGCCGTTAAGTTTACCTTCCAGTCTTTATGGCTTTGAATACAAGGTTGTTGCAGAAGATCATATCGCTGCTAGGAGGCTAGCTTTCACAGGATAGGCCGGGCATGCACGCACGTAGTACAGGAATTAACTGCCATTTATTTCTCTTGTTCTTCCGTCCTTGCCTCTCTGGATCGCTAGCTCGATCGATCTCACTTTGACGCATGACCATCTCCCGAACACGCGTGCCGCGAAGAGCCTTCGCTTTCACTACTTAAGCAAAGAAAAAGCTAGCCAGCAGTACCAACCATGCGCATGCATGCATGTGATGCAGCTAGCCATGCTGGACCTGAAAGGACCATGCATATGCGATCGATCGAGCTAATAGGGGAGAGCTCATACATAGGCGCATGCACTAGCAAAGAATATCAAGATGTAGATGCCGGATTTGGTGCAGTGAATGACAAACTGCACAAGACGTACGGATCCTCGATTAATTTGGGCCGTCGATCACGCGATCCAACGGTCCGGTCAAAGGGCAACCAATCTCCCCTCTGTGAAGCTATCCTACACCCCTGTGTAGAATAGCTAGTTTACACCCCACCCCCTTCCTATGGGCTAAAACCCACCTTCCACCTTGTTTAAAACCTAGTCAAACGAAACCCACCACCAACCACCTCGGCAACCCCCTCCACTTACTTACTCCCACATCTCCTCCCGTGCACCCTTTCCGTGTTCAGACAGTGCAGTAGGTCTCTAACAAATACGTAGTAGACCAATTCTTACATCGCTAAAACATATTCTACATGGATATCATTTTGTTAAGATGTTTTCATGGAGCACAATAGTACAAATTAATAGATCAAAAATCGGATAATTGGTCTAGGAGATATCGGTCTTCAAAGTTTGAAATCAATATCAATTTCTCTTTCCACTCCCCTCATCTCTCAGACAGTGTAGTTGTTGTCCTATGTCTACTACTGTTTTGGTCTCTATGTATTGCTGTTTTAGTATGCATCTACTGCAATTTCGATCTCTGTGTATGTGTCTGTATACTGCAATATGGTATGCGTCTACTGCAACTTTTGATATATGTCTACTCAGTCGTTGGTCGCGTGTCTATTGCAGTTTTGGTCTCTCTGCAGTTTGATTACGCGTCTAATGTAATTTTTACTACATATATACCTCACATTTGGAACCGTGTAGTAAGTACTCCTTTTATTCTTTTTTACTTGACTTCCTAGAATCCGTGTGGTCAAATTTTCTAAAATTTGGCTACCAATAGATTTAAAACTACCTAGATTGACTACATAAAAATTATATCATTAGATTTGCCGTTAAAAATACTATCATAATATTATAATTTTATTATTACTTCTTAATATAAAGTTATAAAAAGTAATAGTTAAGTCGTATCTTGAAGGCTATAAAAAATCAAAAACGTCAAGTAAAAAAGAACCGAGGGAGCAGATATTCTATTATACTTGCTACTGAATTTTTACTACTCATTTCTTGGAACTTCACTGCAGCGCGGATGACGTACCGAGGTACATAGATGGCCGATAGATAAGTGTACGGATCTGTTAGTGAGTGTACGTACACGTCCATGCATGTGTGTTGGTGTTTCGTGTACACGCGTGTCTGTTCGGATGTTCGTCAGACTACCCATCATTTCTAGATGTTATCTGTTTGTACCAATCCTTGAGATCAGTTTTTAACCAATCACTCGTCCGTGCTAGAAAAATATGACTATTGGGGAAAAAGAAAGAAAGAAAGAAAGATTCTGGTATCCATACATGCATGCAACAAGCAAAGGTAGAAACTCAGGAAAGTGGATCTTAATTAATTAGTGATTGACTGGTCGCCGGTAACCTTAATCAAGAAGTGGCTAATCAATCCTCACAGTCACAGCCCAATCGATTGCCTAGTTGGCTAGGCGTCGCAAGCAAAGTGCTAGTGCTTCGCGAGGGGTAGGCGGGGAGTTCAATGTCGCGTAGCGTGTCAGAGTCGAGCGGTGCCGAGTAAGTCGGGGCCGCCGTGCGCCGTGCGCGGGTGGCAGGGTCGCGCGAGGGAGTTCTGGCCAAGTCGGATTTCACCGCAAGGTTTGCTAGGGTGTGGAATAGTTATTGCAAGGAGTGTGGATATCGTTACTATTCGGGTCGGGCCGGGCCGACCTGGTGGGCTGAGATGGCGATCCAAGCACGGCATGACTTGTCGGGCTGTGTCAACTCGGTCAAGCACAGTATGGGTTGTGCCGTATCTGTGTCGGGTCAACAGTCCTGCGCTTCAGACCGGCTCGAGAAGCACGACACATCTGGCCATCTCTAATGTGAAGGGATATACTCAAACTTATCAATATTGTTCTGATACCAGTTGGTATGGTCGATATGTACCATTCTGCCACTTAAAATAGTACAGAGCAGCTCTGCGTTCCGTCCCGATCTTGATATCGGTCAATCCTGAACATACCGGTGGAATTAACAATACCGTCTATTAAACTCATTGAAGTATATGTGCTGTTTGATTTTACTACTATGTATTTAGAGTAATATTATAAATAAAATTTAGTGTGTGTGTATATATAAACACTACGGAACGCTATACCGGTGTAAACTGATACCGAAATATACCATTCCAAAAGCAAAACCGACATGGCATCCGAAATGGTTTTGACATGGATATACTACCGGCGGGGTTGGAGAGCAATGTAAAGTTCATGAACTCCAGCTAGCTTACCTGTAGATCCTGCCTGCTTATTTATTCTGACCCACCTTTCTTTCACTTCGCTTTTCCTCTTTAATTTATACCTCTTGGCCACCCCCACGTAGTTTTGTTCCTGGGCCTGGTCCTTGGTACTTGCAGATCGCGCGAGCTACCTGCGTCTCTGTGTTATACTGTTATCTGCCGTGTGCATATGCATATATAAGCATGATGCTATCCCAGGGACACAGTTAAATGCAACACGAATACACGATGGTTATGATTAATGATCAAGCACACATAAATATATATATATATATATTCCACCAGCTACAGTACTGCCAGCTGGATCTTTATATGGCTGAAGGGATCATCAAAGTTCACCTATTCTGTGGGGGAAGAGAATTAATGGTGCCTTACAACTGATCAATTTGTATATAGCCATTCTTACAGTTGTCTGTCCCTTTTTACTCATCCTCACAACTGACAATATCAAACTAAGTCTTAAGCATTTCGGGCCGTAAACACTTACTAAAATTCAAATTAACTAGCCAAATTTCCCGCGCAATTGCGTGGGTAGATACTACAATACATATGTTTATATCTAAATATAGCGTTGTAATTGTTATACAATTGTAATACTTATGGTGGAAATAGTAGCTCTCATATTTATATTTGATTAATCTACACTGTTATAATATGGATCCAACACAATTGACGGTATAGATATTTCTCTTTTGTCTAATTACATGGTAATTTCTAGCCCTCGAGAATGAACGTGATATCTTTTTTTCTTTTGTTTTAATAACATAACATAATATAATATAATATAATATAATATAATAGGTAGGTAGGTAGATAGATAGATAGATAGGTAGGTAGGTAGATAGATAGATAGGTAGATAGGTAGATAGATATGCCTATACTATAGTTTCTTTTATTTCAATGATTAGGACCAACACATAGAGTTAGTTCCATATTTGAACTAGCTAGAATTGCAATTTGAATAGATAACTTAAACTCAAAATGTTAAAAAATAAATAAATTTGAACTAACAGTTAAATTTACACCATCCTTAAATATCTAGGTACTTGCTTTTTCGCACAGAAACTGTGTTCGAAATCCCAATGCATGCAGTAACCAGCCTCTTATCGGAAATTAATCTCAATCATTGGGCACCGGGATTTATAAGACCAGCTAAGAGCATGTACAATGAGCTTATGTCAGTCGTCTATAACCATTGCCACGTAGGATTTTTGTTGACGTGGATGAAAGAGAATGAAGAGAGAGAAAGATGTTGTCTACAATCCTGTAGTCGACTATAGCACAAGAAACAAGAAAAGCATTAAAAAATTGTGTGTTGTATAAAGACAACTAAAAAGACAAAGAAATTGCCTATACCATTGTATGAGCTATCTTTAGTCTTTGTCTACAAGTGACATGGATAGTTGTTATAGACAGCAGCTGTCTATACCATTGTACATGCCCTAATGCTGGTGATTTTAAATTTCAAAACAATTAAGAAACAATGTTATTTCAAGATTGTGGAAACATCATAATTTGAGAAAATACAAAGACAAAAAAAAGGAGGAGAAAAACCTTACCTTACCAAGAACCATATTCCCGGTGGGGTCCATGATTTGACTGTAATCCAGGAATGGAACATTGCATATATAGCGACATATTACACTACGAATGTTAAGTATGCCCATATTGACAATTAATAATGTACTATATATGTGTGGAACTCCCTTAAAGTGGTAGCGTAAACTTTCGATCCAAACCATTCGATTATCATGGTAACGATCACGATCAGTTCTATCATAGAATGCTATCATTTTCTAACACGCCACGGAGCTGATAGATTATATTTGGCGTGCAAATGGGGTTCTTCCAAGCTAATCAAATGGCTAAAATTGAAAGTTCACATTATTTGAAAGTGAACTTGCAAGGCCTTTGGCCTTTGCCAAGTATTGTCTATTCTTGGAGCAATACTAAAAGGTAGAACAATCATGCAAATAAGTCGACATGCAAGTGGCTAGGTTACACATACATCAATCACACGATCCATAGCCAGCAGGGGGGGGGGGGGGGGAGACCAGTGCCTAGAAAAGGTATTCATATGGTCCAGGTGCATGGCGCTGGTAGCTTTTGCATGCCTACCTGGTCCTTTACAACTGTGACGACAAAACAAATTTAACGATGCATCGCATCATGAACACACATATGCATGCACTAGCAATCAAAAGGAGAGCGGGGAAAAGAGCCAAAGCCGAATGTTGCAAGGACTGGGTAAAGGAAGGAGCCAAAAGCGAGGCTTGAAGAGGACCATATATATACTTGCAATGGCTGGCCAGGGTTGGCCAATTGCTTCAGGGAATCTGTGGAGGGGGTACTACTGCTACCTCTATCGATGACCACCTAGCAGCATCAGCATCAGCAGCTGAAGACCCTTTCCCGAGTACCGAGGCACTGGTACTCTCTCTCTCTCTCTCTCTCATCCTTGAAAATAAAGAGTGAGAATAAAGGCTTGCACCCATGAGATGCCCATATGTTTTCGCTTTTTGTACAACAACATAATGTGAACAGTGAGCAGGGAAATAGTCTATTTTATTTTTTAAATCCTTTTTAAAAAATTAGTTTAAAGATAATTTCTTTCTAACTTTATTTTTAATTCTGACCATTTGATCGCGTAACCAAACTGTGCTGTCACGCCACCGACCGCGGCGTGACCAAACTGTGCTGTCATGCAACCGACACCTTTGGACGCGTCTGTTTTTGGGCTAAGTCCTGTCACGCCAAGAGGAGCGACGTGACAGTACTCGTTTGCCACGCCGAGATTTATAGCGTGACAACGTGTTTTTGCCACACCACGCGATGTGACGTCACCAAACGGGTCAGAATTGAAAATAAAGTTAGGAAGAAACTATCTTAAAAATAATTTAAAAAATGATTAAATAATAAAAACAGTTCGCAGGGAAAAGGCATGTGCAGACAGTACCTACCTAACTATGTATGTGAGTGTAGTCAGCTTCACCATCGTATAGGTCGTCAAAGATTGGTGGTTATGGGACACAGACAAGAGCTAGCTAGAGGAATTTTTGCCGGTATTGTCACTTTTGCATACCGTATATACAGAAATAGGTGTATAAATTTTTTTTTGCCAAATCTAGCACCTGTCCGCAAGACCGCCGTGCGGTGGCGTTGTCGCACGACCGCCATGTGATGAGGCTGTCGCACTGCCACCGTGCGGTCGCACCCACGCGCCACCATGTGCCCGCTTAGGTTAGGGTTTGTGTCCGATTAGGTTAGGGTTAGGGTTTAAGCCGGAATTAGGAATTAGGGTTAGGGTTTAAGCGGCGATTTTCGTTTCAATTTTAAAATATAGCAAATGACTTCAAAAAATTATGAAATTTTACGTGGAGCCCCCCGACACAGTATACTTGCTTGTGTAATTTTGCCATAATTTTATTCAACTAGAACTGCCACGTGCTCTCTCCCCCGATTAGGGTTTCGGTTTCGCCCTCGCCTTTCTTTTCCACCTAAAGCACCAATCAATCTGTCTTTCCACCGAAAGTTCCACCAACCAATCTTGTCATCCCATTACATCTTTCTATTCCATGTCTCCCCCGTCTAATCCTTTTCTATCGCATGCAAAATTAGCGATCGCGCGCGAGGAAGGATTCCCTCTCAGCTACAAATTAGTGAGCGACGAGCGCAATTTCATTTCACAGTTTCTCACTCGCTTTTTCGCTCGCTCTCTCTTTCGGTTGGTCTCTGTGTTGATTATATTTCTGAGGATATTTTAGCCTTATTAATCGTCATCATTATAAGCCAATTTAGCATGTAATTTTTATCTCCATAGATTTTTTTGTTGTTCGCAAATTATTTATTAACTATGTACTTAAGTGGTTAGGTGCTAGGTTTACCAATTTACCAAGAAGCGTACTTAAGCAATTAGCTTCGCTAGGTTTAGCAATTTTTTGTTGTTCGTAAATTCTTCATTAGAAGTTAATTTACCTAATGTTACGTAAATAATTAGTTTGTCTTAATTAAATAGTTTTAAACAATTAGAAACTACCAAAATAATGAAAGCATGCACCGCTATTTATTCATGCAACTAATTATTTCGTGGTAGTTCATAATGACATGCAAGTTATTCTAGTATGCATGCACATGCTGGCCAAAATAATGACAGCATCCACTGGTAGTTATCATGGAAGCGATTAGTTGCTACGTACTCAAGTATGCATGCACCATGCAATGAACACACACATATGCAATTAATATTTTTTAGCAAAGGGAAAGAACAGGGGTTAACGTGTGTAATTACTGAGACGAGGTTAATTAATTACAAAATAATTAGTTTGTATTAATTAATTAGTTTTAAACAATTAGAAAATAGAAAAATAACAACAACATGCACTACTAGTTATTCATGCAGCTAATTATTTCGTGCTAGTTATTTTATGGTCATTATCAATCTTCTCACTAATATTCCGTCTATTTCATGTGTTGCAAGCCATGTCTCTACCGGCGCTTCTCGAACACTTCTACGATGAGGATCATCGGTGCAAGTTGTGGATCGTCGGTGACACTAATGCCCCTTCACCCCTGCAGCTTCAGGCGGGGAGGGATTCCTGGGAGCTAGACGGTCACTATGTCTGATCCTCCGAGGCACAGGCTTGTTGCCCCTTGCGCCGTTGGTGTCCCTCGGACGCTGGTTCCTCCTAGACGTTGTCGATAGGTGGAGGCCTGAGACGCACACCTTCCACTTTCAGTAGGGTGAGATGACGGTCACCCTGCATGACATCTTGCTCTTGACCGGTCTCCCGATCCAGTGTGAGCCGCTTGTTCTGGCCCCTCTGCCGGTGCATTGGAAGGCCGGGCTGGAGCAGCAGTTCGGTCAATCTCTCCTGAAGGGTACACGTGGCGTCCCCCGGACTTGGCTGAAACAGTTCGATGATTGCCCGCAGGGTGCACCTGATGAGGTCATTAGGACACACCTCGTAGGTTACCTTCTTCAGCTCTTTGGTTGGGTCCTGTTTCTAACCACGTAGGGCGATTGGTGCTACCCCAGCTACGTCCACCTTGCGGAGTCACTGGTTGACGCGGGGGCTAGGCCGATGCCTCAGTATAGCTAGGGGTCAGCCGTCCTTTACGCCACATACCGGGGGTTGTGTGATGCTTGGCGGCGCGGCACTGGTGGTACCCCCAGCCTAGCCCTCTACTACGTGCTCCTACAGCTGTGGAGTTGGGAACACTTCCCGGTTGGGCGGCCGTCCATCGAGTTAGCGGTGCACCCGTACGCCCCCCCCAATCGACACGATTGACGGGCCCACCATGGGCTCACGGTGGACTACTGGTCGTCTGCGCTAGGCCAAGGACAGGCCAGTGAGGTGCTACGCATTGTACCACAACAAGTTCGAGTTGTTGCACGAGAGCGACATATCTGGTGTCCATGGTATCAGATTTTCTACGCGTGGTAGCACCACATGGGCTGTCCGTGCAATGCATCCAGGACACAGGACTGTGGACGACGACCTGCCACCTGGTGTTTGCACATATGGTGAAGCCTTACGCGCCGCAACACGTAATGCAACAGTTTGGTCGATACCAAGTCGTGCCCCCCTCCCCGGACGGCAGGCTCCTGCAGCGAGCCGTACACCTGTGAGTTAAACTTCATCCGAGTAATATTTACAGTCCTTACGGCTTCTTTTCTAACATCAATCCTTTTGAAAATGTAGGTAATCGAGGGCGGGTGGGCATACTCAGGACTGGCGCCCAGTCCAGGAGGAGTGGACTATGGCATGGACGGACAGCGCGCACATTGATGTCTGGAATGAGCCATGTCCGTACAACCTTGAGACATACAGTGTATACTTGGAATGGTACGTGCCACGGACGTGCGCAAGACTCACCATTCCTCCACCGTAGTGCTCGGACCGGGTGACATCGCAGACGCACCACGAGAGCCTCCACCGCACGTATGACCATCACAGCACTTCGCGGTGTGACGACACCGTAAGACACTTACAACCCCTGGTCGTTTCATTGACGACATTCATACTCTTTGTTAATGAACCTGTTACGTATGTCACTACAGTTGGAGTGGGTGCAGCACGTCCAGAGCACATCGGAGGCCGCCCTCCGCAGCCCAGATAGAACCCCGGCGAGATATAAATTTTTTTTGAACCACATCTCGGTGGAGATGAGGAAGATAATAAAGAACTTGAGCTGCGGTCGTTCGACGGACGATGTCCTACGCATCGGGCACCAAGTGGGGGGGCGTGCTCACCCAGTAGGTCACCACGACCTAGCGAATCCGGCCGATGCCGTAGCGTTCCCTGTCGGTCATCTGCAGGCTAGATCGACGTGGAGGTAAGTTATGTACAAATCTACGTTGCGTTTTCTGGTTATGCCTTACGTTGCGCTAACATCATGTCGTTCTCCTGCTGCAGGTATGTCGGGATGAATCACTTCTACCGTCCGCGACTAGCGCTCCCCGTCGGTCATCTGCATTGCACATTCGGGAGGTACGAGATTCTCAGTCCTCGTCCCGAGTGTTTATCTGTACTAACATCATTCTGTCTTGCAACCTTTAGTTGACCGTGGGGGCGACGGCCAGTTCACGATGACTGATGATGATGATGACACGGCCTCCGGCTTCTACCAGGAGCGAAGACACGCCGTGGTATGGATTATGGCAGCGGGGTTTGGGCGTCGCAGGCGAGCTCCTCCGGTTCATTGCCCCACCAGACGCGTTTAAGGCGAGCTCCTCCGGGTTGGCTGGCACCCCGTACCTCCAAGGGTAGAGCTCATCCGCGCAACCGGAGTTGCAAGCAACGTACCCCGGGAGTAAATTTTTCAAGACCGTCGCTCATGATTTCTTCGGAGGTGTCCCCTAGGCCGGCATGGCTCATCACGACGACATGTACACTTACCAGACTCTGCTGGGCCATACTGAGCCTACCGGTGCACCTCTGCCACCTCAATGGTCACCATACCCCCTCCGAACAGACACACACTCCCTCGACCGCTTCACGTACTCCACGGGGCATGCCCGACGTAAGACATCCAGGTGCACGCGGAGGCCGCCGCAATAAGTAGAGGGTAGTGACTCGGACTCAGACGAGTGAGCCATATTGTATCATGTGAACTCGGGCTTCTAATTTTATGTATGAAAAAGTATTAAATTGGTTCATGTAATGATTGTAAATCCTCATGCGACAGAGCCATATTGTAACGCTTCAAATTTTATGTATGAAAACGTCTTTGAATTTTCAGAACGACAAGACAACACACTGCGACACTAACTTTTCCGAACGACAAGACAATACACTGCGATGTGACCCAACGAGTCAACTTTGCGTAGCGACGTGACCCGACGAGTCAGCTTTGCACAACGACGTGACCCAAGAGTCAGCTTTGCTCAACGACATGACACGACGAGTCAGCTTTGCACAGTGACGTGACCTGAAGAGTTAGCTTTGCGCAGCGACGTGAGCCGATGACTTAGCTTCGCGCAGCGACGTGGCCCGACAAGTCTCCTCAGGGCCACTACCTCGCTGACACGAATTTCCTTCAATCGAATTATAATTCAGCCATGTACGCAGCACCGGCTTGGCATATAAGTACTACCCCTTCCACGCCTTGTTTTGCTGCATCTAGACTTCAACACAATCTCGTTCAGATGGACAAGCACTAGGAGGAGATCCACGAAATGCAAAGGGAGTATGTGGCCTAGGAGGAACAAAGGGAGCGTGCCAGGAGGCCACCTCCCTGCAATGACGCCGCCCCGCGTAGTAGCAACACCTACCACAACATTCTAACCGAGTATTCGCCGCAACACCCGTCCGAGGGGGAGATGCCGCCCCTCTGTTGGTGCGGGGACAATTGCAAGTTCTTCAAGTTCTAGCATTGGCTAAGCTTGGGCATGCATTACTGGGGTTGCGCGAACTACTCCTACGACTATCTCAACCACCGTTGGGACACGAGCCACTACCAGCAGCCGGTAAGGACATGTTACAGTATGTTACCCTACTATTTCCCTTTCAAAGTACGCACTAACAACCTCTCCCGTCTACCTGTAGTCCCTGGATCTGCTATGTGGCTATCAGAAGTGGATCGACCTAGAGATCCACCCACACGACCAATGGACTCTCGATTGCAAGGAGTGGGATGTCAATAGGGACCGCGAGAGGAGGGAGGAGGAGCGCTGCACCGAAGAGCACAACGAGCGTATCCGATGGGAGACGTATGTCCATCTCGAGGCGTGCAGGCGCAGGGAGCGCGAGGCTTGCGAGAGGGAGCATGAGAAAAAGAGGGAAATGACGGCCGAGGCCAAGGCGGCCAGCGAGGATTACAACGCCGAGCTCGCAAGGAAGGGCAAATGGCCTCGGTCCACGCAGTAGTCTAATCCTCTTCATCCATATGTCCTATGTATTTCTAATTCCCTAAAGGCATATGTGTACCACCCTTGGTTTGTTAGCCTGCGTGCCATGAACCCCCTTGTCGGATCAACTGTCGTGTTGTTAGCGTTGCGCCATTTCTCCAAAACTGTCGTGTTTGTTACCGTGTATGAATTTCTTGGCGCATCGCAATAGCACCTACCTTCGTACTTACGAATCATTGCTACCTAACAAAATTCTTCAGAAATTTAGCGCACCACAACAAACATACCAAAATGTTATTGCGAGTCTAACAAATAATTTTCCAGAAGTAGGAAAAAGTATAGCATATTTGGAATATCCCACAACCTCCTCTAGACTGCAATTATACCTTGCTATCAAGACATGTATATCACCAAAATGTAACCCGGCAAATCTCAAATACATTTCAAGTCATATGAAATCATGAAACCCTAATTTTCGTAACCTAAAATCCAAATTCTTGCAACCTAAAGGCTAAATTTCCGAGACAATTCCAGAACACTTATAAAATTTTCGAAACATTACACAATAAAAAATCATAATTTTTGGAGCTTATTTTCTACATTTACAAATTCGTATAAACAGTACACATTTATAAAATTACGAGAGAGCATGTGGCGGTTATGGATGAATAAAATTGTAGAAAATTTACACAAGCAAGTATACTGTGTCGGGGGGCTCCATGTAAAATTTCATAATTTTTTGAAGTTGTTTGCTATATTTTAAAATTCAAATGAAAATCATCGCTTAAACCCTAATCCTAATTCCTAATTCTGGCTTAAACCCTAAACCTAACCTAATCGACACAAACCCTAACCTAAGCGAACACATGGCGGCGTGGTATGCGATCAAGACGACGGCCGTGATGAAAGCTTCATCATCATGGCGGCCATGCGACAGAGAGACCGCCAAGACGACCATCTATGCGACAGTGCTAGATTTGGCAAAAAAAAAAATTGTACGCCTATTTCTATATATACGGTATGTAAAAGTGACAATACCGGCAAAAATTCCTAGCTAGAGAGGACGCAGCATCCATACGTACGTACATACGAAGTGCACGTGAATTTTTTGCTAATACAACACCTTTTCGTCACGTATTTGTACAATTGACCTCGAGCAAACTGTATTTACAAATATAGCACTATTGGCACATGGTGCGCATAGCCACCGTGCGCCAACGCCGCGATATACGCCTCCCCCCAAGCATGCCACGTCGGCCGTTGGCGCGCGGTCACCATGCTCCAACCGTTGGAGCATGGCCACCATGCTCCAACGGCCCTCGGTACGCCACGTGTCCTAGGTTAGGTTAGGGTTAGGGTTAGTTAGGGTTAGGGTTAGGGTTAGGCGGCAATTGGTAATTTTTTTAAAATATAGCAAATGGGTTCAAAAAATTATAAATTTTTTTGTGGATCCTTCTGACACCGCGTACTTGCTTGTGTAAATTTGCCATAATTTTATTTGTTAAGAATTTTTATCGGTATTTCGTATAATTGTACTACTTGTACGAATTTGTAAATGTAGAAAATGATCTCGAAAAATTATGAATTTTATTTAGAAGGCGTCTCACGCAGTGGACTTGATTGTGTAATATTTCGGTAATTTTATATGTGATCTGGTATTGTCTCAAAAATTTAGAATTTTGATCGCGAAAATTTCGATTTTAGGTTTCGGAAATTAAGGTTTCATGATTTCATGTGACTTAGAATGTATAGAAAAAAAAGTTGCATTGCAACTCCATTAGAGATATCGATATACAGTATGGCAACACACATAACAACCAAAGTACGCGTACAAATATAGCAAAACAAAATAGCATAACACGCGATACTATATGGCTCACTCGTTTGAGCCACTACTCTCTGCTTGCTGCTGCTGCGTCCGCGTGCGCGGCCTTGTTTTGCACTGAGCATGACTCGTGGAATACGTCCACCGGTCCAGAGAGCGTGTGTCAGTTCGGAGGGGATACGGAGACCGTTGAGGCGGAGGTGGACTAGTAGGCTGATTCTGGAGCAGAGTCTGGTAGGCGTATATGTCATCGTGATGAGCCATGCTGACCGAGAGGGACACCTCTGAAGAATTCATCCACGATGGAGTCTATAAAATCACTCCGAGGGTACGATGCCTGCAACTCCGGTTGCGCGGATGAGCTCTGGCCTTGAACGTATGGGGTTCCCGCATACACGGAGGAGCTCTGGCCTTGAACGAACGGTGGCACAGCGAACCCGGAGGAGCTCTGCCCTTGAACGTACGGTGGGGCAGCGAACCCGGAGGAGCTCTGCCTTGCGTACGCTCCAAACCCTGGCTGCCATTGTCCATACCCTGTCATCGTGTACTGCTCCCTGGCAGGAGCTGGGAGGCTCATATCGTCATCATCAGTTGACGTGAACTGGCCGTCACCCCCACGGCTATCACCCCCACAGCCAACTAAAGGCTGCAAGACGGAACGATGTTAGTACAAATAAACACTCTAGACATAAACTGAGAACCTCGTACCTCCCGGATGTGCAGTGTAGATGACCGAGGGGGAGCGCCAATCTGTGTACTGGGTACGGACGACAGAAGTGATTCATCCTGACGGACCTATGACGGGAGAACGACATGATGTTAGCGGAACGTAAGGCATAACCAAAAAAAGAGAACGTAGATTTGTACATAGCGACTTACCTCTCTGTCGACCTGGCTCGCGGATGACCGACGGGGAACGCTACGAGCGATGCTGGACTCGCTAGGCCGTGGTGACCTAGCGGGTGAGCACGGGCCTCCCTCAACTTGGTGCCCGATGCGCAGGACGTCGTCTGTCGAACGACCACAGCTCAATTTCTTTATTGTCTTCTTCATCTCCGCCGAGATGTGCTTCAATTTTTTTTTATATCTCACCGGGGTTCTATCTGGGTTGCGGAGGCCAGCCTCCGATACGCTATGGTCGTGATACGCCCGCTCCAACTGTAGTGACATACGTAACAGGTTCATTAACGAATAGTACAAATATCATCAAAGACCAGACCAGAGGTTGTAAGTGTCTTACGGCGTCGTCACGCTGCGAAGCGCTGTGATGATTGAACATGCGACGGAGGCTCTGGTGGTACGTCTCCTCTGTCACCGGCTCCGGGCGCTTCGGTGGAGGAATGGTGAGTCTTGCGCGTATCCGTGGCATGTACCACTCCATGTACGCAACGTACGTCTCAAGGTCATACGGATGCGGGGGCATGCAAGACATCCAAGTGCACCCTCTCCGTCCATGCCGTAGGCCAGTCGTGCTGGACCGAGCGCCAGTCCTGAGTATGGCCACCCTGCCTCGATCGCCTGCATTTCCGGAAGGATTGGTGTTCGAAAATATATAAGAACTGTAAGCATTACTCGGATGAAGTTTGACTCACAGGTGTACGGCTCGCGGTAGGGGCCTGCTGTCTGGGGGGGCACGACTTGGTGCGTACCAATCTGTCGAATTACGCACTGCAGCAGGTAAGGCTCCATCATATGTGTGAACACCAGGTGGTGGTCTGTTGTCCACAGCGGAATGTCCTGGATGCATTGCACGGACAGTCTGTGCGGCGCTACCATGCGCACGAACTGTAGATACCATGGATTCCATATGATATCGCTCTCGTGCAACGACTTGAACTCATTGTGGTACAACGAGTAGCACCTCACCAATCTTCCGCTGGCCCAGCGCAGATAGGCAGCAGTCCACCGTAAGCCCATGGTGGGCCTGTCTACATGGTCATGCGGAACGGGGTACGGGTGCACCGCTATCTCGATATGTGAGAGCCGCCAGGTGATTTAATTTGTAATGCTTAACCTTTCTGTTGGTCCTAGCATCACAAATCAAATTTCTCTACTCTCGGTGTATATGTACTTCCCAAAACTCCAGTACACATACACCTCACAAAAATTAAGCATCAACTCCATACACAAGTTATTACATGTCGGACCCAGGAGTAACACCCAAAATCCTCTGTGCATTTCTGAACTAGTCCCATGATCAGTAGCTAGTTCACACAGTAAATAGATATTGTAACATCCATAAATCGCACAATTATATTAATAATCAACAGAGTTTATTACCAGAAAGGCTTACAAGCCAACATTAAAGAACACAGCAGAAGACGAAGAAGTAGTGGAGTCCAGCTGATCTGCCATAGGCAATCTACTGGGGTTGTGGCCTAGTCGTCGAGATCCACACCAGTAACAAAGTCCTTCTCCTCTGAAATTTATTTGCATGAAGTAAGGATGAGCACAACTTCCGTGCTCGCAAGTTACACCCAATAACAGAGTTAATGCATGCAAAGATATAACAAAGGAAGGCTTATTGGTTGAATTTGCATAAAGTAGTGTTTTCTTTAAATACTTGTACTGAGTTCCAAAGCAGTTATTCTATAACTATAATTCATTTTATAAATTCTCAATTTTATAGTTAGATAACATTCACACAAGAATGGTGAAGGATACCCTCCTATCACATGGCTTCCTGCCCAATTTCCATTTGGATAGTAATCCAAAATCATTTGTGTCAAATCGTTTTGAAATCAAAACCAAAGATCTAACTTAGAGCAGCTTTGCTAAGCATGTCCATGACCGTGGACACGGCTATTCGAATAGTTTTACACTCTGCAGAGATTGTACAGCTTTACCCACAAGAGATAATCAACTTGTACTGTCCGCTCACACACTTCCGAAGGTGTGCGACTAAGAGATTATCACAAGGCCTTTACAATGCGCCATCCCAACGTAGTCATGCCTCACTAAGGTTTCGCTTCCATTGGATAGAAACCCGCCAGATTTAGGCCCGCTCTTGCGCCAAGTGGGAATACATAAAAGTAGGTCATAAGAGACACCCACGCAACCGGATGGCACGACCACGATGGAATGTTCCAAATTAGTTGACCAGGTCCCGCCCACACAGGACATGTGGTAGTACGGTATGGCTTAACAAAATACACTCGAAGGCTGGTCCTTAACTGACTTGGACGACTTTCCATAAAACCCATGGGCCTTGATCATGGAAATGACTCGATCCCGTGCATCAACATGCACCATCCAAAAAACCATTTCGCCTAAGTACAAACCATCATTTTATTTCATTTTTCAAAATCATTTATAAATTTTCATAACACACCAATGCCATGGATACAATTTAAACAACATTTGACTTTTGACTGAAATTCCCCAGCTCAAACATTTTTGGTCTAAGCATGTCTTTGCATCATATTTTCAAATCATCCTAGTTCATACTATTGTATCAACTAGGTTTTATCTAGGGTGACAATATATTCAATTCAAATATCATCATTGGCCATACAAAAGATTTAGGCATATCTAATATTTAAGATAGGAATTTAAATTACTCAATATAAATAAGCATGCAGTAATAATTTAAAATAGAATTTAAATAATTTGAAATAATGGGTTCAAATATGATCAAAGATGTAACTGGCCTTGCTTGATTAGTTGCTCTCAAACGGCGTCGAAATCTGACTCTCCAAAGTCGTCGAAATCTTTGCACGAAAATAAGCCAAATTCAAACAAAATTCAAATGAAGGTCTAAATAAACTCCAAATTAAATAATTTTAGTTTAGTTAGCTAGATCTTGAATTTATATGAATTTAGAAATTTGAATCAACGAAAACGGAGTTCGTATGAAGGAGAACGTACCCCGGGAAGTTTACAAATCACATGAAATGATGAATTATAGGATTTTTCAGAATTTTTGGATTTATTTTAATTCGGAAAAAGGAATGGAGCCGCTGATGCGTGGGGCCCGCGGTACAGTGGCAAGGCCACGTGGCTGTGACACGCGTGCGAGCCGCGTCAGCGAGAGGGCGATGTGGCGCCTACGTGGCACTGAGGTGGCTGCCACACCAGCATGCCACGGAGGCACAAGTGTAAGATCGAGGTGGCCGACTAGAGGGGGGGTGAATAGGCGTTTTAAATTCCTTTAGGCTCTAAAAACCGATTTCTAATGCGGAAGCTAATACAAATACGGTTTTGCACAATTAAAACCTAAATCAACTAGGTTCCCCTAAGTGCACCAACAATACAAGTCTATTAATAAGTATATCAATTAAGCATATGACTTGTAAGCTAATCAATTCTAGCAAGGATGAATAGCACAACTAACAATTGCAATCATACACAATGAATAAGCAATTTAATACAAGGTATATAAATTGCACAATGTAAAGCAAGCATTCATACACAATGAATGTAAATGCAATAGTAAGGCACAAGGATGCAAACCACAATGGACACGGTTATGTTTTACTGTGGTGAATCGGAGACTTGCGGTCTCCCTAATCCACGTTGAGGGAAACCCAAACTAATTGGGCGGCTCCACGAATTAAGCCTTCCTCCGAGGATCAAACACCTCGCTCCACTTGGGTTGCTCTTTCCTCCACTCCGGAGATGGCGAGCACCACGCCACTCACAAACCGCCTGGTCTTCTCACAATCTTCTTTGAGAAGCTCACCGCAAGACGACGCCCACGCCGCCTAGGTGTCGGCAAACACCAAGAGTAACAAGACTCTAACTCTCACTTGAACCAATCAAGTGTCAAAGCTCTATGGATACGAAATCCACAACCTAAGGCAACACATGCACTTAGGGTTTGCTCTCTAACCTCACTAAGTGCAACACATGCACAAAAGAGTATGAGAGGCTTGCACTAGCTCAATAGAACTCAAAGGGGCACCAGCTCCTCGCCCTCACACGGCCAAGGTGGGTATTTATAGCCCACACACACAAACTAGCCGTTGGGACAAAGTCTGCTGAAAAAGTTAGGAAATCGGAACGACCGCCGTTATGGGGCCGGTCGTACCGCCCTTCCTCCAACGGCTATAAAACTAGCCGTTGGTCACCAATCGGAACGACCGCCAACTAAGGCCCGGTCGTACCGCAACAATCGGTACAACCGCACAAACACCTGCGGTCGTACCGCTCCACAAAGGAGCGCCAAATGCGGCTAAGTCCCACGAACACCTGTTCTGGAAATTTACAACCGCCACAAAGAAACGGTTGAACCGCAGCGCGGTCGTACCGCCAAAACACCTGCGGTCGTACCGCTCCAAGGGTTTTCTCAAAACAAAGATATGCAACAAATGCATCTTCTCTGGAAAACTTGAACCGCCAACAAATAATCGAACGACCGGATCGTGGTCGTATCGCCAAGACACGCCGGTACTACCGCTCCTCAACCAGAGCAACGCATGCTCAATAGATTCTTGGTCGTATCATTGACATGCGCCAGTATATGACCGCATCCCGTCCGCATCGCTCATAACACGCTCGGTTCATCCGATTTTCTGAAAAAACACAGATTGCATTCGCTTCAACTCAAATTGCAAAACACATTTGCCAATTTGATGCGTAATGCAAACAAGGGTTCAAAGGTAAGATTCTCAACAAGTTGCAAAACACATTTGCACACTTTTAGAATCATCCCACCAATTTCACTTCGCTTCAACTCAATTTGCAAAACACATTCACAAATATTGGCAACATGTTAAAGTGAGCTAGAGCAAACACAATGAGCTATCAACACATGACAAACTCAAGCTACTAGTCAAAGACCCCTCTTAATAGTACGGCAACCTATACTAGCAATCCGGTCATCCAACCAAACACCAAGACCGGTAAAAGACTAGGAACACATCCTTAGCCCTAGCTAGTCATACCTTTGCCTTGCGCAAACACTTGAAGCTTGATGACGCACATCCTTGCTTCAACTCCGGGTTCTTGACTTGATATGCATCAACTCATGATGCATCCTTACTTGACCTTCATCAACACATGATGAAGCTTTACTGGATCTTGACTTGATGCTCATCAACACATGATGACATCTTCCATCCCGAAGTCTTGATATGCATCAACACATGATGCACTCTTCACTTGACATCCATCAACTCATGATGGGTCTTCACTTGACTTGATGATCAACACATGATCATCTCTTCTTGACTTGATGACTATCAACACATGATGTCATCCCAAGTCATCAACCACCGAACATAACCTATTCATCCAACTCATGAAAATGTTAGTTCCACAATATGATTATCATTAATTACCACAACATACCATTAACTCATAATGGCGGGACAAGATACCACAATCTTTCCCTCATTGGTAATTGATGATAACCACTTCAATAACAAATAATTGAATAGAGTTTGGTATGAGTATATAAGTACTACATAAGTTATATATACTCAACATGAGTGTATCTGAACTACACAAGTCGTATTAACTCAAGAATACATGAGCATATATGAACTACATAAGTCTCATATACTCATATGAATATATTAACTACACAAGTTAAACATATTCAAAGATATGTGAGTACACATGAACTACACAAGTTATGTTCTACTCACATATAAGTATATATAGACTACACAAGTCTTATACACTCTTATGAATAGATTAACTACATAAGTTAAACATATTCAAGAATATGTGAGCACACATAAACTACACAAGTTATGTTATACTCACATATAAGTGTATATAGACTACACAAGTCATATATACACACTTGAATATACTAACTACATAAGTTATATATATTCAAGAATATGAGCATATATAAACTACACAAGTTATATATACTCACATGAATATATTAACTACACAAGTTAAATATATTCAAGGATATGAGTATATACTGAACTACACAAGTTATATATATACTCATATGAATATATTAACTACACAAGTTAAATACATTCAAGAATATATGAACTACACAAGTCTCATATACTCATATGAATAAATTAACTATGCAAGTTAAATATATTCAAAGGACATGTTTCAAAGTAAAGATCCCAATTATATATGGACAAGGAAATATGGATCAATACTAATGAAACCACAAAACATATATTGAGCTCCCCCTAAATGTGTGCATACACAAATGTGTAGTGGAAACATATGCACATATTCAAGTTAGACTTTTGGTGGAGTTCAACCTATATTTTGGATCCGAGGAATGCAACAAGATATATGAATACAAAGTAGAATGCATACCTCTTTTGATCTTTATATCCAAACGAGACTAAACATGATTTAACAAATAGAAATGTTAGTCTCACAAATAGATTCATCATTATGAATGCATACCTGTTTGGATTTTCCTTTTGTTTATCCAATGAATTGGATTTTTCATTAATCACATGCATGCCTTCATGATTATTACCTTTTATATCCAAATAAGACTACACAATATGTATATCAATGAAAGTGTTAGTCTCACAATTAGATTTGTCATTAATCACCAAAACCCCATTAACACATAATGGTAGGTCTAGATTCTTCAATCTCCCCCTTTTTGGTGATTGATGACAAATCCTTTATAAATGACAACATTTGGATATAAGTCAACATAGGATAATCAATTAGGCTATTTGACTATATGCATGCATTGAAATGACAAGAGAATCTTGGTAAACTCCCACTTTTGGCACCACAAGATTCTCCCCCTTTTAGGCAACTCAAGAGATCAAGAGAATAACAAATAAAGCTCATACAAATTAACATCCAAATGTAGCTCATACAAATTCTCCCCTTTTGGCATTAAGCACCAAAACCTAAACAAATCTTAAACAAAAGGAGAGTCTTTGCAAAACTTATGAGCTAGGAAATAAACCTCATTTTATTTTGAGCAAATAAGCATACTCCCCCTTTTGGCATAAAACAACAAAAATCCAAAGTAAAACAAAGCCATAAGGGAGTCTGTTTAAATTGGTTTTCCCATATAATAGATTGCCCATTTTAAAAATCAAAACATTTTTCAATAATACTTTTTCAAAACTTTTTAGGAAAAACTCCCCCTTACACAAAGGTTCCTCTTGAAGATAGACATTCTTCTCCTTTGACACACAAAGGTTTTCTTCGTCCAATCCATATATTTGCTTTTGACGCACAAAAGCTCCCTTTATCCAATTATCTCCCTCTTTGTCATCCTTTTGAAATATGTCCATCCAACACTTAAGATGACTTCTACTTCTTCCACTTGATTTTTGATTTGCATCCAAAAGCTCTCTTTTGACATTAGGCACAAAAGCATTCTCCCCCAATGTCTTTATGTGTATCCACTTGTAAAATAATCCTTGAACATCACTTGTAGATACCATGAGTCGACAATACCACTTGTTGGTAATACATGTAGATACCACTTGTAAATAATACTCGTAGATATCACTTGTAAATCCACATGTTGATACTACTTGAAGAAAACATCGTCGACAAGGCTTGAAAGCAAAAATGATACCAACTAACAATTAATTCCACTTGTAGATACTTGGTACCACTTGGAGAGATAAGACTTAGATAGATACCACTTGAAAAGATATATCATGAAATGAACGTATCGAGAGATACCACATGAAAAAGATATATCATGAATTTTAGGTATCGGAGAGAGCTTGGTTTGAAAAGAATTGATTGGCAAGGATTGAAATAGATATCACTTGTAGGTGGGTATAAGAAGTATACCACTTGAAGGATATCACTAGAAAGAATACCACTTATAAAGACAAGATGATATCATTTGAAGAATACCACTTGTAAACATAAGTAATATGAATTCCATGCCTAGATCAAGATGATCAAAAGGTGCTACCACTTAAAGGAATACCACTTGAATGATAAACATATCACAAGGATCAAAATGGTATTTGGAGTCAACAAAGCATGAGTGGGTAGCTTGCAAGGATTGCAAGGATCAACACGACTTGAGAGGATAGCCAAAAGATTTAGATTTGAATCTATTCGATGTCAAGATGATTTTGAGAAGCTACTCTTGGAAAGGATACCACTTGAGTAATTGCACTTGCAATCAAGGACAATTAGTAGTGAGTAGCTTGCAAGGATAACAAGGATCAATCTTGACATGAGGAGGCGATCAAAAGATTTAGAATTGAATAGAATTGAAATGGAATCAATTGATCCAAAAACAAGAAAATCGGTACAACCGCAGTTCAATTTCGGTCATACCGTTCTTGATCGTATCGCCGCAAAAAGGCGGTCGTCATCAAAAATCGGTTGTACCGCTGCGAATAACTCCTATCGTTCGATTTTCCCGAGCTTCGAAATAGATCAAGGAATAGGAAATTTTGCAAATGATCCTTTGTTTTAATATTCAAATAAATGTTACTTAGGATCCTTATGCATTAGATTGGAGATAGTAAACTTCAATGAATATAGTTTTTATGAATTAGTCTTTTGATTTTCGCAATAAAGCTCATTTTTGAGAAACTTCTCCAAAAGAACCAAATTTGAGCAAATGAAGAAATTAAGGCATCAAATTTCATGTATGAGTTATAAATACCATTATGGACCTTTTCATGTGAATAGTTTTGGTTCATATGGCAAAACTCACTTAAGTGCTAGAAAGTGACCACTTAGGTCAACCTTGAATTTTGGATGAGTTTCAAAATCGAATAACTTTTGATAGGTTGGCCTTTTGGAAATATTTTGAATACCAAAATTGTTTAGAATAGCCAATTCTATCATTTTCATTTTGGGACAAAAGTCAAATTCCTTTTAGAATAGATTTTACACAAAAATCTAGTTTTGGTCAAAAACAAGATACTATGATCTACAATTTTGGCTAGAAACTCATTTTCATTTGAAATAGTTTTTTTTTGAATCAAAACCTTTGAAAAACATTTGGAAATCATTTGTATACATTTTGCAACTAGTTTTTCAAAGTATATACTAATAATTTCAAGAATTTTGACTTTTGGCTAAATGGCTTATTTTTGAAAAACATTACTAGCACTTAATTAATTTGGGCACACTTTGGGATGTGATATACATGGTCATGATTTAGCACTCTCCTTAATGTGCCACTTCTTTCTTGCTCAAGAAATTAATAACAACGAATTAGCACAAGAGCAAGAACAACCCTTTTAAGATTTTACATGAATGCAACCTACACAAGGTATAAGGGCTAGATACTTCAATGTAAATACTTGTTACCGAGATAGCATTGGTTTATGATACTGAATTTATCTTCCTCAAGCTTGGCTCCAATTTGTATATGGTGGAATCCACCTCTCCATGAGTGAGCCAAACCTCCAATACTTCTCCAAGTACCTATTAATCATTTAAGCATCTTTTGGTACCCACACTCGGTTGGGTCCTTGAATGTTAGTCACAATAGATTTGGGCACCCAAATGGCCATATCAATAGTTTTATGTGAGTTAACATTCCTAGCAAACACATTGCCATTTCTATCCTTCCTAAGCAAATAATGATCATTATAGATGATAGGCTTAGGAGTGATACCTTTGGGACATTTTTACTAAAATGTCCTTTCTCCCGCAATTGTAGCAAGTAGGGCTTTTGCTTCCCTTGATGTCTTCTTATCTTGCTCAATTCCGCTTGCCTCTTCTTTGAATGTCTTGACTTGACATCCTTTTGATTTGGACACACCGAGGCAATGTGACCATTCTTCTTGCATCCAAAGCACTTGATATTGTTGACTTGTTTTCTATCTTGCTTTGGAATGCTCTTCACCTTCTTCTTGGCGGTGAGACCAAGTCCTCCTTTGTCATTCTTCTTGTTAGGGCATACGGAGGCAATGTGACCCTTCTCATGACAATTAAGGCACTTAATATTCTTCATGTGTCTTGCATTGTGCCTCATTTTGCTATTTTCCTTTTTCTTCTTGGGAGTAAATCCAATGCCACTCTTATCTTGTAAGCATATTTGCTTGCTCAATATTTCATCGAGAGTAGCCTTCCCTTTATAGCTTCTATCCAAGTCATTCTTCAAACTTGAGACTTGGGCCTTGAACTTTTTGTTTTCCTCTACAAGGTTAGTCTCAACAAGTATAGAGGAAATAGGTACATCTAATTTTGAGTAACAAGGCATATCAATTAAATCATCACAAGAAGTGGATACATTAATTTTAGATGAATTGCAAGGAGTAGGAGCAATACAAGGCAAATCATCTAATAGATCACATGTAATTCCTATATCCACTTTAGAGTTAGTATAACTTTTAAGAAGGAGGGTTTCATGTTCATTTTTAAAACATCATAATTTTCTTGAAGCAAGTTAAATTCTTTCTTCAAAACTTTGAATTTTGAAACCTCCTTTCCCATAAAAACATTTTGTTCTTCTAGCATATCTATCAACTCATCATATGAAGGTTCATCATTATCATCATCATTATATACCTTCTTTTTACCTTTTGCCATAAAGCAATGAGGCGATGTAGATGGAGTTGATGTGTCATCATCGTCGGAGCTAGAAGTTGATGTGGAGGACTTGTGGACTCTTCATCGTCGGAGTTAGAGATTGAGCATTCTTCTCCGGCGTCCACTTTTGTATGCAATCCTCATTAGTTGAAATGGACCGTTCATAATATTCTTGAAGATAAGTCCACATCTCATGAACGTTCTTGAGATCGCATATGGCATCAAACACACCTACACTCAAAGCACTAAATAAGGCGTTAATTGCTTGGCGTCGAGATGTAAGCATTTCTCTTCCTCAATTGTTGGAGCTAGTTGATCCAATAGAGGAGAAAAGCCAACATCTACAATCCGCCATATATTTAGGCCCATGGCCTTAAAATAACATGACATGCGGATTTTCCAATGAGCATAATTTGTGCCATCAAATTTAGGTGCTTCACTAAGGTGCACTAAATCTCTAGTCGCCATCCTTTACTCTCTAGACGGTTAAGTCTAATAAATGAGAGACCAAGCTCTGATACCACTTGTAAGATCGAGGTGGCCGACTAGAGGGGGGGTGAATAGGCGTTTTAAATTCCTTTAGGCTCTAAAAACCGATTTCTAATGCGGAAGCTAATACAAATACGGTTTTGCACAATTAAAACCTAAATCAACTAGGTTCCCCTAAGTGCACCAACAATACAAGTCTATTAATAAGTATATCAATTAAGCATATGACTTGTAAGCTAATCAATTCTAGCAAGGATGAATAGCACAACGAACAATTGCAATCATACACAATGAATAAGCAATTTAATACAAGGTATATAAATTGCACAATGTAAAGCAAGCATTCATACACAATGAATGTAAATGCAATAGTAAGGCACAAGGATGCAAACCACAATGGACACGGTTATGTTTTACTGTGGTGAATCGGAGACTTGCGGTCTCCCTAATCCACGTTGAGAAACCCAAACTAATTGGGCGGCTCCACGAATTAAGCCTTCCTCCGAGGATCAAACACCTCGCTCCACTTGGGTTGCTCTTTCCTCCACTCCGGAGATGGCGAGCACCACGCCACTCACAAACCGCCTGGTCTTCTCACAATCTTCTTTGAGAAGCTCACGGGCGACGACGCCCACGCCGTCTAGGTGTCGGCAAACACCAAGAGTAACAAGACTCTAACTCTCACTTGAACCAATCAAGTGTCAAAGCTCTATGGATACGAAATCCACAACCTAAGGCAACACATGCACTTAGGGTTTGCTCTCTAACCTCACTAAGTGCAACACATGCACAAAAGAGTATGAGAGGCTTGCACTAGCTCAATAGAACTCAAAGGGGCACCAGCTCCTCGCCCTCACACGGCCAAGGTGGGTATTTATAGCCCACACACACAAACTAGCCGTTGGGACAAAGTCTGCTGAAAAAGTTAGGAAATCGGAACGATCGCCGTTATGGGGCGGTCGTGCCGCTTTCCTCCAACGGCTATAAAACTAGCCGTTGGTCACCAAATCGAACGACCGCCAACTAAGGCCGGTCGTCAGATCAAGCAACAATCGGTACAACCGCACAAACACTGCGGTCGCATCGCTCCACAAAGGAGCCAAATGCGGCTAAGTCCCACGAACACCTGTTCTGGAAATTTACAACCGCCACAAAGAAACGGTTGAACCGCAGCGCGGTCGTACCGCCAAAACACCTGCGGTCGTACCGCTCCAAGGGTTTTCTCAAAACAAAGATATGCAACAAATGCATCTTCTCTGGAAAACTTGAACCGCCAACAAATAATCGGAACGACCGGACTGTGGTCGTACCGCTCAGTACACGCCGGTACTACCGCTCCTCAACCGAAAGCAACGCATGCTCAATAGCGATTCTTGGTCGTATCATCAGACATGCGCCGGTATGACCGCATCCCGGTCGTACCGCTCATAACACGTCGGTTCATCCGATTTTCCTGAGAAAACACAGATTGCATTCGCTTCAACTCAAATTGCAAAACACATTTGCCAATTTGATGCGTAATGCAAACAAGGGTTCAAAGGTAAGATTCTCAACAAGTTGCAAAACACATTTGCACACTTTTAGAATCATCCCACCAATTTCACTTCGCTTCAACTCAATTTGCAAAACACATTCACAAATATTGGCAACATGTTAAAGTGAGCTAGAGCAAACACAATGAGCTATCAACACATGACAAACTCAAGCTACTAGTCAAAGACCCCTCTTAATAGTACGGCAACCTATACTAGCAATCCGGTCATCCAACCAAACACCAAGACCGGTAAAAGACTAGGAACACATCCTTAGCCCTAGCTAGTCATACCTTTGCCTTGCGCAAACACTTGAAGCTTGATGACGCACATCCTTGCTTCAACTCCGGGTTCTTGACTTGATATGCATCAACTCATGATGCATCCTTACTTGACCTTCATCAACACATGATGAAGCTTTACTTCGGGATCTTGACTTGATGCTCATCAACACATGATGACATCTTCCATCCCGAGTCTTGATATGCATCAACACATGATGCACTCTTCACTTGACATCCATCAACTCATGATGGGTCTTCACTTGACTTGATGATCAACACATGATCATCTCTTCTTGACTTGATGACTATCAACACATGATGTCATCCCAAGTCATCAACCACCGAACATAACCTATTCATCCAACTCATGAAAAATGTTAGTTCCACAATATGATTATCATTAATTACCACAACATACCATTAACTCATAATGGCGGGACAAGATACCACAATCTTTCCCTCATTGGTAATTGATGATAACCACTTCAATAGCAAATAATTGAATAGAGTTTGGTATGAGTATATAAGTACTACATAAGTTATATATACTCAACATGAGTGTATCTGAACTACACAAGTCGTATTAACTCAAGAATACATGAGCATATATGAACTACATAAGTCTCATATACTCATATGAATATATTAACTACACAAGTTAAACATATTCAAAGATATGTGAGTACACATGAACTACACAAGTTATGTTCTACTCACATATAAGTATATATAGACTACACAAGTCTTATACACTCTTATGAATAGATTAACTACATAAGTTAAACATATTCAAGAATATGTGAGCACACATAAACTACACAAGTTATGTTATACTCACATATAAGTGTATATAGACTACACAAGTCATATATACACACTTGAATATACTAACTACATAAGTTATATATATTCAAGAATATGAGCATATATAAACTACACAAGTTATATATACTCACATGAATATATTAACTACACAAGTTAAATATATTCAAGGATATGAGTATATACTGAACTACACAAGTTATATATATACTCATATGAATATATTAACTACACAAGTTAAATACATTCAAGAATATATGAACTACACAAGTCTCATATACTCATATGAATAAATTAACTATGCAAGTTAAATATATTCAAAGGACATGTTTCAAAGTAAAGATCCCAATTATATATGGACAAGGAAATATGGATCAATACTAATGAAACCACAAAACATATATTGAGCTCCCCTAAATGTGTGCATACACAAATGTGTAGTGAAACATATGCACATATTCAAGTTAGACTTTTGGTGGAGTTCAACCTATATTTTGGATCCGAGGAATGCAACAAGATATATGAATACAAAGTAGAATGCATACCTCTTTTGATCTTTATATCCAAACGAGACTAAACATGATTTAACAAATAGAAATGTTAGTCTCACAAATAGATTCATCATTATGAATGCATACCTGTTTGGATTTTCCTTTTGTTTATCCAATGAATTGGATTTTTCATTAATCACATGCATGCCTTCATGATTATTACCTTTTATATCCAAATAAGACTACACAATATGTATATCAATGAAAGTGTTAGTCTCACAATTAGATTTGTCATTAATCACCAAAACCCCATTAACACATAATGGTAGGTCTAGATTCTTCAACAAGGCGGTGGCGCTCCTGGCCCGATGGTCGCCAGCATTGGGTTGCACGACGGTGGTCGGCGAGGTGTTCTACGGGTAGAGGAGGGCGCGGAGGACGGAGGTTAAGGTGCTCACCACGGCAGCGCTAGGGCGCGAAGGGAACGGCGGCGGCGGGATCGGCTTGTGGCGGCGATGTTGATTCGGCGGGTCTCCGGTGAGGGCGAGGTGCGCACCGGGTCGGTGTCGACGTGGCAAAGTGGAAGAAGGGGTTGGCGGTGGCGGAGCGTCGTCGACGAGGCCACTAACGGCGACGAGGAGGAGCTCGGCAGGAAAAAGAAAAACGCTGAATCCGGTGACTAGAGAGCGAGGGAGGGAAGGTGAGTGAGGCGGAAATGGTGAGTGGGATACTGCGCACCCGGTGCTCCCTTTTATAAGGGCCGGGGAGGGGTGAGGGAGGAGATCGTGTGTGCGGGTCTTACGGCGGCGATGGTGCGATCCGGTGAAACCATGCGTGAGAAGAGGGGATAAGGCCGGGGCGGTTGCGGCGGGATAAGGGGAGTTCGTTGCGCACATGGGCGCAGAGAAAGCGTCAAGGAAATGGCGGTGCACGGAGCTTCGTACGCGTGGCAATGGCGCTGGCGGTTGGAGAAGAAGACAGGAGGAAGGAGAAGGGTAGGGGTGAGGCTCGCGGGTGGGACCCAATGGCAGCGAGAGGATGAGAGGGAGGCGCAGGAGAAATGGGCCGTGCAGGCCTCGCACGCGAAAAGACTGAGTTGGGCCAGAGGAGAATTCGGCCCAAAGCCTTAACCGGGATTTTAAATGATTTTCTAAATTTAAATAATTAGCTAAATCATTTTTGCTATAGAAAATAGCAAATAAAATCCAAGGATTCTAGAAAATTTCACAGAAATTCCTAGAGTTATTTTGGACTTAAATAAAATATTTACAACATATAATTGGTAATAGTTTTTGCATATAATTTATTTTGGATTTAAAATAATTAGGGAAAAGCTTTTAAAATTCAGAAAATTCTAGAAATTAATTAAAATTTTATTTTTTTCAATTTAAATCAAATAAAAATTCAATAAATTTTATTTTTGACTTTTAAAACTTAAGAAATTCAAGAGAAGCAATAAAACTCTTTTAAATGTTAGAAAGTCCAATAAAATAATAACTTTATTAATTTTTATTTTAGTAACAGAGTTAAGTTTACAGCGGAAACACCTGCCATAAGATGGCTGAAAACAAAAACCAGCCGGTGGCCTTTACCCATAAGGCAACCGACCGGAAACGCCCAAGCTAGTCGTCAAGGGTGAGATCAACTTCACAAACGTTAACCCCTTGGGGGTCAACCTTTTCTACAGCAAATAGACAATACAGTTGAGTACAAAAATTGTACTCGCAAGACTTACGATTAAAAAACCTATACATAGCTACATGCAAGCTTATTTCAATTGAGATGGCCATAGGGTTCATTTTCAGCGTAAAGCCGCATTTTGTTTGCAATAATGTAATAGATTGAAGTCAATTTATCAAAATAGTTTTTAATTGATCAACTAACAGCGAGACAATAATTATAGACATAATCAACATCCTACAGGTGACTAACCACAGCCACCACAACAATAGCACAAATTGCCCATTCGTACCACTCATTCTCAAGTTTTATCAAAAGGTTATAGTCTAACTCTTGAAAGACCTCCTCAAGCGTGTCAACTTTACCTACATGTCAGACCGCTCCTTTTGCCATCGAATAAAGCCCACTTCTGAAGGTATGCCGGCAGAGCTAAGTCCTACGAGACGTTTTCCAATACTGTGTATTAACTACGAGCCACCCGCATGGTTACCCATACGTCGTGTCAAAGTCATTGTAAAGCCGAAGGTCAACTGCCGTATAGGGGTAAAGCCCCCGAACAACTACAGTGCCCTTCGGTGTGGAGAACCTGAACAGGATTCCACTCCCGCACACCCAACACATGTAGACACGTTTTTTTTAACACAACACACGCACCCACCTCCTGCGACTCGGAGCTAACACACGCCAAAGTACTAAACCAAGAGGGGTTCCCAATACCCTCATGTGGATGCACGCAATAATGCTCAGTTCAGTGGGACAAGATGTTTGGTCCTTGTTGACTTAGGCACCAAGCACACACCCAACAGCACACCATCCAACCAATGTGCCTAAGTATAAAATATTTTATTTTCAGTTTTAGTTTTTCCAAATACATACATACATGAGTACCCTGACCGGAGGTGGAGACGATGGCACGATTCACGCAGAGAAGCTACTACGGAGGTCAAGGAAACTCCAGGAGGTGCACACCGGGATCGCTTTGACACCCAGAGCACAACACCCAAGTCGATGACGTTGGAGGATGATGGAGGTGGCTAGAATCGAGGCAGCGGTGCTTCACCGTACTCGGAAAAGATGGGGTCGCACGCCCTCGTTGAAGAACCAAAGACAAATTAGCTTCACTAAAATGCTCAGCGAAACGATGCGATCCTAAAGAGCCAAACGCTGAGGAAAACGACTCACCGGAACGCCGTAAAGGCTTACGGACCTTGGCCGCCGGAGTTGAGGACGATGATGTCGTCCCCGGCGATTCACTGGACGACAAGGGCTCAGATAAGGAATAATGGGCATGGCGTTGAATGAGGAACTCGGCGGTGGGGTTCAGGTTGCTTGAGCAGTAGTGAGGTGGGCTCTAGCTCTACTTCCTCTTTCATGGCTGGAGAAAAGATGTGAGTGGAGAAGGCGAGAGAGAGCGAAAGAAAGGAAATGGACAGACGTATGAGGTTAGTGAAGCTCCGGCGACACTTCGTAGGTGATCCTGGAAGCATGAGGTGGCGAGTCGTGAGCTACGTGGCACTCATGCACGAACGCCAACGCACTCGGGTTGAGTGGCGACGACGAAGACGATGGTCCTGACAAGCGGGGCCCGCTTGCCAGTGGTGGCGATGAAGCGGTGCGGTGGTGTAGTCCGTTTCGAACTTGGGTTCGGTGTGAACCAACACAGTTGAGCCAAGTTTGTTTGGACGGTCCAGATGGCTTGGTCAAATCGGACAGCCCAAATGAGGCGCAAGTTCGGACGGTCCGAACGGTCCAATCAATCCTCACCGTTGAGATCAAATTAGACGGTGCTACCAGAGTCACAGGTGAGAAGGCTGGGGTCGGACCATTGATTTTAAATCGGACCGCTGAGAAGGCGGTTGATCTCACTTCGGATAGTCCAAAAGCTTTGACTTAGAGCAGAATAGGTTAGGTCTGATTTTAGTTTGACCAGAAAAAACTAGTTTGACCAAGCTGTTAAAAATAGTAATAAATTTCTAAAAATTCTGAAATTTTTGTAGGTGTTCTCATGTTCAACTAGGACTTAGGAAAATTTATTTTGGCTATTGTTCATATTCGAATTGTCTAAAATAAATTCATTTTTAAATCTGCATTAGCAACTCGGTTAGGATTTTAATTCTGTCAAAATAACTTCTAGTATTTTAAAAAATTACTGCCAGAGACTTTTATACACACATTTTTCTAGAATCAAGTAAGAACTTGAATTCAAGCTCAAAATTTGTATTTCAAAGCAAAATTTTAGAAAACCAAGTGCAAACTCATGAGTTTCAACAAAAGTTCTTGAAAATCCCATACTTTTGTACATTTGAAACACAAACCGTTGTTTGGGATGTTACACGATAGTCGGCCGCCCGACAGGGAAGTGCTCCCAACTCCACAGCTGTAGGAGCACGTAGCAGACGGCCAGGTTGGTACTAGCAATGTCGCGCCACGAAGCATCACACAGTCTCCGGTATGCGGCGCAAAGGACGGCTGATCCGCAGCTATACTGAGGCATCGGCCTAGCCCCCGCGTCAACCGAAGACTCGCTCTTTGTGGTTACAAACAGGACCCAACCAAAGAGCTAGAGATGGTAAGCAATGAGATGCGTCCTAACGACCTCGTGAGGTGCACCCTTTGGGCACTTACTAAACTGGCTTAGCCAACCCCGGGGGACACCACGTATACGCTCCGGGAGAGATTGGCCGAACTGTTGCTCCAGCTCGGCCTTCCAGTCCACACCCGGAGGGCCCGGAACAAGCGGCTCACCCCGGATCGAGAGACCGGTCAAGAGCGAGATGTCCTGCAGGGTGACCGTCATCTCACCCCACCGAAAGTGGAAGGTGTGCGTCTTGGGCCTCCACCTGTCGACAAGTACCGACAGCAGGCTAACGTCTAGGGTGAATTAGCGTTCGACGGAGACCATCCTCGCAATGGGCAACAAGCCCGTGTTCCGGAGGATTGGGACGTAGCGATCGTCCAGTGCCCAGCAGTCCCTCCCCGCCTGAAGCGCCAAAGGCAGAGGGCCATCCACGTTAGCGGTGAGCCACAGCTTGCACCGGTGGTCCTGATCGTAGAAGTGTTCCAGAAGCGCCGGTAGAGACATGGCTTGCAACACATGGAATAGAGAGAATATTAGTGAGAAGGTGGCTAATGACCATAAAAGATTGTAAATTAAACATGCTAGCTTTTTAATTGTTGAGTAGTTTTCTTGGGGTGATAAGCTACATGATAAGCTAGCTTAATTAGATTATGCTCCTCTGTTCTTCAGTGAATGCATTTCTTATTATTTGATTTTGCTTTACGACCAAACTAACACTACAAATTAATGTACACTACTTAATTAATTAATTACTACTAATTATTTCGTAATTAATAAACACTATAAATTAAAAATTACGACCAAACTATCCGCGAACGACGGCAGTTAATAACATTGAAATGTCCCTAAAAATATAATCGACAGAGCAAGAGAGCGAGCGACTGTGAAATGAAATGAACAAGTGGAAGAGCGAGCGAGAGACTGCGAAATAACATCGCACTCGCTCGCTCTAATTTATAGCTGCTGTGGGAGGGAATTCTTATCCCGCGCGCACTAAATAAGCCATGCATTTTGGGGGACAACGATTTGATGGATGAGACAAGGAGGTGATAGGATGACAAGTGATTGATGGTTTTGGTGGAAAAAAAAGGCAAATGGAGGGAGGGCCTCATTCAGATGTTTGGGTAAACAACACATTGCACGGTTTTCTGTTTATTTTTTTCTCGCACAAACAGTACACTTATACAAAATAGCGATAAAAATTCTGAACAAATAAAATTATGACAAGTTTACGCAAGTAAGTACACGGTGTCGGGAGACTCTACAAAAAAATTCATAATTTTTTAAACTCATTTGCTATATTTTAAAATTATTACCAATTTCAGCCTAACTCTAACCCTGACCCTAACTAACCTTAACCCTAACCTAACATAGGACATGTGGCGGGCTGAGGGCCGTTGGAGCGAGCATGGTGGTCATGCTCCAACGGTTGGAGCATGGTGACCGCGTGCCAACGGCCGACGTGGCGCGGCAGCGTTGGCGTTGACGCACATTGGTCGTACGCCAACAGTGCTATATTTGTAAATACGGTTTGCTCGTGGTCAATTGTGCAAATACGTAATGAAAAGGTGCTGTATTAGAAAAAAATTCGGTGCACGTCCATTCATCACTACTCGCATGTATGTATCCAGCTAGCTCGAGGAGCCTTCCTAGCTACTTAGCTAGTGATCGGTAACTTTCGTCAGCATGATAGTAGCAAAATGTGTCGAGAGATTAAAAGCGTGCGTGTTTCGTGCATGTTAAGCGTACGCAAATAGATAGATCGATAGATAGCTAGATGGCACGAGGATGTCATTATCGAACGAGCTTTTTATATATTGACCAGCCGTCGGATAGGTCAGTGCCACGGGGCCAAAAAAAAGCAGAGGATATTCCTCCAGTTTCATGTGTTTTATGTTGACAGATGGTACCATGGCAAGATGGCATGACAATGACGGCCAATCGGTGCTACGAACAGGTTTACATCTTGATCGATCGGTTGGAAATTATGTTGTGTCTGTGACCTCCATCTAGTGTTCTAAATCGAGGGAAGAGGAATCTTGATTTTTGAAACCTTCTTAGCATGATCATTCTAGCCACGAAAATTCTACCGACAATTCCGCGCACGCAAGTACACCCTGCGGGCACAAGCTAGTCCCATAATGCGTCTAGCTTGCATAATTTTGAGTTTTGACCCATTTTGAATATAGTTTTTGAGGAAATGGCAAGAGTGTCGTTATTGCATTAAAGATAAGAGCAAGTCACATACATAAAACTGGGAATGAAAAGGAAAAGAAGTACAAAGGAAAGGAAGAAGAGAAAAAAGAGAAGAGAAAACAAAAAAGAAAACACTATTCACAAAGACTTCCTCGCTTAGATCGGTCCTCTGACGTGAGCATCCTCCCGGCCTTGCAGATAGATCTGTAGCTTGGTCGCCCCGCTTTGCGTTCATGCCCAAGCCTCTTCTTTGATGACTGCCATCAGCCCCGTTGGTGCCTGTCTGAGATGTTGAAAATTTTGTCTATTTCTTTATTTCCAGATGTGCCAAAGGGTAAGAACTATCAATGAGACTTGGCATGTCTTGTAAATGCCATCTCTGGAATAGAAGACGCCAGTCCATCAGTCAACCATTTTTAGGCGAGATGTCCAATGTATGGGGTTCAGATTAGCTCGCTGCACCCAAGTGGCCACTAAAGACCAGACATGTCTGGCATAAGAACACTCCACGAACAGGTGTATAGTTGTTTTCGGGTTGTTTGTACATAATGGACACCAGTGATCATTTTGCATATGGCGGCGGGTAAGGACATCCGCCGTCGCCAATCGGTGCTGGATGAGAATCCATGTGAAGATTTTGCACTTTTGCGATGCCCATATGTTCCAAATAAGCTTTTGGAACGGAGCCTCCACCGCCCCCAAGAATTGTGCATAGTATGCCGACTTGGTTGAGTAGATGCCTGAGACTATCCACTTCTAAGATATGTCATCCTCGTTTTGAGATAGCGTGAATTGACGAACCATGGTATAAACTTTGACAAAATACTGTATTAGATGCATGGTAATTTTCCTCCTGAGGTCGGCTATCCATTTTCCTCCGTGCATTGCGTCCTACACCGTTCGATTTTTTCTAGCCGTAATGCGAAATAGCCCCAGAGCCAGATTTTTTCTAGCCGCAATGCGAAATAGCCCCAAAGCCAGATCTTTTATTGGCCTTGCACCTAGCCATTTGTCCTTCCAAAAAATTGCTTTGTCATCATTGCCAATGTTTATCGTTGTAGATGCCTGAAACAGATCGTGGCTTGTCTGTGTGATCGGTAGTGGCATCCCATTCCAGTGCTTTTCAGGCACCTTCCATTGATACCAAAGACATCGAAGGCGAAGTGCACGATTGTGCTGTTCCGGTGCCAAAACCCCTAGTTTGCCAAACTTTTTTGGACGACATACCGTGCTCCAGTTTACCCAGCACTTCTCTCCAGAGCAGATCTCCTCTTCGGTCCAAAACCAGGATCTTCGCTGCGTATCTATTTGCTTTCTGACCCAGGTCGGTAGCTCCATAGCTGTTTGATGATACGTCGGTATGGCTATGATGACTGCATTTAGCACCGCCAACCTCCCTACTTGGGATAGCATGTTATTGTGATAACCGCTTAATCTAGCTTGAACCTTGTCCAATAAAGGTTGGAACAAAAACTTCCCCAGCTTGTGGTGTGAGAGTGGCAAGCCAAGATAGTTGTAAGGCAGCTGCATTCGAGTAGCCAGAAGGTTTTCCAATATTGCATCAAAATGAATTGATTGGCATTGGATTGGTATGACGACGCTTTTGGACATATTTATGTTGAGTCTAGTTACCTCTCCGAAAACTCGCAAAATCTCTTTTATGTTATCAACGTCTTCCTTGGTCGGCAATAGGAAAATCATTGCATCATCAGTGTACATAGATAGTCTCGCTTTCATGAATTTCCCACTATGTGGCGATAGCCATCATTGTTGAGCTGCCAATTCCAGAATACAATGCAGAGCGTCAATTGCCAGAATAAATAAGTAAGGTGAGAGGCAATCCCCCTGTCGCACCCCACACTGATGCCTAATATTTGGTCCCTGAATGCCATTTAGCACAATCCTTGAAGTAGATGTGGGAAGCAGCGTTACAATCCAAGCTCTCCATCTATGGCCAAAACCCCTGCATTGCAGCATGTCCAGCAAATATGGCCATGAGATGAAATCAAAAGCCTTTGCAATATCCAATTTTAACAGGAACATCGGTGTCTTAGACCGGTGGTAGCTCCGGGCGATGTTTTGCATATAAAGAAAATTGTCTTGAATAGTCCACCTTTTTATGAACGCACTTTGGCTTATGGAAATTAGATTATCCATGTACTTTGAGAGCCTGAGGTAAATCTTCTTCTATAGGATCTTGACAATGCTGTGGATTAAGCTAATTGGCCTGAATTCGGAGATCTCGATTGGCTGGTCCTTTTTTTGGAAGAAGTATGATGTTGGCCGTGTTTATTTTCTTGAGATGTAAGTCATTCAGGGTGTAGACTTTCTGGAACACAAATAGCATGGTCTCTTTTATGGTTTCCCAGCTTGTCCTAAAAAAACAGCCGGTGTACCCATTCGGATCCGGGCCTTTTTCTACCAGCATCTCATTGATTGCCAACTTAACTTGATGCTGTGTGAAGGGTCGCTCCAAATCAGAAGAGACGCTGATTGGTAACTCCTTCAGTCCAAGGAAGTCCTAGAAGAAGGTAGATGCCGCCAAATTTGCAGTGCCTAAAATCTCTGTGTAATGCTTGGCCAAAACCTCCTTCTTCTCTGAGTGTAGTATGAATGTGCTCCCTTGATGCCACAAGGTGTGAATTAGTTTCTTCCTTCTTCTGGAATTTGCCTTTAAATGAAAGAATTTTGAGTTTGCGTCTCCAAGCCGTAACCAATTCAGTCTAGAGCATTGTTTCCATTTCATCCTCTGTATGGCCGCTAATTCTAGGATTCTAAGCTTGAGTGCTGCACATAGTTCATGTTCTTCCTGAGAGAGCTGGCGTTGTTCTTGCGCTCTATCAAGCTGAAGGATCACCTCTAAGGCTATCTGCATCTGATTTTTATAATCACCAATTTGTGTTCTACTCCAAGTCCTAAGGGTCCTCGCAGTTTTTTGCATTTTGGTTAACAACCTCTTTATCGAGTCCACCTCCTGTACTGGCTGGGACCAAGCCTCCTGGACCACCTCACTATACCCACTCATAAGCAGCTAGTAGTTCTCGAAGTTAAATCTTTTAGGTTCTCTAATCTGCTCCATACCGGAGATTAGCAGGGGACAATGATGGGAGATGGAAGATGAGAGTAACCGTAATAGGCAATCCGGGTATATTAAGTCCCATAGCGAATTACAAAAGGCTTTGTCAATCCTTTCCATAGTTGGGTTGCGCTGGCCAATGGACCAGGTGAACTTGCGGTCATGAAGATGAATCTCTTTTAACTCACAGTGATTAGTCGTCGTTCTGAACTGGTCCATTTGCCTACGATTTATGTTCAAATTATTCTTATCTGAGGCTTGATAAACGAGATTGAAATCACCAATTATCAACCACGGCCCATCGATCCCATCATGAATCTGTCTTATCTCCTCAATGAAAGCTTGTTTTTCCTGGTCAGTATGTGTGCCGTACACAATGGTTAAGGACCATGGAAGAGTGTCGTCATGTGGGTTGACCCTCATTGTGATGGACCTGTTTAGTGTGAGCGCATTATCCGTTTGCATCATTGACTGGTCCCAACAGACCATTATGCCCCCCTAGTTTCTTCAGCCAGTTTATGCCTACCTCTTGCAATCTCAGTTGCAAGACCAGGTGTAACCACTGCAAGTTTTGTTTCCTGTAGGAAGAGGAGAGAGCACATTGTGCCTGCCGCCAATTACCTGACAGTCTCCCTACGTGCCGAGGCGTTGAGGCCTCTCACATTCCAATTTAAAATTTTGCAAAGTCTCGACATAAGGCTAGCAGGGGAACACACAATATATCTGGAACATGCAACATATATATAATCTTATGCCTATCTAGTTCAAAGCACTTAGAGCTCCTGCCAAAGACCAGCACACCCATGCCACACCAACATTGTAAATCACCATAAGCTAGTAGCACTCTACAAACAGAGAAAAGGTGCGGTGGACTACCAGTGAGCATGGAACAAGCCAGCTTACTCCCTACCGCGAAGGATACCCAGAGTCCAAACAGCATGATGAGACAACACTGCATATGCTCCTAAAGCTACTAAGAATCACACGCATGACACTCATGCTGCTGCAACCTCCTAGACTAGTGCCAAGATGTCCTCGGCAGAGAGTCCCATGGCTGGAAGATCCACCTGCGCTTTTCCATCAACTCCCGCCAAGGATCTGATAGCTTGCATGGTCTCCGAGTCTAGAGGAGTACTGAGGATGTTAGTGAAGCTCTCCTTTGCTCCACTGGGTAATCAACGGGTCACAAAGTTAGTGGCGAACCTTTTTTGCAATAGGAGGAAGGCCTGTCGCACACCACCCACCTCAGAGTTGCCCTTCTTTTTTGCTGCAAGGCATCCACTATGACGTACTGGGGTTGGCTCGAAATTGTTGATGGAGTTCGGCGCTGGCAGGCCTAGAAGTGAGGCTGGACGGGGGCATGTGTGACGTCCCGATTTTCTGAGCATTTTTAAATTTTCAAAATAAAAATAACCATTTGGTTTTGTTGAAGTTCTAAAGCTTAACTTGAGATTTTGGAATTAAAAGTGATTTAAATGACTAAATCAAACTTCAACTAATCCAAAAGTTTAGTTTATTTTGAGTTTGTTGGAGTTCTCTAGTGTTGAAATTCCCCTTTCTCTATTCGCTCTGTTTTTCCCTCGGCCCAGCTCTTTCTTGTCCAGACCTCCCTCTCGTTTGGACCTTCCCCTCTGTCTAGACCTCCCCCTCGTTTGGACCTTCCCCTCCGTCCAGACCTCCCCCTTGTTTGGACCTTCCTCTCTGTCCAGAACTCCCTCTCGTTTGGACCTTCCCCTCCGTCCAGACATCTCTCTCGTTTGGACCTTCCCCTCTGTCTAGACCTCCCTCTCGGTTGGACCTCCCCCTCTGTCTAGACCTCCTGGGTGGTCTTGGAGACCTCTGGGTGGTCCTGGAGACCGGTCATGACCTCCCCTTGGGTCACGTCCTCCCCTTGGTTCACGACCACCCCTTGGGTCATGACCTCCCATTTGATCACGACCACCCCTTGGGCCACGACCTCCCCTTGGGTCTCCCTTTTTGTCACGACCACCCCTTGGGTCACGACCACCCCTTTGGTCACGACCACCCTTTGGGTCACGACCATCCCGTGGGTCACGACCTCCCCTTTGGTCACGACCTCCCTTTTGGTCACGACCACCCCTTGGGTCACGACCTTCTGTTGGGTCACGACCTCCCCTTGGGTGGTCACGACCTCCCCTTTGGTCACGACCACCCCTTGGGTCACGACCTCCCCTCTGGTCACGACCACCCTTTTGGTTGGATCACCCTCCCAAGTTTTGACTAGCCCCACCTGTCAGTCCTGCTCACCTTCTTCTTCCTCTCGTTGCGTCACTACTAACGCAAAATTCTACGCGCATTAAATGCTGTTGTGTCACATTAAATGCTGTCGCTTCTGCAGCACCCGTTCCCCCTCTTGTCTCCACCCCTACCTGCCCCCATCTCCTCCTTCACCTACCCTTGAACGCGTGAGCCTCTAAGCTTCTCAGTGACTCTCCCAGGCTATAAAAGCCTGAACAGCCCTCTTTCATCTCCTTTAGCCTCATCCAACTCTCTTGCTCTCACCCTGTTTCACCATGCTTGAAGTTCGCCACCGTCCGCTTGCGCCCGCGCCACCGCCTCCTTGTCACCAAAGGGGTTCGCCGGAGTGCCCGCGCCGTTCGCCGTCCTCCTCCAGTCTTCTCTCTCTCTGTCCTGGGAAGTTTCTCCGTGCCCTGTTCTCTTTCTTTCTCTTACGACCATGTTGCGTAGTCGTATCCTTCTTGTATCCCTTACGACCGTGTTGCGTAGTCGTATACCTCCAGTATCCTAGTCGTATCCTTCATTGGATCTCCTTCCGACCAGTCGGACCTCTTCGAACAGGTCGTTGGACCTCAGGACCTTCCCCTCAGGACCTCCTCCTCAAGACCTCCTCCCGACTAGTCGAGCCTCCTCTCGAGAGCCCGTTCTTAATTCATCTAAATTCAGTGCCTTTCTTTTGATTCTTAATTTGGTAGTTTTGGATCATATGTGGATTTGTTGTATTTATTTGGCTCTTTTCGCATGTGTAGATTCCGGCTTGTCTGGAGATCTCTTGGACTCGACGACCTCTACTGAAGAATCTTAGCTCTTCAACGAAGGCAAGTCGTAGACCTTTGATCATGTCGAACCCAGTTTGTAAAATTATATTGTTTTATACCAACATGCATAGCTAATTGTATAAAAATAGTTTGGGAAAATAGCTAGGGATAATTGGCTACAGGGCACTGCCCATTGACCACCTTTGCCAACGGACACTGAAAAAACGTGGTACAGCCAGAAGACACCACAAAAACGTGTAATTTTTCCATAAGACACTAAGACCATTATTATATTATTTTCGGGTGGAAGAGGAGAGAGAAAACACGTAAAATGTCTATTTTACCCTTCGGTCTCCTTCCTCTTCTCTTGCTCTTCTCTCCTCTCCTCACAGATCTCTCCCGTCTCCGGCCACAGGATCCTTCTGGCGCCGCCGCTCCCCTGGCACCTCTTCTTCCAATCTTGGCCCAACTCGCCGCCCGTGGCCTCTACCCCCTCTGCGGCTTGGCCTACGGCCGCCGCCGGCTCGCTGCCCTCTACCCCTTCTCTTCTCTCTCTAACTACAACTTGCTATACTTTCATTTTACTGATGTTGATTTGTGATGATTTGCTTACTGAGATTGATTCATTTTATTGCTCGATGTTGGGTTGCTAACAGAGTAGTTCATGGTGGCCGGAGCCGTGCTCACCGTGGTCAACTCCGGCCAGGGAGCTGCCATCGCCTTCGTCACCGATAGCGTGCGCAGGTGGACGAATGGCGGCGCGGCCGTGCGGGAGTCGGGAGATGGCCGCGGATGGGGGGCGGTGAGCCTGAGTTGGTGTCTCCATCCTTGTCATCCGCCTTCTCCTTTCCCTCCGCTCCGTCGATTTCAACCGCCGCTGCGGCCCGGATGCCGCCATCGCTCTCCACTGCGTAGCCATCGCTGTCATCCACCTGCTCCTCTCCCTCCGCTCTATCGATTTCAACCGCCGTTGTGGCCCGGACGCCGCCATCACTCTCCACCGCGCCACCTCCGGCGGATCCCAGTCCGCCGTCAGGCTGCTCCTCGTGGCCGGCGTGGACGCTGATGCCAAGGACGGCGCTGGATGCTGCCCAGCCGATGTGGTCGTCGTCCCACGTAATCTGTCGATGATGTAATTGTTCATATTTTTTGTAAATGTTCAGAAATCGGTGTGGAATTGATGTTTATGCTTGACTGGATGTGGATGATCCATGAGATAGAACTAGATGCATAAATGGTTTAGAGATGTTCAGCAAATGCATGTGTTCTAAGTGATGCTTGTGTTGGAAAGTTGCTGCTGGAGGCAAGCGGGCGAGGGCACCTGAGTCTTTTTCAAAATTTTCTCTCTCTCTTAGGCCTATAAATGATATAATAATCGTCTTAGTGTCTTGTGGCAAAATTACACGTTTTTGTAGTGTCTTCTAGCTGTACCATATTTTTTCAGTGTCCGTTGGCCAAGGTGGACAATGGGCAGTGTCCTGTAGCCAATTATCCCAAATAGCTAAATACCCACTTGACAGTATGACTCCTTGAATACTTATGATTGACATGTTGACATGTACCCTTGGACACTATAGGTTGGTTAATCTTAGTTGGACATTTTTGAGATACCAACATGGGTGCGTATATTGTTTAGTCATGCTTTAGTTATGCGATGTCTCTCGATCACATGATTCAATGGTAATGAATTTGGCTTAATGAATTATGGAATTGTGGCGCGGCCACTGTTGTTAAAAGATGTTGTGCCATGGCTAGGTTGGTCATTTGGCCAGGATGAACCCAAAATGATTTGTGCTCGGGCGAGTGGGCGGTGGCAAAGGTGGGTGCGAAAAGCACATTGGAATGAGGTAGTCTCACCTGAGCAACCACTAAGAACTTAACTTTGTGCGCCATTGATCTGGGCCATACCGTACAACCACAAGTCTATTTATGGGGTGGACCTGGCTAACTAATTAGCAATGTTTTGGGTTGGTTCTGTCATGGTGGTGTGATCTCCGAGTTTACGGAGGGATTCACATAGCGCAAGAGGGGGTCCAGAATGGCGAAACCTTAGCGGGCAGAACCAAGTCAAAACAGAGCTTTGTAAAGGCCTTGTGATAATCTCTTAGTCGCGCACCTCAAAAGTGTGTGAGCGGACAGTATAAGATGATTATCTCTTGTGGGTCAAGCTATACAACCTCTGCAGAGTGTAAAACTATTTGAATGGTCGTGTTTCCAGTTATAGACAATGCCTGGTAATTTTACACAAGGGGTAGATTCTCTCAAAAATATGGTCGTGGTTGGTCCCAAGTGGTCTGGGAAGTGAACAGGGTGTTCACGAGTCGTTTCGAAGAAACTTGATTACTTATGTATTAATCTTTCAACTTGCGCTTTGCAATCTACCTACTGTATTTCCCGTCAATATTGCTTTCTGCAAGGTAACCATAAAGCTATCTTTGTCAAGCCTTGTATGATTATTATTTGCATACATTTCCCTGCGACTTGCTGAGTACATTCAAAGTACTCACGGCTTTACGCCCTCTGGTTGATCAGTCACTGAAGAGGACTCAGGGAGCTCCGAGCTCTATGAAGAGGAGGTCTTCGAAGACCATGCGTGCTCAGAGACGTTCTCCACTCGATTGCCTGTGGGCATGTCGAATGGCTTCCCGAGTTGTTTTATTTTCCGCTGCAAGCTCTCTTTTGTTGTAGCCCTACGTGGCAACTCTTTAAGAACTTTGACCATAAGGTCTTTTGCTTCTGTTAATATTAATTTATCTACTTCTTCTATAGTTTGAGGTATGGTTTTGATTACATCAATGTTGAAACTGTGTGAGCATGCAAGAATTGCATGCAGCGGAAGACATTGAGGCTCGGCCTCATTGACCTCCAAAGCCCCTGTAGCATTGATGTCCTCCACTTGTGCTTCGGCTAGTGGGGGCTCAGGCTGGACCTCCTTTTGCTGTTTAGGAGGTGGTAGTAGCTCAGTCGGTTTAGGGGCCGGTGGCACCGCCTTCCCTAGTTTGGCTTGTCTCCACACTAGAGTAGCTTCAAGCAGCATGGGGTCTGCACGGTTACTTGGCGCAGCACGCACAAGGTCGCATGGCGTCTTCGCATCGGCATGAAATTTCTGAATCGTGTACTATGCCGTCCTAATCATCCGAATCCTGTTGTGCCAAACAACCCCCCAAAGGGGTTTTACAAGGTTTTGGAGTGGCATGGCTCATGCTACGAAGATGGTACCTATGTGGCGGCAATCTTGTGCGGCTGCAGCCACGTCGGCCGCCACTGGCACCCAGACTGGCGCATTTCCTGTAGTGACCAAAGGGTGACCGTGACCTGCGATGTCCTTGGGGACCCTCGCAGGAAGATCCCCCACGGGCCGAGGACCGTCCCCGGCCTCGGTCGAGCATGCGGTCACGTCCGTCGTAGTAGGACTTGGCACGCCCTACCCTATCGTCACGATCTTCATCCCTATCATCGTCACACCTTGGGCCCAACCAAGAGTGGACCTCGATGTACAACCTTCGTGGCTGTCGCTCCATTCCGTTAGTGACCCCGGCCGTCCAGAAGAAATGGTCCTGCTTGGGATACTCTTCCTTAGGATCGACTTGATTCTCACTCTGGCTCTAGCCGCTGGTAGGAGTGTGGGCACGTGGCGAAAAGTCTTCAAGGATGCTCAGGTGCATGAGCATGCGGTATCTGTGACCCTATCTTGAAACGACAATGGGGGATTGTTCTGTCTCAAAGGCGATTTCCACTGGGGGATCGAGGAGTGTGAGGTGGGTGCTCTTTGGAATTGCATCAGGGTCACGCACCCACACGCACACTGCCCAAATGGTGGCACTCCGCTCCCTCTCGAGAGAGAGGTCATCCCCACAGTCAAACTGGCAATTCCCACCCGCCACATGCTCGACCACTAACGGCCACCAGGCAAAGAGTGGGACGTCCTCCAAGCAGAGGAGGGCACAATACCTCCAAATGTTGTGGTGGGAGCTAGCCTTGTAGTCCCACTACTGAAACTGGAACCGGTAGCCATCAAGTGAGCAGCCGCCTATCTCCATGGCGTGTCGTGTTGACGTTGAGTATCAAACTCGATGAGGAAGTCCTCGGGAAGACAACATGAGACGTGGATGTCTCGCAGCGGTATACGAAGCCTCACTTGGAAGGCTCTCGCCACCAGGCTCGGTGGTGGGTTTTGGCGGGGTCCCACCACTGAGGCGATGATCGCCGTGTTCCAAATGTTAAAGGAAGAGAAACTTGACCAATAGGTTTGGCCAAAGACCCCGGTATAATACCATGAAATGAATATCTTACCGGTCTTACCTTGGTCCTGGGTACTTGCATCTCGTCCAGGGTATTCGTCAACAAAATGTTTAACGAGCTCCCACCATCAATTAATACTCAATTTACTCGACAGTTGTTGATGGTGGGTTCGACCACGATCAGATAACGACCTGGTCGAGTCGAAGGGATCGAGCAGTCAACCTTCTCGAAAGAGATGGTGACTTCCGACCACTTGGGTACTTTATTGACAAGGGGGGAGTCAATAGAGTTTACCTCATGTTCGACTGCTTTAAGCTGTCGTCTTGACTCGTACGCCGATGAACCCCCAAAGATGTGCTCAATGGTGTGCTCGGAATCTTGAAACGGCATGTCCTCGTTGTCGTCCGACTATGTACGACTACTGGCTTGCCCTACTTCTTCGAGGGCAGGAAGTGGCCCTTTGCCGTTGTAGTAGTCTTCGAGTTTTCATTGGAAAACTCGGCAATTGTGAAGGTCATGTCCTTCCTTTTTATAGAAAGGGCACCACCTAGGCTTATCGTTCTTTCGTTCGGGACGCTTACCTTTGCCTCGATCAGGGTATTGTTTAGCAGTTCGTGGCTCCTTATCGCTTACGGCCAGGACCTCCTTACAAGTATTGGCTTGAGGCTTTTGGCCCTTTGCCTTGTTCTTGGATTTCTTGGCCTTCTTATCCTTCTTTTTGCTACCTTCACCAGTCTCCTGATGGTGCTGGTCATCTCGATCAATGCTTTTGGTCCACTCGACTGCTTCATCAGCAGTAGCATACCGATCAGCCATCTCGAAGAGTTCGGCTACAGTAGCAGAAGGTTTCAGAGCAATGTCCTCCGTGATCCTTCTGCTGCAGACTCCCTGCTTGAAGGCTCTAATAACAGATGAGTCAGAAACCTTAGGAATAGAGTTGCGAACCTGACTGAAACGCCTGATGAATTGGCGTAGTATTTTGTGGTCGTTTTGTCGCATCCTGTGTAGGTCATCCTTCTTTCTAGGGCGATGGTAGGTGCCCTGGAAATTGGCCAGCAACAGATCGCAGAGATGTTGCCACGAGTAGATCGACTCGATTGGTTGGTTTAATAACCATGATCGGCGAGACCCTTCAGAAATGCGATCGGAAGGTAATTCGCCATGACGCGCTCTCCTCCTCCTCTTTGCTCGAGCAATGATCGTGTAGATCTGAAGGAATTCGATGGGATTTTGAGACCCATCAAATTTCTCCATGTTCCCTGGTCGAAACCGCGGCGGCCAGTGAACTGCTCGGAGGTCAGGCGAGAATGCCTGACATCCGGTAATTACGTCGTAACGCCTCCTTTGTAGAAAAGAAGGGTTGACGTCGCCGGGTGATCGTACTCGACGATACCCAGCGAGGGGTGAATCTGACCTATGGTAAGTCTCGATCCTACGAGGATAATACTCCTCGTATTTTGTCTGCTGTTGCAGACCTCTGGGTCGAAGCGGTGAATGATCACCTCTCCTAGGAGCTTTGTGATCGTCAGGCATTCGAGGAACTCTTTTCCGGTTTGGGGAGCGATGCACCTTGCGGCAATCCCCATGCGGTGAGTTATTCGAATGACTGGAAGCTAATGGAGTCGTACTGCTACGACTTTCAGAATGATGTCAGCGGGGTCATTCGAGCTTGCTCATCGTACTCCACAACCTTCGTGCGATCTCTTCAGCAAAGAGGTCGTAGCTAGGTGCTTGGGCAAGTTCTCGAGACGGGTTCTCGAGCAGGTCGTTGATATGCTGAAATTCCTAAGCTTCTTTCGATTGGTATTAAGTGCGCCCAGGCAAATTTCTCTGAGCTACGACTCGTTTCCGTCGGTTTGCTTCAGAATCATCCATACCTAATCCTTGAGCTTGCCTTAGTGAAGTGCGATGATCTCGAGAATTTCCCGCACGCTCATCAGAGTATTGACTCTGGTCATTGTTAGAGGTGTCTTTGTCATTGCCACGAGCGGTCGTAGGGTGTTATCTTCGGGGAGCGTCCTCAGCCCTGTCTTTAGAAGAGTTATTGCTACCTGAGGGAAGGACGAAGACCTCACGTTGATGATCTCCGCTTGTGCTAGAGGCCTCCTCGCTTGAGGAGTCGTCGAATGACATCATCTGGTGACTTGGAGCAAACCCCTCCATTGGAGCAAACCCCTCCAAGAAGGGGAATTCTGGGTTATAACCGTCTCTGTCGGCAAGCAAGTCCTGCGTTGAGATGGTCGAACTCGCAGGAAGAGCACGTTCGATCGCATCCTTGGCTGGGCTAACCGGAGAGAGAGAATCACCAGATGCTGATGAAGATCCGAAATTACGACTTCCAAGAGTTGTCGCGCCAGGTCGGACTGTCTCAGGTGTACTTGGATATTTGGAGAGGGAACCCTCACCGTGCCCTGAGTCTACCTTGGGACAGCCCTCATTGTGGTTGGATTGACCCTTGCCCTTTGAGGAAGCTGGTTCCCCATCTGGACGTATAGTTGTGGGGGATAAGGATCCCTCCTCAACTCCATCGGTGGTAAAGTCTCCTGAAGAAAGATCTTCGGGGGCGACATCACCATCGGAGGATGCATCACTCGGCTCGTAATCGAAACCGGCATCCATGTCGATATCTGCATAATCGGCCAAGTCGAACCAGTTCTCCTCGTTCCACTCTCCTGCCATGAGAGCATGAGAATTGGACAGATGAAGGAAATATGATGACTCAAAGTTCCCCACGGTCGGCATCAACTGTCGGTGTTTTAGGACCGAACTTACGTAAAGATTGTTTGATTCGGGGGTTCCTCTAGGCTCAAAATCACACAAAGATGGAGACACGGGGATTTTTATACATGTTCGGGTCTTCTCCTGGGAGAATAACAACCCTACTCCTATGTGTATGTATTGAGTATGCTGGATTACAGAATGGAATCGAAGACTACAGTATTGTGCTTTAATCTTCTCTCGGTCCCCTCCTTGCCCTGATGATCCTTGCCTTTTATACCGTCTCCGGGGTGCGCCGTTGGATCTTCAATATAAATGTTACATTAACGCACTAGATCGTGGAGCTGTTACCAGAGGTTATTACGGGGTTTGTAACGTTCCCACGTCGCCAGGCAATTATCATCAAAACAAGGAGTTAAATCGTGTTGTTATTCCAGGGAATAACAGTGTAATTGATTGCTCATATCCTTGGATACGTTACATAAGATTCCCTGGTCGACTAGGCCCACATGTATGTGAGTCTTGTCGACTAAGGACTGGTCGTGGAAGGGCTTACGAGCAGGTGGTGGTCGTAGGAAAGCCTACAACCACAGATCGATCATAGTAGAGCTTACGATCACGGGATAGTCGTAGAAGGGTTTACGACTATGGGGTAGTCGTAGGAAGACCCACGACTACAGGGTGGTCGTAGGAGAACTTACGACCTCCAGCTTCTCCCTTATGAACATTAAGGGGTATACTCAAGAGTTATATGACGTCATTATTATCCATAATATGAATTATAGATAAATGATTAAATAAGGATTGTTATATCCTCGTCAGTACCTGTAGAAGAAGATTGCCCAGAGTTGGCCATATCCAGTAGCAGGCGTGGGTAGCAAGCTGCATCTGGATTATCGTCACCCGAGGAGCCACAGTCTAGCAGATCTAGGCCGGGGCTAGGGGCATCCAGTACAGCTTCGGTAGCCATGGATTTGGGGGTTTACGGGGCGGGTTTAGGGCGGTGGATGGGGGAGGACGAGCGGGATTAAGACGGTGGATGGGAAAGAATGAGTATGGGATGGTGGGGGAAGGAGTCTTGCTAGTGGGTTGTGGATTCAGGGCGGTGGTCGCCGGTGCCGGAGTGGTGGCGGCGGTCGCCGGTGCCGAAGTGGCACCGGTGAGGGGGTTGACGGGTCACGTGTTTGTCTCCTATGGAGTCACCAGAGCTCACGTGTTCACTTGTGGCTTGTGTCGTTTGAATATAGTTAATTATTGTTCGATCGAATTCCTGTTTTTTGGTCCTCTTAACTTTCTTTTAGGTCCTCTAGCTATTTTCCAAGAATGACTAGTTTGCGAGATATGGGACTGGTCTATACCACTTTCGAGTGTTTTCTTCCACTAAATCAGTTGGATTTTAGGACACTGGATCCAACAACTGCCCTCCTCCCCCAACACACCACTACTTCATCCCCTCCCATAGGTGCGTAACCACCGAATCGAATCATTCCCCAATTCCCTATCACTCGAGTCATTCCCATGGATTTCTAGCACCGCCGCTTCCTCGTCGCCTCGAGCACCTCCACCCTACCACCGACGCTAGTGAGGCCCGCTGAAGCTCCGCTGTGAGCTTTTCCGCGCCTCCTCCAACCCCTCCATTGTGCCTTATCATCATCCCTACGCGTCGCCGCCTCCCCGGAGTCCTCCCACCGTATCCTCCTCTTCCTTGCCGTCGCCAAAGGGCAACTGAACACTTAATATAAGGAAAAGAGGGCATGTGGCGGAGCGGTTGCTCGTTGGAGGGGTCATGCATGAGTGGGTTGGGAGGGGGCTGTAACACCTACGGCCTAAAATTCGCTCAAAGTCTAGTCCACCCATGGAGCAAGCACGCATCCGTAACACTTCTCTGGGGCTTTCGTCCTCACTTCGTTCAAAAGGGTTAACCAAAAAGTTTTACGATTTTGGCTAGTATTTATTATATGCTAGTGGAACTCAATGTAAAGTGGTAATATTGTACTAAATGGCAGTGTTACAGGGGCATTCGACGGGGCGGCGGCACAAGTTGGCTTCACTGGGGCTACTGCGGCACTTTCCCTCGCTCTCGGTTTCGCCGGCTGCAGTGGTGGTGCTCGCGCGTAGACTTGGCTTAGCCGAAGCTGAAGGAGGAGGATGGGCGACCGCAGAAATATAGGAGCATATTCAAAAGGTAAGAAATTCGAATGATTTTGCAGGAAGCAAATCCGTATATATATCGTCGGCACCCATATATCTTACTCGCCAAAGATTATACCTGAAACTCTTGACCATGGTGTTGGAGAAGGGTGATAATGTCCCATCATGGACGTACGGCTCACCACCACAACCATTGCCACCGACTACAGCTAGCGCCATCGTATGGCACGCTACAGGTCGATCGAGACCATAATTAAGCAGTCACGCACGGGGCACATAGGGCACAACCCCACTCGCTCCGCCGGTATGTTGCCATGCAATGTGCACCGGTTGCACCACCAACGATCAGCTGCCTCCACCTGCATGGGCATATCCTCTCCCCCCATTGCTTGCCATATTTCCTAGGACATGCGCCTTTTTTTTTAAATTTCCTTCTTGTTGTCCAATGGTGAAAGATCTTTGGTACACTAAAAGTTGGGTAGATAGCTAAAATGTATTAGCACCGGTTAAAAGCAGGGGACAAGTGATAGAATGACCAATGGGCACATGTACCATAGTCATTTCGATAGTCTTAAGAGGGGAAAAAACAGTAACTAGCATAAAGTCGTGTCCAAATGCAAATGTTTAGCAAACCAATCAGACATGGGTTTTCACCTGGGGTCAATCTCAAGGCCGCCAAGCCATCTAGCAACAGGCACCTAGCCGATACACATGCTAGCTGGTGCTGGTGTGGCGTACGTGTGTGAGAGAGTGACCGGACACAGGGCGCTAGGACAGCCGGCCACCTACATGAACAGGACTAATCCTTAAAAACAGCAGCACTAAACCTTAAACAGATGCCAACCTAGTCGCTAGGACATCTCGATCGATCGTACGTCCTTGCTTATCTCTCACATCGATCGATCCCCCGTGTACGCCGGCCGGTGCCGTGCCTGCATAAATCTCGCGATCCCGTACGCCGATCGATGTAACAAAACAAAAGCCTGCGCGAGATAATACGGGCGATCGCGCGCGAGCTAGCGACCAAACTGGCCGGCCGGCCGGCCGCGTGCAGCGGGCCGTTGTGGGGGTGCCTGACGAGGCCACGAGCGAGCGAGTGGTCAGCCAGCGTCGCATGCTCTTCTCGGCTCCTTCGGTTGTCGTTTCGCCTGCATGCATGTCCCTTCCATTCAGTTCTCGACCGACCCCTTCCTTCCGTTAATTGCTTGGTGGGCCCCGACACACTCGCATGCATGGTTTTGGAGGTGTCTAGGTGGGAATCGAGTACTATTTTCTTAGGGGGTACTCAAATTTTTAGCCGTCAGATGCATCTGTCTCCGTCAAAAACAAACATTAACACGTTTTGTTGCTCCCCTTCTCACCAACAAAAATGAGTTGGGTTGACAGGTCGGATTGAGTTGGCCCCATAGGCACATGCCTATATTTATTATAGTGACGTAATTAATATGTCCAATTTACACACATGTATTAAAAAATACATATATATTATATAAAATTACATAATTTAAAATAAGTAAAAAATGTTGAGGGTTAATGTAAAATAATTTGAATTTGTTACATTAATTAATCTAAAAGAACCCAACAAAAACAAATTTAACATAAAAGACTAATCTATAGTGGATAAAAATTGTATGTAAGTGAACCAGTGAACCCAACAAATAACAAAATCAAAAGATAAAAGACGACAGAGTAGTAGCATAAGTGAACCCAACAAAAACAAAAGAGCAACTGTGTTGTGCAATGCGGCAGTTTTGCAGGGAAAAAAAAGGTTAAAATGGATTCATTTTCAAGAATCATAAAAGGAAGGAGAAAAACGAATATTCCCAACCACAAAAAACACTCAGGTAGTGTTTAGCAATTGCCTGGTTTTTTTGTTTCTACTGTGCTCGTTAATATCAGGAATGGCACTTGTTTTTCCTCATTTTTTTCCACGCTATGGCTCTCCCTTGGCGCATCTCCAACCTAGAGATGGCTATATGTCTCTACTGCCCCTACAGAAACTGTTACGCCACTCCATTCATTGGCACTTCAAGATTGTCATTCAATGTTTTACTAACACGTGGGTCCTAGGTTCAACATGTCAGTGAAAAAATAGGATGGCAAATCCTAAAGCGGCAACGGACGGAGTGACACATCCTCAATTTTTCATTTCCCTACTGTCACCAGCAAATTAAACTGTTATCCGGCAAATAAACTACCTAGAAATATGGCGTCACTAGGGTCGGATCCGGACGACCCATGTTATCCATCGCCACTCCATAGCTGGCACCGCCTGTTGTTGTTGGAACGTTTTTCGCCGTTGCCGTTGCGCGCTTGAAGCCAGGGCCAGAATTCCAGAAACCACGTCTTCAAGGACCAACTCTAACCACTCCAACCCACTTGAAGGTCATCTCATCTCTTCTGCCGTGGTTCAGACAAGGTCACCGTCCCTTGCATAAGGAACTGCAAAAGCCGTCCCCTCCCCCTTCTCTCCTCCACATCACTCTCCCGCTGACATGGATAGTTTAAGAGTCAGGCAAGGGGGATGAAGATGGAGATGAGGGGCATGCATGGGCCACAGTGACAACACATGAAAGGAACAGTCAAGCTCCAATAGTATATTCATGTGACTAGGTATATGTTTATGGGTTTTGAGTAGCACTCCAAAGTCTGCTTGATTGCATATCAGCTAGCTAGTGCATAAGTGAGAGAGAAAGCGGGCATATGCGTTTGGTACACCCGTTGCATGCATGCACAACGATGCATGACTGCATGTCTGCATGAGTGCGCGCGGGTAGCTAGCTAGGGGGCCGGCCGGCCGGCCGGGGGTGGTGCGCGCGCGGCGCGTCACATGCATGGAGGGCGAGAGAGAGCCCTTTCCCCCCCTCGATCGATGACAATGGCGACCACATGGCAGGAGGCGCTGATCGAACAAATCAAGGCGGTAATAATCGTGTCGGGGAACTGTAGAATCGCGTCGCCTTTAATTTGTGGCATGCATGCATGGGCGCATGGGTTTGGTCATGGCCTCATGCATATGGGCGCAGGTGGACCGGATCGATCGGCTGATCTCTGGCCACTGTGCGTGACTGCGTGTGTGTGTGATCCGGCCAGGTGCTCGAGTATGTGGTTTACTATATCTTATGGTTAGCATCGTCGACCTACTGGACTGAGATCTCAACTCATCGATAAGAGCTTGTTAATTAATGTCAAAAAAAGGCATGGGGCACATCTCGGTCATGGATAACCCGAGAGTTCCTTATATAAAATGGGATTTTTATATGCACGTACGTTTAATACATTTTTATGGAAAAAGTACACTCACTACCAGAATCCAATTCTTTCCCGAGTGCCCGAAACAGTCGGGAAAGTCCCGAAAACACTCGGGAAAGTCGTTCCCGAAGGTCGGCCGTCGGGAAAAACCACTCGGGACAGTTTAGACGGGAATCAAACTGATTTCCCGAGCGTTCCAGAGATTACACTCGGGAAACTAGCTCACACGACAGGTTTCCCCACTGTAACGGAATACTTTCCCAAGTGTATATCGACCAATGACACTCGGGAAAAGTATATTTTTCTCGAGTGTTTTAGTCCTGAACACTCGGGAAAATTTGAGTGACAGCGTGGGAAAGGATGGCCATGTGGCCATATTTCCCGAGTGTTTTCGTCCTAAATACTTGGGAAAACAATATACTTTTTCACAGGGTATATATGATCCAATTTAGTTTTGCACCGATTTTGCAATCAAATAAACCATAATTCCACAAGAGGAAAAAAACCACAAATCATTACATATATAGATTGAACAACATGGACATAATTCCCAAGCTCACAATATATATATATATATATATATATATATATATATATATATATATATATATATATATATATATATATATATATATCGAACATCCCCAACATTCGAAGTTCAAATTGATACATATAGCGATTATATATATAACCATTTTCTTGGAAAACAGATGTTACATTCATCAAGAGGTGGGTATAGTAGTTGATATCTTGTTCATCAAAAACAAGCCCGACTTCACATTTATTTCTTATAAAGCTTCCTTCTCCTTTCAATGACTGGAACAACACCGATGTGTTCAGAACTACATCTGATCGAAATGATGTTAGCTTGTTAGGATAAACACACCGAATTTTAACAAAGTTATATCATGCAAAGGTATATTGCGGTGACATGAATAACCATGAACAGGACTTGAGATAATTGTAAAGAAAGTGAAACTATCAGATTTCAAATCATCTCATGGAAAAGGCATTACCAGACATATGCTCCTTATCAAATTTTAAACATACAGCTAGAACTCATGTGCAAATTAGATCTGTAAAAGTGCGCTTCTATGATTTAATTAGCACCATGAAAATTATAAGCTGATTCTAAATGAACAAAGATTCATAAGACTCAAAACTAAAAGATGTCATATAACCCTACGGATTAAAGTTAGCAGACACCTAACTACCTGTATGAGAACTCTCCATGTGGGACTAATCCCATAAATACTACATTCGGGCCACATGGGTCACCACTAATTGGGCCGGGGTATAACAATCTTCTTAAGTAGTAATTGATCCTAAACCTGAGTACATTCCTGCCCCTTTAATGTCACCCAATTATGCATAAAAATGTCAATGCAAGCTCAGAAATTAGAGGAAAGAATCAGGATTGTGATAATTCCCAGTAGGAGTAAGCTAAAAGTACCTGATCGATGATATCATCCAGAGGATTATTAGGGAGATCCAAGGAATGTATTATATCCAAAATCTTCATTTTTTTCTCTCTACAAATGTCGCACTCGACAATAAGACACAAAACAACAAGTATTTATAAACTGGGCCATATGAGCACAAGTTAATGAGGATCTTGATTCATCAAATACATACATACCTCTTTGAAAAATCAGCTACATGAGCATCTTGCTCTTTTTCCTCGCCTTTTACCTTCTTGCATGTGTAGCATGACCAAATCATCACCAATATCTCGGTCAAGGTAGAGTTAGACAACTAGGGTGGACACGCCGAGAACAACCGAACAATGAAGCAACAGACTCATCTCCTGAAAATTTAGATATTATTATACAAAAAGAACTTCACAAAAGAAACTTAAAATGGCAATGCACTTCCACAAATATTATATTCTCCTGTAAGCATTCTACAATCCTAATCAATTACTCGCAAACTAACGTAGTTCTAGATGGTTTACAAAGGCTGTTGCAAGCTGTCAGCAAATGGTCTCTTAAATGCAGGATACTTGGTGGATGATAACTTGATATTGTCTGAACAAGTAGCCAACAAACTTATACAATGGTTTCGAAGTAGTTCTTTTTCTAGACAGCAAAGTATAGATAACAAATGAGGGGGTTGACACAGAAATGGGTACACCAGAATCTAGCAACAATTACAAGATCAAACCTGCAAAGGTGTTTCCTCACCAGAATCTTCGGATATGCTTGCCATTAGCAATCCCCATTCAGTGTTAATACCAATAGCGGTCACCTAGGCATTATAATAGTAGGATGCTCATGATCAATGTCCTATTGCATAAAAGACCTCACTAGCTCTCGGTTCTAAACAATTATATAGATTAAAGGGCTAGTTCAACGTACATAAGTTGTAGTCAAGTATGACTCGCATTTAAGTGTAGTTCATAAATACATACTCTTTTGACTGAAAACCACATGACATGCATTTCTTACCAGGAACGGATGAGTCTGGGAAGCAAGACAACAGATAAGAGAGATGGGTCAAGATCAGTGAGCTAGCTTTGCAAACGACGCTTTAAAAAGAGCATAGAGCAGAATTTTGCTTCTTGATAGGACTTGTGCAGTGACCTATCTCAGTAGCCTTCTTTTGGATACTGAAAATCCACAAAGAAAATAAAGAAATTGGATATTAGCCTTCTTCTGGACACTGATTTTCCATAAACAAAATAAAGATAATGTCTGCATATACTTTCCGGAATATTGAGCTGTATAATCTGCAAACACAACAACACTAATGGAGATAATGACCCTTTCCAACAGATAGGCAAACGATTACACGAAATGAGTGTTGGTCTCTGTTGAAGTTACAACTATTAGGTACATTAAAGAGATTGCACATAAAAACTAATTTGTATAGAAAGAAGTGGACGGAACCATGAATAAGAAGCAGCAAAGAATGTACGTTTCAGACAATACCTTCAGAGCAGAAAACTGGCTAGTCCATTTGTGGCGAACCAATTGCACGATTCCACTACTACCTTTTCTAATCACTTTGATTGCATCTAGATCATCTAGGCTCAATTGATGATTATCCAACGGCTCTATAGGAGGAGCCTGGAGAACATTTTGAGTATGTCAATAGAAAGAAGGTGAGAACACAAAAGGAATTTTTTTAACAAATTAGATGAATGATGAGTGTAACACCAATAATAGTATTTGACAATCCTCAAAAAAAGAAGGTATCAAACGACATTCTTCCACTTTGTAAGCAAGTGATCGAGCATTGCCATTCGGAGAAATAAAGCCCTTTGGATATAGCATATATGATTTGGTAATCCACCGTATATCTTGATATCTCGTGACTAGTACCAATGGCATCCTACATAAAAACAAAATCACTATAGGTATTCCACTCATCTTAAAGAAAGAAGAGAAAAGGGCATCATGAGACATAATGCTACACATTGGTTTCCTTAAATCATTATCTAACAGGGGAATAGGAAATGAAGAATGCTATTGCAGAATTTCTATACCATATCCACATGTTTGCTAACTACCCTTACATTGACTTGTAGAAATCAAACATAAGTGCCTCGCCTTTATCGCTTATCACTAAACAAACATCCCGATTTCCGGACACGTGGACATATCAATTCCAAGTATAACCAAAGCTCAACGACATTTCACTCAAATGTGAATCCAAAACCTAGCTCGCTACCTGCCGAGCCACAGAGGAGCAGCCAGGCCAAGCAGGAGGGATGGCAGGCCTGGGGAAGAAGAGCGCGGGCGCACGGGCGATGGACTAGTCTTCATCAGAACCTACAAGAAAGGTACCGGCCAGAGTTAGAATCCAATATTCCAACCAATGACATGAAAGCCATGTATATCCACACATCCAATGGCTAAGCATAGTGGAGGCGTTGAGGGAGGCGAAGGCCGGACAACCCAAGCCGACGGGTCGAGCCGAGCGGAACAAGGCGGCAGAGGCGGCGGTGCCATGGAGGAACGAGGAGCCAAGGAAAGAGCACAAGGCCGGGCAGGAGGATGAGGGAGCCGGGAGGTGACACTAGGGGAATTTTGGGCCAAAGAAAAAAGCTCTAGGGGAGAGAAAGAATGAAAGAAGGAAAAAGGGTGAGGAGAGGAAGAAATAGAATGGGGAAGAAGCAAATGAGGAGGGGGATGGTGGGGTCGGGTCTGGCGGCGGGAGACTAGGAGAAGGAGGAGGCAGTGGAGGAGGGGGAGATGACGGAGGCGGTGGATCGGCGAGGGGGAGGAGGAGGAGGACGGGGAGGCTACGCCGGTGGCAAGGGAGAAGGAGGAGGAGGACGGAGTGGCTGCTGTGGAGGCGGGGGAGGAGAGGGAGGCGGCACCGGCTGTGGAGGCGAAGGAGGAGAGGGAAGCGGCGCCGGCTGTGGAGGGTGAAGGAAGAGGAGGACGGGGAGGCGGCTGATAGATTGGGGATCGCTAGGGTTAGCACTTAGCAACGAAAGAAAAGGTGCGGCACGGAAAAAAAGGCGCGTCACGGGAAAAAAGGGCGCGGCATGGAAAAAAAAAGAGTGCCCCTTTCTCTCCCGAGTGTAATAGATATACACTCGGGATTATATTTTGATCTCCCGAGTGTTATAGGAAACACTCGGGAAAGTTATTTCTACCGAGTGCTGACTTCATATCCCGAGTGTCTTATGAAATACTCGGGAATTTCCCGAGTGTTTTTGTCCAAACACTCAGGAAATATATAGGCACTCGAGAAATAAGTAGTTTCTGGTAGCGACTACTCCTTTGAAGTATGTCACACTTAACCTCCTGAACTTTTTGTGTTCACTTAACCACTGAACTTTTCTAATACCATTTTACTTCACCTAGAGACTAGTTTTGAAAGTGCTTTTGCCACAATATTGGCTTCCACATAAACTCAGTTTGTGATCTTATGAATGAATATTTGGGTGTTTTCTTGAACTAGAACCATGCAGAGAAAGACGTAGGAATTTAGATAGATTCAGGTCTTCTCTTGGGACAATAACAACCCTACTCCTGTGTTGTTGTATTAACTATGTTTACAAGCAGGAAGAAATCAGTGTAACTAAAGATGCAATGACTTCTATCTCTTATCTCCGATTGCCTACCCCTCTGCTCTTTTGCTTTCACTGACGTTCAACCTTTATATAGCGCATGATGTTGCAGCAATTACTCCAAACCAAGAGTCGCCTTAACATTTGACGAAAGGCGCACATTGATGGAGGTTACTATCAGTGAGATAACTCCCCATGTCGCCTAGCAGTTATCGTCAGAGACAAACATAATGCATGCAGTTATCCCGGAGAATAACAACGTATGCTAACTGCTCTGTGTCTTAAACACAGGGTATAAGATTCCCTAGTCAATTGGGCCAACATGTTTGTAGACTTTGTTGACTGTAGGGTAGTCGTAATTGGCCTGGTCGTAAAAAGGCTCACGACCATGAAGTGGTCGTAGCAAGACTTACAACTGTGAGGTTGTTTGTAGAAAGGCTTACGACTAATTATCTTAAGCTTTTCCCTTATGAATAATAAGGGGTATACTTAAGACTATCATAGGGATATTGCTATCTATAATAATAATTATAGATAAACACTTTAATTAATTGAGGGTTAGTAGATCCTCTTTATCTAGCCCCTCAACTTTAAATGAAAATAACTTACTTGGAAAGGAGGTCGTAGAATAGTAGTCAGAAGCAAAGTCTTTCCGACTGGTATATTCATTTGATTAGAAATAGACTTGGTTAAGAAGGTAATTTTACTTAATTTGAAAAGACAGAACCGCTTTTCCCGAACAAACAGATTAAAGAATGTCAATTAACTCTTATAGAACTGTCTATTGGAGCGGTTCCCGAAGGGGTGGCAACTGTTGAGTTCACACGATCTTAACTCAGTCACGTGGCCATAAAAATCTACCACGGGTGTAACTTAGGGTTTTTACTTTTCCCATTCGCTTCAACTGCTGCTGAGCTTTTTCTCTTCGTCGCCAACCAAGTCATAATTTTTTCCAAACTCATCCAAATCCAAAACAAACTTACTCAGAAAAGATGGCCGGAACCACCTCCAAGTGGGAAAAATCGGAGATGGATGCGAAGAAAATAAAAGCTTTGGTCACAGCTGAGAAGATCTCAAAGCGAACCAATGTGAGGTGGACCAATGCTGAAGGTCAACATTAGCCCTCGGGTGAAGAGGACTCCATTCCAGCATTCCAGTCGTACTGTGAATGTGGTTTTTGGTTTCCCGTTCACCCTTTCTTCATGCTCGTACTTCAACACTTTGGATGGAATTGGTGAACCTTGTTCCCAATTCCATCACAATGTTGAGTGTGTTCGTCTACCTGTGTGAAGCCTATCTGGGAATTCTCTTAGATTTAGAGCTCTTCCAGTATTACTATGGGATGAGCAAGTACAGCGGAATCACTGGTAGTTATGGTCTGAAGCTCCACAACGGGAAGTCGAGGGAGTATATTCAAATGTTTACTCGGTCATCGTGGTCGGGGTGGAAGAAGAAGTGGTTTTACTGGGAAGTGTCTAAGGAAGACAACCTCTTCTTTACAGGGAAGCTTGTGGAGAAGAGTGCCTCCTGGAACTCGACTCCAAGCAACCTCAACCAAATCACCCCGTACATTCAAGCCATTAAAGACCTGAAGAAAGAGGGGCTTACCAGATGGCACGTGGTGAGAGACTTCATCACGCACCGCATCAGTCCTCTGAAGAAATGAGTACACCCCATGTGGATGTACTCAGTGACTACCGACCCACTAGGGATTTCGAAGGAGGTAAAGAAATAATCAATGTAGCTCTTTTTATTTAATTTCGAGCTTGATTGTTGATTATTTTCTTTGTAATTGTAGATCTCTCACAAAAAGATATTGATGCTCGAGTCAAACTCGTTTATGAAAAAGCTTCAGCACCCACATCAGGGGTTTCTCGAATCCTGGTGGTCGTGTCCGTAGAGGAAAGGAAAGAACGCCTAAAGGTAATCAAAAATTGATTTCACTTTTAGGGTTCTATGGTCGTAGGATTAGACCATTGAGCAATGTTTTTTTTTCTGACTTTTGCAGAAAGTAGGCATGGCAGACCATCAAGACGACCAAGAGGTCGAATTGAGGGCTGTTGAAGTGGGGTCAGAGGAAGACAGAGTTCTTCTGGCCAAAAGGCGTTGCCTCGTGAAGGCCACTAACAAGAAAGGCGAAGGCTCAAGCTCCGCCCCTCCTCCGACCAGCCTCTTTAGTAAATTATTTGCAGACGTGATCACTGTAGAGAAAAGAGGTGTGGTCAAAGTGCTTAAGCACAAAGCTCCCAAGATCAAGGTACCATTCTATTATGACAACAAGATATTTTTAGTTTCTGTTTCTCATGGCTTTGTCAAGCAATTAGAAAAGGATAACTGGAAAAGCTTTATGTCTTTTGTGAAGGATACTTATGTGACAGCAGAGCCTATGGTCGAGGCAAATGTTGTCTCTTAGGTGATCGAAACAATTTTCGACCATCAAGATGGGCAGAAAGCTTTGGGAGTTGTAGCTCTCAATCAAGATCTACGACCAGACATGGTCGTGGAGGTCCCAACCCCTCAACAAGATTTTCGACTAGACGTGGTCGAAGAAGCCTCGGCCTCTCAATCTCGTGGCACCGAAAGCCTTCCAGAGGCTAAAGGTGTTACAAAAATTGGGATGGCCGGGGAGAATAAAAAGAAATCTTCCTTGGGGAAAGTTTCTTCTGGATTCAAGATTGTCTGCAGAAACCCAAAGGAGGCAAGATTGCTGCGCTGGCACTCGGAGGAGCGTAAGAAAGATGAAAAGCTAAGACACCCTGCTGATTCTGCCCAGTGGAGAAACTTCGATCGAAGCTTAGAAGAGTTCAGTGCGGAACCGAGGAACATAAGGTTAGGGTTGAGTACATATAGAATGAATCCTTTCAGTAACATGAGCAGCCGACATAGCACCTGGCCCGTCAATCTATGTATGTACAATCTTCCTCATTGGCTGTGTATGAAGCGGAAGTACATTTTGATGTCACTACTTATCTAAGGGCCGAAGCAACCTGGGAATGATATTGATGTGTACCTAGCACCATTCTTTGAAAGATCTTGTGACACTTTGTGGAGCGAAGGGTACAAGTATGGGATCGTGATATAAACGAGAGTACTTCACTTTACGCATCATGTTGTTCTGCACCATCAATGATTTTCCTGCCCTTGGTAACCTGTCGGGCTTCAATACAAAAGGAGCCAAAGTCTGTCCACACTGCTTAGATGGTACAGAGAGTGTATGGCTGAACAACTCGTGCAAAACTGTGTATATGCGTCACCGTAGGTTCCTTCCCAGGATTCACCCATACCGCAAGATGAAGAAACAATTCGACGGAAATAAAGAGGACGGTTCAGCTCCAAGGGCTTTTAGAGGGAAAGATGTCTATGATATGGTTAATGATATCGATGTTATGCTTGGGAAGGGACGTAAATTAAGAACCCGTCAGAAGAACATCTGGAAGAAGCGATCAATTTTTTGGGACTTGCCTTATTGGGAGCACTTAGAAGTTCGCCACTACATCGACATCATGCACGTGGAGAAGAATGTATGTGATAGCTTGATTGGTCTCTTACTAAACATTAGTGGCAAAACAAAGGATGGTGTTAACGCACGGCGTGACTTGGTTGATATGAACATAAGGATTGAGTTAGCACCGAAAGAGACCGATAAATGACGAACGTACCTTCCCCCAGCTTGCTACACTCTGTCCAAGGCCGAGAGAAATGAATTGTGCCAGAGCTTGCATGGTGTGAAAGTTCCGTCCGGTTACTCCGCTAACATTAAGAAACTTGTTTCTATGGAAGATTTGAAATTAATTGGTATGAAGTCTCATGATTGTCATGTGTTGATGACACAAATGCTTCCTGTTGCAATTATGAGTATTTTGGCGAACAAGGTCCGAGTGGCAATCTTGAGGCTGTGTTATTTCTTTAACTCAATTACTCAGAAGGTCATCGATCCCCAAGGACTAGATGCTCTGCAGGCGGAGGTGGTGACGACTCTATATCATCTTGAGATGTATTTCCCTCAGTCATTTTTTGATATCATGGTCCATCTCATTGTTCACCTTGTGAAAGAGATAAAGATATGCATCCTTGTGTTCCTACGTCATATGTACCCATTCGAGAGGTATATGGGAATTCTCAAGTCCTACGTACGGAATCGATCTCAACTGGAGGGTAGCATCATCGAAGGTTATGCAACCGAAGAGGTCATTGAGTTCTGTGTCGACTACATGGCTCAGGTGGAACCGATAGGTGTGCCTCTATCTCGTTATAAGGGGAGACAGGAGGGTATCGGGACCATCGGAAGAAAATCAATCACTTCCGATCTGAATACGTACGCTCAACCCATTTCAAGGTCTTGCAGTACAAGACCCAAGTGTCCCTGTACATCGACGAGCACAAAGACATGGCACGCCAACAGAATCTAGACCGGTTGAAGGTTTGGATCACGAGAAAGCACAACCGTCAGTTCAACGAATGGTTAAAGGTGCGATTCATCGAGGTCATCAAGTGATGATATCTTTGCTATGGTTGGCAAAAGGGTCAAAATTTACAATTGTGACATGGCAAGGATCGACATAAATGGGTACACATTTTATCTGACGACTCAAGATAGGAAGAGCACTGATCAAATGATGATATGCGCATAGATACATTTCACGGCGGCGCTCAATACCACCGAACCGCGTGGGTTGAACTCCTACTATGGGTTCATAGAGGAGATTTGGGAACTCGACTACGTACTTTTCAAGATCCCCCTGTTTTGATGCCATTAGGTTAAACCTCTGCAAGGTGTGAAGGTCGACAAGTACGGCGTCACTACTGTGGACCTCAAACGTGTCGGATACAAGGACGAACCATTCGTACTAGCTAAGCAAGTTATTCAAGTTTTTTATGTAACGGACCCGGCAAATAAGAACCGCCACGTAGTTCTTCACGGAAAAAGAAGTATTGTCAGAGTTGAGAATGTCGTGGATGAGGAAGAGTACAATCAATTTGACGAGTTGCCTCCTTTTAAAGATAGCATCAGGCTCGAGGAAGAACCCAGTGAGGAAGCTAGCTATATGCGCGTTGATCATCATGAAGGGCTATATTTTAATTGTAACATCCCAAATTTTTGCTTTTGGCAAAATTAAAACTTAAATTATTTTCCTTGGATTTTCGGACTTTTTAAAAGCTTTTCTTTAATTATTTTAAAGATAAAACAAATTTATTTGTAAAAACTATTACCAATATTAAGTTGAAAATATTTTATTTAAGTCTAGAATGTCTTTGAGAATTTCTGTGAATTTTCTCATAATTTTTGGATTTTATTTGCTATTTTCTAAAACCTATTTGAATTTCTGGAATTAAATCAATTGTTAAATCATTTAGAAATTCCCAAACAGTCTTTGGACCAAATCTTACCCAACCCACTCCTTTCCCTTTCGCGCACGCAGCCCAGTTGGCCCATTCGCCCGCGCGTCTCATCTCCAATCAATTCAACAGTTGGATCTAAAATAAACGGTCTGATCTAATGGCTGTCGGGGCGGTTCGAACGTCCCAACTGACGTGCACCGTCCGATCTAAATTCAATGGTCAGATCTGTGGGAGGTTCAGACGGTCTGAACTTCACAATCCTTGTGGGCCGTCCAATCTTATTTGGATGGCCAGATCTTGATGGCACCCCCGGACGGTCTGAACAGCCCACTCATTTTACACCGTTCGATCTAAATCCAACAGCCCAAACACCATCCGTTACTTTCCTATTCTATTTGTTTTGCTGACGGGTAGGGCCACCATCTACAGTGCATCTCCCCTGTTCCTTACTTCCTCCTCGCGATGTCGCCATTGTTGATGATCCATCGAAGCTCATAACTTCGCCGTTACTACATCTTTTCGCGTGCATTTGATGCCATTAAACACCACGATCTCTGACTCACTCAAGGCGCCCATTTCTTCCTCCTTAAACCTCCTTAACCTCTCTTAAACCTCGCCGCCACGCCGGCAAGTAACGGCCGCACACGTTCTCGTCGACTCAACCTCGCCCTCGCCCTATAAAAGGGACCATCACCTTCGCGTTCACCCCCGCAACTCTTTCCCCCAAGTCCTAGACCTCCTACATGTCTCTAGCCACTGGAATCGAAGCTTGAAGCCGCCGGAGCCCTAGACGCTCTGCCGCCAAATTCACCGTCGTCATAGACGCTCCGCTGCCCCCGAGCACACCATCGTGTTCGCCATCAAGTGGACTATCTTGTGCGCGGATCAATTTCACCGGAGCAGCCCCGAAACAACTTCGTCGCCTTGGACTGAACTTCACCGTCGCCTTTCACCTCACCACCGTCAACTCCGTCACGCTTCGTCATCGAAACCTTGCGCATCAGGTTCCCCATCTTCTCCTCTTGCCTTTGGTACCACCCATTCGCGTCGCCGTGGCGCAGAGCGCCGGTGACCATTGGGGTCCGAGCTCCGCCGTCGCTGGTCCGACGTGGCAAGGCCACGTGATGCCAAATAGGAGCCAGGTGGCTGCCACGTAAGCCATTTTTGCCCAATTAGCGCACACGTCAGCGTTTACGTGGATCACAGTCAGCATCACATGGGCCCACATGTCATAGACCGAATCTCAGCCTCTGTGCATTGCTGACGTCAAAATTAGAATATTCTTTAGAAAAATAATTGAGGAAATTCTAGAAAATCTGGTTTTTGGGTTTTATTTAGTTTTAGAAATTCCAAGAGCTCGTATTTCTTCATACGAACTCCGATTTAGGTGATTCAAATTTCTAAATTTATATAAAATCATAAAATAGCTATATAAACTAAAATTATTTCATTTGGAGTTCATTTAAAGTTCTTTTTGAATTTTATTTTAATTTGGCTTATTTTCACGTATAGATTTCGACGAGTCCGAAGAACCAGAATTAATCAACGACCAGACTTTTGAGCAAGGCAAGTTACATTCTTTGATCATATTTGAATCTCAGTATTTAAAATTATTTCAATTCTGTTTTAAATTATGTACTGCATGCTTATTTAAATTCAGTTATTTAAATGCATGTTTTAAAATTCATAGTTATACCTAAATCCTTTGTATGGCCAATGTTGATATTGAATCAAACATGTTGTCACCATAGATAAAACCTAGTTGATACAATAGTATGAACTAGGATCATTTGAAAAATGATTTGCAAAGACATGCTTAGACCAAAAGTATTTGATTTGGGGAAGTTTAGCCAATGATCAGCTATTGTTTTAAAGGTCTATGGCATTGGTTTGTCATGGAAGCTTGATGAAAATAAATTTCAGAGAAATACTTCGCTACCGTTGTGGATCTCGACGACTAGGCCGCTACCCCAGTCAATTGCCTATGGCAGATCAGCTGGACTCTACTACTTCTTCGTCTTCCGCTGTATTCTTTATTGTTGGCTTGTAAACCTTTCTTGTAACAAACTCTATTGATTATTAATAAAGTTTTGTGATTTATGGATGTTACCATATTGGTTTACTATGTGAACTAGCTACTGATCATGGGACTAGTTCAGAAATGCATAGAGAATTTAGGGTGTTACTCCCGGGTCCGACATTAATTACGAATTTACTCCGTTGTAATTTATTCCATAACATGAGCATGTCAATGTGGACTTGCCATGTGTTATGGACTTGTAATATCTTATTTTGATGTCAATGTGGAATTGTCATGTGTTATGGACTTGTCATCTTTGATTTTGATGTCAATTTGGACTTCATTGTAATGTGGAATGATAATATTATGCACTTGTACAACCTATTTGTCTCATGTCCTAATATGTCAAACATGATGGACTTAATATCTCCTTGCTCTTGTATGGCTTATAAAGGTTCATGTGCTCTCATGCCAAATTATGGATTTCTCTGAATGTGCTCTTGTATGCCTAATACTTGTTGCACATATCTCTGAATGATCTATCATATAGTGGCATATCACAGACGGTTCTATTAAGGAACCATCTGTGATATGGTCCATATCACAGACGGCTCCTTAATAGAACCGTCTGTGATTACTTATCACGGACGGTTCCATAATAGAACTGTCTGTGATATCCTTTTATTAAGTAGGGTACCGATAGGGTTTGCGCCCTTACTCGACACTTCCCCTCCCCAGCGCCTTACTCCTCACTCACCCGTTCGCCTTCTCTTCCACTGAAGCCTCCTCCCCAGACGGCCGCCCCCGACATCGACGACACCCGGTCGCCCCCTGCTTCGTCGCCAGCTCTGGGCCATCCTCCTCTGACTCCAACCCGACGAGCAGCTGCCTCCCTCCTCCAACGCAGCCCGTCGCCTCCTCTTCCACTGAAGCACTGCCTCCTCCATAGCCTATCGCCATCCTCCTCTCCGGCCTGTCACCAGCTCCCTCCTCGCGCCGCCAGCTCCAGCGCCTCCTCCGGTCCTCCCTCGCGCCGCTGACTCCAATGCCTCCTCTGGTTCTCCAGCTTCCCTCCTCTCCAGCGGCTAACGATGCATTTCGTCGTTGCTTTGTTGATGCTATGTAGCTAGGGTTTGAATGTTCTATGTGATGATGAAACATCGGCTAGAAATTTTAGATTGGGGGTTGATTTGTTGGAGCTACTACTTACGATGACCACATTTTTGACCTATGCTCTAGTGGAATGTTGATACTCTGCTGTTAGGTTCATGTTCATATGTATATATCAGTATTAATACTTTGGTGGAGTCTGATGTTGCTAATTGATGAATGCATGTAAAGTTTTATGTAGTTTAACCTACTGATATGTGTCAAGAATAATATTTACGCTGTTTTTTTAACCAAACATGTATACCTTTTGATAGGCTGTATTTTAGATTATAGATCTACTTATTTGTGGTAAGAATATTAAGTTTATGCATGCTATTTCTAAATCAGTGTCTCGCTTAGTACCATTTTTGTACTGTATCTTCTTTTGGCATATCATATCAGTGTTTATGTTTGTAAAATCCTTTTTTTGTTGCATTAACTTTGCTGTCCAGTTGTTTGATACATTGATTCAAAGTATGTTGTTTATATTTGCTTGAATGAACAAAAGAATGTTAGTGCTATATTGGAGACTTCCTTGAGTAGTACGAACTATATATGCTTCCATTTGTTGTGAATGTATTGTCTATTAATGTGAATGTATCGTTTGATACTATTTGAGTAATAGATACTCTGCTTGAATAGTTAGCAGTGTTAATTATATATAGCACTTCTATTTTTACAAGGCAATTTTAGTTAATTGGTTGGGTAACTTCTAATTTTTTTTTATAAAATATGTTTCCATATTATGTGCAAATTCTTCAATATTAATGGTATTTGTGCTAGATATGATGAGATTATAGCTATGGTGGGTGTTCTTGGGCATTGAGGGTGATGGTAGCATGGTTAGCTTTAGTGAGCTTGTGAATTCTGCTCTATGATGAAGATGGTCAAATATTGAAATTGAACTGATAATCAATTCATATTTGAGCTCTACTTTGTTACTTACTGCTGTCATCTTGATCTGTTGTTAATCTGTCACCTTTGAGTAGAACTAGTTGTAAAGCATTTTGGCTCTGGTGGTTATTAGCAGTCCTGTTGGTTAGACCTTCTGTTGCCCAAGTAGCAGGCTTGCTGATCTTGTGCTTTGTATTCAGTTACCCTAAGCCTTTTCAAGTCCTGTTGGTAATATGAAGTTCTGTGTATAATCAACATTGGTTCCCTGTTTGACCGAAAGTTTACTCTGTGATCTTTTGATTTTGAGTTCATTTGACAGTCTAGTAAAGTATTATTTAGAGCTCAAATTTTGAATCTATATTGTCATGTTTAATATATGAAGAGTACAGACAATAGGGTTGAGATGGCAAAAACTTGTTCTTTTGCAACTCTCCTTCTGAGAGCATACACTATCATCAATCATCTGTGCTTTATGCTGTTTATTGATGTGTTTCTGATGTTATTGTTGAGGCCTTCGGATGTGACTCTTTGCCTTGCCCTGTGCATGACCATACTACCCTCCCCTTATCCCCTTCACTCTCACAACTCACTATTTGGCTATGGCTGTGATCTAGTCCAACCGTATGCCAATCATACTAATTGCGTATATTTTTGGGAAAGTGTACTGTTAGTGTTTTTATCTATTCTCTTGATTGTGTGCCCAGTATCCCATGAGTACCTTTTCAGTCTTTAATTTTCTTTACTACGTATTCTATATTTAAGTTCAATGGGTAACTTCTATTTGTTTATATAATTAATATGTTTACAAGGCAATTTTAGTTAATTGGTTGGGTAACTTATATAGATAGCAAGTAAGCGAGATGGCGTCTGCACCGTCTTCGCCGCCGACATCGACGTCACCGAATGCGTCTGGATCTCCGAGCAAAGTGGTACGCAAGCGAGATGGCGGAGGAATATCGAAATTGCCTGCGGGCTGACTGACCATCACGGAGGTCAGTGCCGCTGGGGTCCCTCTGAGTCTCAAGAAAGCAGTGGCGAGATTCCGGACCATCTGCGGGATACTTGGAAGGGAATGGGTCCCCATCACTACACCAAGCTGGAAGTCTCTGACGGACGTAGAGAGAGGCCAGCTGTGGACTAAAATTTCAGGCTCGTTCACTATCCCAGAAGCAGACCAGGCATGTGTTGCTCGCAATGGGACACACGTGGAGGACCTTCAAGAGCATGCTTATCACAAAGTACGTGAACACGGGTCGGACGCCCTTCACGAAGTATCAATTCTTGTCGCGGGATATATGAGACGACTTTGTGCGGATGAAGACGACGGCCGAATTTCAGGAGAAAAGTGCAGAGCACAAAGCTCTCCAGGCACAAAACACTCACCCCCACAAACTTGGCACCGCTGGGTACGCGGGTAAAACCACGGAATGGGCGACGGAGGACAAGAACGCAATGGGGTCATTTGCTGGTATCACAAACGAGTGTGCCCAAAGCTGGTTAAGAGCGAGGGCATCAGCTACGTCTTCAGGCGGCATCTCTTTCACAAACCCGGCAGACGAGGCAGTGTCCCAACGTCTAGTAAATATATCGAACTACCTAGTTGTTAATAAGTCCATAACTTCATAGTGTCTATAACAACATGATGACCTCTTGCAGCATGCATTGACTACCGAATCTTCCTAAGGCTCCTTCGAAGCAGACAAGGAGAAGGATATACTATCTACGGCCCTGGGAAACAAGGAGCACCCGGGTCATACGCGAGGCGTTAGGGTTTACGTACCTTGGAGGGATGGATTCCGACACGTATAGGAGTAGGAAGAGATCTAAGGTCGAGTACGACGCCCGATTGGAACAGGTGCTTATTGCAAAATTTCAAGGACAGATAACAAGATTGTAGGATCAAATGAATCAACTCCTCAACCAGTCACAAGCCGCCCCGTTATTTTGGGAGCCAGTCCTCTTCAACATCGGAGTAGCGTCGCGTCCACTCCAAATTCTGAACATGATGATGTCCATTTACCTATCGACGACATCAAGGTAATGTACATCTCTAGAATGCTCCAAAGATAGACCTATAGGATGCCTTAGCTAATTGTGTATCATTTTATAGGAGCCGACGCCCTGCAAGCTCCAAGTGAGGATGGTTGGGTCCATTTCTATTGAGGTTGGGCGGGGGATGGTGTATCCATACCGAAAAGGACAAAGGCAAAGACCTGATTACTCACCGGTGCGAGGGTTACGCCAGGTCCGTGGACATGGTACATGACAATTTCATGGTCGCCCCGCCAAGATTCGCCTAACGAAGACATCAGAACACTAGGGGATGCCATGTACACTTTTATCCAGTGGCCCAAGAAGGACATCGCCCTAGACCCAGCAGTGTCGTGATCTCGACACGACCATTCCTCTCCAACGGGACCCTCGATGACTCCACCTCAACCTTCGCTTCAGAAGGCCATCTCATCGGTTCCCGTGGAGAAGACGCCGAAGGAACAAGAAAAGCGTGTCGTTGTATCGGTTCCCAAGTCGTCTCACAAGAAGACATGTAGCAGGCAGTCGTTAAGGCCAAATCGAAATCGAAGAACATTAAGGCACCTCCCAAGCACTGGAAATACTCCCTTGGAAGTTTGTTGGCCCCCAACACAGTATTAGCCCGCACTAGAGTAGGTTGTCAAGCTTTGCATGTCTGGTACATGAAGAAGACCAAAGAGAAGGAGTGTGATACTGGAATCACCGTCAGATACACGAAAGAGCATTTCTTTCACGAGCTAGGCCAGTTCGTTGTGGGCTTCAATGACTTATTCGACCTATTCAATCTTGACGCCCTCGACGCCTCGCTTCTACGATGCTAGACACTGTAAATGTGTACAATCAAGTTCTACATTCACGTAATACTAACAAATATCACAACTCATTGCTTATGTATAGATACATGATGAAAAAAGCCCAGGAATGGTTCGAACCGGTGGGTTTCCTCGACCCACACGTGGTCTCTGAGCAAACCATCAATGAAGACGCATCCTACGTCGAGAAATACATAACGACAGGATTGCTTGCTCAGGACGACAAGGACTACATAGTGGTGGCCTACAACCAGAATTAAGTGTTTCACTACCTGCTATATAAATTTCATTTGTACTTTATACGCAGCAGGAACATAGGTTTAATGACTATAGTGACATACATGAGTAGGTACCACTGGATCCTTTTAGTCATTATACCAAAGAGGAACAAGGTAATATACCTTGATTCCCTACTCAATAAAACCCACGACTTCACCCTTGTGAAATGAATACTCGACAGGTATGCTCATTTCCTCCATACAAAACTCTATTGTAGTATTCCTTCGTTTGAAATGGCCAAGGATAACTTTTTGAAATCATGTATGTCGTTCATCGCCTATGTTGCCGACGGAGGGGCATACAAGGGATCGAGCGCCACACTGCAACACAGGACGTGATTTCTAGTACGTGCTACAACACAATAATCCTATATCATACTTCGTAATAATGTGTCTCGAACTGACTATACCTATATATGTAATTCTATTTTTGCAGTGCCACCGGCAAAAACAAGATCACCTATGTTCATTCTACGTTTGCCATCATATGCAGCAAATCATGAGTGCTAAGATGAAGGATCCCAAGGTTTGCCAATCTCGAAATAATTATTTCCTAATTATAAATTTAAATATATATGCTTACTACTTTACTCTTGCTAGCGACAGAGCTTGAACATAGATTTAGATGCACTCGTTGTGAAAGGGATCTCGGACATTCGAGGGAAGCTCTGCGCCTTCATCAAGACAGATATCATTAACGCTGACGGAGAGTTTCACTACTTCGACACCTCTAAACCACCTTCAAACAGTTGATTCAATTGTAATTCACTTTGCGTAGTTGTAATCCGATTGTAACTATAACGACAGTACTTGAACAAATTCTTTTGTAATTGATTTTGAGTTGTAAATGATCACTTTGAGTTGTCAATAATTGATTCATCTGTGATGTATTTGTTTTCTGCATGCTTGTTTTTAGAGGGTGTGGCTAGCAATTCCTGAGGCTAGCCGAAAATTTAAAAAAAAGTTAGGTATAAAGAACTATCACATACGGTTTTTTGTTGAAACCGTCTGTGAAGGTCTAGTATCACCGACGATTCTATTTACAAACCGTATGTGATACGTAGGATATCACAGACGGTTCTATTTACAAACCGTCTGTGATATGTCTCAAATCACAAATGGTTTGTAAATAGAACCGTCTGTGATATCCTACATATCACATACGGTTTTTAGTGGAAACCGTCTGTGATACTAGCCCTTCACATACGGTTTCAATAAAAAACCATCTGTATTGTGCCTTATCATAGACGGTTCAAAAACCGTCTGTGATAACCATCTGTTATCACAGACATACAAATTTAGACGGTTCAAAAACCGTCTGTGATGACGGTTCCGAACCGTCTGTGATGACCATGTCTGTACTAGTGATGCCCTGATAACAGAAGAATCAAAAACCTCAGGTATTGAGTTACGAACCTAACTGAAACACCTAATGAATTGGCGCAAGATCTCATGGGTATTTTGTCTCATTCTATGCTGGTTATCCTCCTTTTCGGGACGATTGTAGGTGCCCTGAAAATTGGCCAGTAGTAGATCGCAGAGATGCTACCATGAATAGATCAACTCATGTGGCTGATTTAACAATCACGATCGAGCAGATCTTTCGAGTACAGTAGAATGGTAATTCGCCATGACATGCTCTCCTCCTCTTGCTACTCGAACAACAGTCGTATAATCTGAAGAAATTCGATGGAATTTTGTGACACATCAAACTTATCCACGTTTACCGGTCGAAACCGTGGTGGCCAGCAAACTGCTCAAAGGTTAGGCGAGAATGCCCGACAACCGGTAATAATATCATGACGCCTTCTTTGTGGGAAAGAAGGGTTTGTATCACTAGGTGATCGTAAACGATGATACCCAATGGCAAGTGGACCTGACCTACCATAAGTCTCAGTCCTACGAGGGTAATACTCCTCGTATTCCATCTGCTATTGCAAATTCCTAGGTAGAAGTGGTGAACGATCACCTCCCCTAGGAGCTTGTCGATCACCGGATGTCTGAAGAACTCTTCTTCGACTAGAGTTGTGGTTAGGAGAGCGACCAGACCTGTTGTTGTGCCTTTCTCCATGAGGAGAGTTATTCGAACGACTGGCGTTTGACGGAGTCGTCCCGGTAAGACTACCAAAACGATGTCAGTGAGTTTGCTCAAGCTTGACCATTGTGCCCTGAAGCCTTCATGCGATCTCTTCAGTGAAGAGGTCGTAGCCTGGTGCTCGTCCAAGTTCTTGAGTCAGGCTCTCGGTCAGGTCGTTTATACGTTGAAGTTCTTGAGCTTCCTCTAACCGATATTGAATACGTCCAGGTAAAGTTCTCTGGGATGCAATTCTTCTCCTCCAGATGGTCCCAGGATCATCCACATCTGAGTTTGCTTGAGTTTGCCCCAATGGAGAGCGATCATTTCTAGGATTTCTCCCACGCTCATGAAGGTGGTGATCCTATTCATCGCCGGAGGCATCTTTGCCATCACCACGAGAGCCCGAAGTAAGTGAGCAATGGGAAGCATCCCCAGTCCTGCCTCTTAGAGAGAGATTAGGATCTAAGGGGAGGACAAAGACCTCCTGGATATCATTTTTACTTGCGCTTGAGCCCTCCTGGCTTGACGAGTAGTCGAACGACAATGCCTCGCGACTTGGAGCAATCCCCTCTAAGAAGGGGAATTTCGGATTATAACTGTCTCTAATCGAAGGTGAACCCTGTGAGGGTACGGTCGAATCCGCAGGAAAAGCGGGCTCGACCACACACCTCGTGGGGGTAACCGAAGGGTGACGATCACTAGATGCTGGTTGAGTCCCAGAATGATGGATTCCAGGACTTGTTGTGCCAGATCGGACGGCCTTAGACGAATTCGAACATTTGGAGGAGGATCCCTCGCTATGCTCGGTACTTGTCTTGGTGCAGTCCTGATCATGGTCGGATGGACCCTTGCCCTCTAAGGAATCTGGTCCCTCATTTGGATGTAATGTTGTGGGGAAAAAGATCTCTCATCAACTCCGTCTGTGGCATGGTCTCCTGGGTCTGGAGAAGGATCTCTGGAGGTAGCATTCCCATCGAACAAAATAATGCTCTGCTCGTACTCATAGCAAGCATCCATGTCGAGTTCTGCATAGTCTGCCAAATCGAACCAGTTCTCCTCATTCCACTCTCCTGCCATGAAAGCATCAGAGTTGAAAAAAATCAAGAGAACTTGTCGAAAAGGAATCACCGGAAGATCCCCACGGTCGGCGCCAACTATCGATGATCTAGTATCGATCTTACGAATGAATATTTGGGGGTTTCCTCGAAATAGAACAACGCAGAGAAAGACACAGGGATTTAGACAGGTTCAGGCCTTCTCCTAGGAGAATAAAAAATCCTACTCTTGTGTTGTTATATTGACTATGTTTACAAGCGGGAAGAAATCAGTGGAACTAAAGATGTAATGACTTCTATCTCTTATCTCCAATTGCTTTCCTCTCTGCCCTTTCGCTTTCACTGACGTTCAGCCTTTATATAGTGTATGATGGGGTGGCAGATACTCCAGATCAAGAGGCGGCTTAACACTTGATGAGATGCGCACGTTGATAGAGGTTACTGTCAGGGAGATAACACCCCACGTCGCCTGGCAGTTATCGTTAGAGACAGAAACGTAATGCATGCAGTTATCCTGGAGAATAACAACGTATGTTAACCGCTTTGTGTCTTAAACACAGCGTATAAGATTCCCTGGTCAATTGGGCCCATATGTCTGTAGACTTTATTGACTGTAGGGTAGTCATAATTGGTCTAGTCGTAAAAAGGCTCACGACCATGAAGTGGTCGTAGAAAAGCTTATGACCATGAGGTAATCATAGAAGGACTTGCAACCAATTATCTTAAGTTTTTCCCTTATGAATGATAAGGGCTATACTTAAGACTATCATAGGGATATTACTATCTATAATAATAATTGCAAATAAAAAATTAATTAATTGAGGATTTATAGATCCTCGTCAGAGCTTATCCGGGAAAATGATACGAAAGCACAATATAAACGAATACCCTTTATTGTTGTGGACACAATGAGTCCATGTATGACAATACAATATGGATGTTATAAGATTGATCAAATGATCGTATGGAGTCGTTGAATGATGAACATGTTATTACATAATGCGTGGACTACCCGTTTATAACTATTGAAGGGGTGACAGTTAATACCGTTAAAACCATACCTAATTCATGTATGTTCCTCTGTTGAGTCTTGAACCGGATTAGCAAACCACTCTGAAAACCAACGTCAGAGTGTCAAGTGATCCTGTATTAGAGGTTTGGGGGTTAAGTGAATAAAAAAAGTTCAGTGTGTTTGGCGGACATTCGCAATACTTGGAGAGGGTAAATTAAAGTGTACATTTCTTTTCCTTTTTAGAGTAATTACATAAATACCTAGATAATTGTGCAGTAGTTGCCAAAAAAATCAGATTTTTTTTTGTAAATGTGTCACTTAACCCTAGATATTTGTGTCAAAAATGTTTCATTTAGCCCCATGTATTTGTAAAAGCGGATACTTCAGAGCGCATGTGGACGAGTGAGAGGGGATCAATGACACACATGGACCTACAGTAATTTGATGCAGCGGCCCTCCTCGACATGAGCGTGCTCAGGTGTCCACTTTTGCAAATACCTGTCATAGGTGAAACAATTTGGCATGGATATCTAGGTTAAGCTAAGCGTCACTTTTGCAACTGGTGCACTACAATTACGTAGGGTTTATATGTAATTTACTACTCTAACACGCCTACATTTTCTTTAATACTAGGGCAGATGCCATGCAACTCGATCTTTAACAAATTTTCATTTTTACGAAGTTTGTATTAAAAATGTGGTGCTTTCTGTACTCCAAATGAAAACTTAGCAATCATGAAGCGAACTATAGATGCAATATACCATATGTTTCTATATATCATTTAGTCACTGACGTCATTGTGCTGTTAAATGTACATGTGTATGCCCAATTGCCCATATATATGGAATACAGTAGGCATCCTTCATGTCGCACATATAGCTAGAGCACTACATGACGATTCTCAGAATCATATATAACTGGAAGGGCATGAGATAAGAAAGAAAGAATGACGTGAACCTGCTATATCTAGCTAGCGCTTTGGGTGAGATAAGAATATGTAGTGCGTACTGCACTAATGGAGTGTGATTTTTGAGTGGGGAGCGCGATGACAATTTTTCTGCCAACGTATGGTGAATGTGCTCTAAAATAGGTGACAAGAATGACCTTGGAAGACTAGCACTGCCATGTCACTTGCACTTCTGTTGATCGTTAATTGGAGTCGATGATGGCTTCCATGATTGCATAGCATCATCGATGGATCAATCACACAACAATTTAGCTCACTGTTTTCTCTGTAGCGATCTACTACCTTAGCCAAAGCTTTTGTGCTCAGTAAGTGCTACGTACTAAGTAAAATATTTGGTTCTGATCTAGAGAGGCACGTCTTGTCTCCGGCCTTGTTTGTTTAGGTTTTTTGTCTGGTTTAAAAGCAAAAAAGCCTAAATCTAAATAAAGGGATGACTTTTTCAACCGGCTTATAAAAAGCTTAAGCCATTTTAAGCCTAAAAGTCATAAGCCATAAGATATGTGTTTTTTAAAGCTTTTGCGGAATAGAATATCCCTTCGCCACTGAACTTCGTTGAAATTATCCTTAAAATGTCGTTCGTATATAAGTGCAAACTGTTTTATTTTTTTGCTCTTGCTTCGATCTTTTCCCCTCCCCTTCACCCCCCCCCCCCCAACCCGACGCCTCCCCTCCCGTTCAGCTCCCAACGCCGCCGCCTCCCCTCCCCTCCCCATCCTCAACGCCGCCGTCTCCCCTATACCGACGTTGCCTCCCCTGGCACCGACGCCGCCTCCCCTCTTAGATCAAGGTGACTCCAATTGAGTTTTGTTTTTGAAATGATCCTTTAATGCTTGTTCTGATTGTATGATGTGTTTGTGCTAATTGTATGAAGCAATTGTAATATCATGAATTATCACAGTGCAATTTATGGTTGTAGTAATTGAATTATCATAGTGCAATTTATGTGTTTGTACTAATTGTATGAAGCAGTTGTAATATCATGAATTATCACAGCGCTTGGATAGATTTGGTAGGATTTGTGTAGCTAGTGCTGGTGCATGGTACTCTCATGGTTGTTTTTTTTTTTTTTGGTTGTGATGGGTAGAAAGGTCAATGTTAAGTGGCTAGCAACTTAATTGGAAAAGTCAGTCACCATCTGTTGCTTACAAGTGGTTGTTTTCTCATAGGCTCGTTTGATAGCAAGGAAAAAATTGACATACAAGAATTTATTAGAGAATTAAAATAATATTGCCAAAGACCTGCATGATGAGTATGGCCTACCATTTTCATTTTCTCTGGTTAATTGCCTCTAGTAGCAACATATACACCAATCCTTGGTTTATTAGGTGGCCGACAAGTCATATGATGTACAGCTACTACTATGCTAATCTGAATAATATTGAATACGTTCTTGCACATGATTTCCATGGGGGTAGCATAGGAGTTTTCAAACAGTATTAAAAACAGTACATCGCGTCCAGTTCCATCCATGTTTTCATGGCAAAGGGGTCATAAAGGTGCCTCAGTTTTCATTAGGAATAAGTTAAATTTTCTGGCTGTTGGGTGTCAAATTTTTTTAGCGAAATTGTTAAATAAAACTATGAGCAGAACTAAGTCACTAACAACTGAAGATGGTTTGAATTCAGGGGGACATTATCAGTATGCAGCATTGGATCTAAGCAGAAGCAATTTTCAATCTTGTGTGTTTTGATAGGCCATGGTACGCATATACATGTACGAGCAAAATCTATTTTGTTTCATATGTACACTTGTACGCATCGTCATATTTTCAAATCTCATACAAAAATTAGTTTAAATATATGCTTAACAAGGTTATTTAAACCGCAATTCAGACCTTTTATCCTTCACACGCAACTCAATAAGCTAACATCTTATAAAAACCATATTACCAAACACCAAAGCTTGGTTTAAAAGCTTAGAGGTTTATAAGCTGATTAAGCCAAAAAAAACTGGCTTTAAGCTATAAACCAAAAAACCTGAGCATAAACAAACAGGCCCTCCGTGTACTTATGCCTTCGGACACATGGAATGCAAGTGTGATGTGAACATGCTGCTGTAGTTATATGTAGCACTTTTCCAGTGGCTGATTCCATGAGCTTAATTATGTCAACTTTGTCAACATATATTGAATGGCCGGCAAATAGAGCAAGTTAAGTTGGCTAATTCCATCATCAGTTCTGCTGCATGACTAGTGTCAAGAAAGCTGACAAAGTGCGCATGCTAGTTCTTCATTCTGAATAGGGAGAACAATAAAGGGTTCTGATCGTGAACTGAAGCACCAACCTTAATTCTTCAGAACGTTAACATTGCATGGTTTGCGGTATGATTGATCTTAACATCCTTTCACTCTAAGATTGCCAACATTGTCAAAGCCATATAGGGGCGTCTTTTCTACTCTTTGAAGCGATTCGAGCTGAAGTTTTTCAGCTCCATTGGCCAAAACCGAACGATCGTCGACGCAATAGTTGTTAGTTGTTACAGACAACGGCGCCAAACCGGCGACACATTCGCGTAGACAGAGTGCTAATTAATTATCCTTCTCCCCGTACAAGCTGATTCTGAGTGATCATTTGTCGCATCATCGTCATCATATCGCACTAATCAATCAATCAATCAACCATGAGGTCACCACATGTAGTATAGATCGATAATTCGATGTTGCATAATGCACGAGCTTTAAGCTTTTCTAAGGAGCAGCTTTTCCTTAATGAAGCAGCTTCTTTCTTAATTTGATAGGTTGTACGCCGGCCGGCCGGGCGCAATCAATCAGATGGCAATAATGCGATGCGAGGCATGACATTATATTGTGGAAAACATCAAATAATTCTACCGCGCGCGCGCGACATTTGCTGGTGGGTTCTAGTTGGAAAGGCACGCACGCCCACAGGTAGCTGATGACATGGACTATGGAAGTATGGAGTGGTGTATATTTATTGTGTATGCTCGATCTTTTGCACGGCCGGACATGTGCATACGAAATAAAGATTTTTTTTTTGTCTATATATTTTGGAATCAGCATCAGTACTAGTAGCAGGGTGTATGCTGCTTGTCAATGAGGAGCTAGCAATAGAAAGGCATAAAAGAAATCAGGAGGTGGCGCTATCTCTGGTTAGTTGCCATGTATCAAATGATGTAATATACTTACCCACAAGGGTTTGATAATGATAAGTAGGGAAGGGAAGCTTAAAATGGTGCTAGTATCTCAACAGCGGTCAGTGGCACAATCTAATGGTGAAAACAACCAGGCGGTTATAAGTAAAAGGTTCTGCGAAAATGTATGACGAGGAAACTAATGATCTACAGTGCGATTACACATGCCACATTGCCACGGATTTCACAGCTTCTAAAATCCAAATGCTATGATCCATCGATCTCATCTTGCCCCTGGTAGCAACGACGTTGGTTGGCACTTTGATCTCAGACAGTCACATCAGGGTCTGACTCTTTAAGCCTTAACAGCAACCTCGCTCACTTTTACGGCTGGACTCAGCATATAATTGCGCGACGAATTAGCAAGGACAAACAAGCAGTACTAACAGGCAGGTCACCCCCTAGTGTGTTAAACTCTCTCCCTCTCTCTCTCTCTCTCCCTCCCTCCCTCTCTCTCCCCTAACGTTGACGAAGGGAAAGGTAAGAGGCACACGCATGTGGCCCAAGTCATCGGCGTGTCGCCATGACAGTTAAAGTGTCTTGAGACGGAAGGTAGTGTGGCCTAAACGAGCGCGACGGCCCCCAACAGCATCGTCGATCGCCTCCTTGGCCTCAGCCCTCAACCCGGCCACATCGATTGGTATCAGGATTGCTGCTGCTTCCGCTGTTCTGCATTCTCCGGCCGGTGCGTGGGCACCGGACTGGACCGCGCCCATGATGCGCAGGCAGGTCTTGTCCCTGCAACAGCAGCCGTGCTGTCATGTGTACACGACACATCAACTGCTACGATGTAGTATGTGTGCATACATGTGTGTGTATGTCAGTATGTGTTGGGAAATGCAGGGGTCAGTCAGATGCATCAAGAATCCAGATAGATTCAGCGGGAAACACAACCTGAAGACACAGACAATTTTACTCTGACAGGGAAGCTCTGACTTGATCGATATCCAGGTAGATTCTTCGTCTGGGCTGGCTACAGTATTCCCGGGCGGATTCATTACGAGAACGAGCGGACAGAATTTCTCAAGATCTCATCACATTGATTTCTTTGAGTCTTGTGTACATATGAAGCTATGGAGGAAACAGGACAGGTGAAGAACAAGTGGCATTGGATGTTTTTGGAGCACAAAGAAGATGGAAGCCGTGGATCAAAAAGTTGAAGACCGGAAGTGATTTTGTCGGTAGTCTTGTTGCCGGATTGTTGAACTGGACCAAGAAGTTGTCGGTTTGGTAGATGATCTGGTGGTAGCTAGACCTTTTTCTTTTGCTATGTTGTGCTGATAGCACTTTTGTTCGGAATGTAATCGCAGTATCCCAGCTTTTGTTTTGCTTAGGATTGAAGCTGCTGGTTTCTTTCCTTTCTGTTGCGTTTTTGTTTTCAGCTTGTAAGATGAACTCTTGTAGTCTGGGTTCTGTTAATGGAAACAGGGTGACTCGTTTGCCCTTTCATCTATTAAAAATAAGGACAGGTGAAGAACAGTCCATGTCAAAAGCTTTCCATGCTCCAGCAACTCTCTGAGATAGTATTCAGAACGGAAATTGAGCTGAACAAACACTTGAACTAATGCTTTACTGCAACTCTCTTTGTCAGGCATGTAAAATTATCAACCTAGGAAGCCACAAATCAGTCCTGTACTAGGCACCCGGTTCAAGTACGACACCAGCTCACTAAAACTCGAGGATCCTACATTCAATCATTGACACATTGTACGAACGAGACACACACACACACACAGAGGTTAACAGTACCATGATCTCAAAACTCACTTGTCAACATGCTCATGGCCCTAAATCGCGCTGATGGGACTTCCTGATTCCGATTGTACAACAAAAACCACACCCCTCCACACTAGGAATTGCAGGTGATCTTCCACCTGCCAGCCTCGGCCAAAAACAAACCACTATCTAGACAAAATATGCTGATGATCAATCACCTCATCTATCAGGAACATGTGAGGACGTAGGAAGCAGTGATTGCTCTACTTGCATCTCTGCTTGAGCTTGAACCAGACCCTGGGCCTGGGTTTGCGCCTGAGCATGAGCCTGTGCAATCGCCTCTGCTTGGGCTTGGGCTTGACTCTGCTGCTTTAGGAACCTATTCATTCGTTCGAGCAGTTGGATTGCCTTCCTCTTTCCTCTGTCTGTGCCACTTTCTGCTAGCTCCTCCAGCAAGGACACGACACCCTGCTCCTGTGCTTCAGCAAGATGCTGTTGCTGCTGTTCGCCATTACAGAGATGCACCAGAACAGCAGCTGCATTTTCTTTGTTCCTTGAGGATCCATTTCTGATAACTCCAACCAGGATTGGTATGGCAGCAGCAGCACTGATAGCTGCTTTGCCCTCGGGATGGCTTGAGAGAATTGCCAATAGAGCAAGGGCCTCATCCACCATTCCACTTTCTGTCTCCGTTAGAAGTTCTAGTAGTATAGTGACCAATCCAGCTCTAACAGCTTTACCCTTGTTGCCCTGATAGATACACAGGTTAAATAGTGCGGTTGCCGCATCCTTTTTACCACGTTGACTTCCATTACTCAATAGCAGCACAAGAGCTGGAATTGCCCCAGAAGCCCCAATTGTCACCTTGTTCTCATCCACAACTGATAGGCTGAACAGTGTGGCAGCTGAATTCTCCCGAGCCTCCATGCTGCCTCTCTTTAGCACATGTACAATTCCAGGAACAGCTCCAGAGGTCATTATTCTTGCCTTGTTCTCTTCATAAATAGAAAGATTCAGGAGAGCAGTAACCACATGTTCCTGGGTGCTAACATCAGTTGTCGATAGCAGGCTGACAAGAATAGGAATAGCACCAGCATCTCCTATACAAGCACGATTTTCAGCACTACGCTTGGCAAGCTGACGAAGCATGCCTGCAGCTTCACGTTGGTCTACAAGATTCTGGGATGATAATTTCTGAAGAAGCTCAATAACTTTACTATGCTCAGAAGCGGTACATGATGCTGGTGCATTACTAAGTTGAGCAGTGCGTTTTGGTGGCTCCATACCATTTGCTTCACACCATTGAGCTATGAGGCTGCGAAGGACATAATTTGGAGTTAGAGATTTATTGGGAAGCTTCTGCTGTGTCTTCGGACAGGTGTCATGCCCAGCCTCCAACCATCTTTCTATGCAACCTCGCTCATAAGTCTGTACATGCATTTTCAGGGAATTATTGTGAGTAGAAATGCAAATGGAAGCTCTGCAGATTGATAGGAAACAAAAAAAAAAAGTTAAGCAGAGACCTGCCCAGTAGCCACAATAACTGGGTCTTTCATTAAATCCAGTGATATTGGGCAACGGAAATCATCCGGAACAACAGGTGATGTCGAATTGTCTTTTGGGGAAAGGTCCGTTGTACTTGCTGGGGTGCCTATTACAGGGTCTTGAGTCTGCACAAAATCCTTGATCTTTTTCAGCAGCATTGACATCTTCTCAACAACTGCACCAGGATCCCCCCCAATAGCCATCTCATGCAAGGTTAATGATTCTTGATTGAGGTCAGATATGGTGACAAGCTGCAACTTCTCAGATAACCTTAGAAGAATATCCAGGTCAACATTAGCATTGGTGCTTGAATTATAGACAAACATCAGATCATTAAAGATATCATCATCAGATGTATCTGATCGTTCTTTAGCTCTTTTGAACTGAGCATGCACCAGTTCAACCTGCACAACATTGCGCACGTTTTAGCTCCCGTTGTAAAACAAGACAAGGCAAACAGGACATGAAAAGCTTTTAGATGGTACTTTTGTAAATAGAAAAAACACTCAAGAGGCGAGAATATATTGGTCTACCTGTTCCCTTACTTCATCCGATATGTCAAGCTCATCAAACGAGATACTAGCTAAGGCTTGTTCAAGCCTTGCAGTAATATCCTGGAAAGTCTGTATTATTTTCTCTCTCTCAAGAACCTGCAAACAGGGGAACCACTTATTATTGAAAAATGGCCATGATTGTGTATTTGTTGTTTAAAGATGTACTGAGTGCAAAAGCAGTTGCAAAAGCATAAAATAAAATTAACCACAGAAGTGATCTGCTTTGGAGGGGATCTACTGAAAACAACATTTAATGCTCATTAAGGTAAAAGTATCAAGAGACATGAGGACCACTCAACTACACAACCTTACTATTTTTTCATGAACAAACCGGTGCAAACATATAGAAGTGCTTGATTAACCATCATATACCTCATCGGAAGAAAGTAACATAGTGTCATTTGTATCCTAAAAGCAATAACAGAGCACTGATAACTGAAAAATGTTTACAAGTTATCCCATGCCGTGCAATTCAAACAGCACATAGTGTTCCCAAACTGTTCCATCTTTGTCACCCATGCGGTTATGGCCGTATAGCAGGGGACATTATAGTTTTATTCAGAAAGTTGGTTTTTACTTTTTACAATCAATATATCTATATATATTGGCCCAAAAACTCAGTACACCATGTTCACTGAATTAATAGGACATCCCCCCCTCCCCCCCCCCACAAAAAAAAAAAACTCTGCTGAGGAAGGTAGGAAAAAAGGTTTGTAAAGATGAAACTGCCTTAATCACTATTCCACAAGATCATTGTACATCAATGTTACGGTATGTTGATTAAAGTTTCTAGATATCTGAGTCCTCCATTGCTCCACTGTATTATCATTGTATAAATAGACAAGACAAGACCAGGGCCGAGCTGCCCTAGTGACCGTCCTGGCCCAAGCCCGTAGCAAAAGGAATACCCTAGTCCACAACTTAAATGCCATGGCTGCGCATTTTGGACAGTGCCCAGGCCCTGTTGGAGGTTTACTTCCTTGAGCAAGAGATATGGGCCCATCTCGCATCGCAGCCAATCTGACCGAAGCAAAGACATGAAGATTTGAAGACACCACATGCCCGCTTGCCTAGTCTCTCTCTGTGTTCCAGTCCTTACACTCGAACAGTCACGTGATAGTAAGAATTGGAGCCGCAGTCACTGAACCCAAGTCCTCTGGCTGTTCTCCCATCAAGATCTTTAATTACTCTCTCTTTTTTAAGACATCCCTTTTCCATACTTGTTTTCTGGCAGCTGCCCTTGCTTGCTAAAAACCACCACTACAGTACTTAGATACACATTGGGCGTAAAGAAGCTGAATGTTTTAAGTACAATAAAGTTGTGTATTTTAAGAAGTAAACAGGACATATCCTGCTCAACATTTTAAATGCAAATGACAATTCAAATGTATTTAAATTATATATAAAAACCTAGTCGATCGTACACCTTTAGTTTCCATCTTTGTTTATTAATATCTATATGTAAAACTTAAATCGGTAATGCTCAATTCAAAATGAACTAAATGCACGTTTTAAACAAGAGTATAGTTCCACTACAATTGGGTATGACCTTTAGTGCTTGCATGCTACCCTGCCCTCCCCTTTTTCTCCCGTCATCGCCAATTTCTCTGGTTCCAAAACTGCCCAAGACACAATTGGGCACAGCTCTGAAAAGTGGTCTAAGTGGCCCCTTAAGCGGTAAGCAGTACCCTCACACAGCTTTTTATATAAGCAGTTGGAATGAGCAGATTTGGCACTTAAGAGGCCACATGAGAGCCTAAAATAGGTGCAAATGTAATCACACGTTAGTTTTCTCCAATTTTCTTCTGTTAATTTAAGTAAAGGAAAACACTAGGGGCCTGGATGAGTGACAGGTGGTTGCGTGCGGGGTTCACAAGGGTGAGGTCCTGGGTTCGATCCCCAGCCCACGCAGGGGTGACAAATACCTTAGTTCAAAAAAAAAAGTAGACGAAAACACTTCCGCAGTTAGTTCATTCTAACAATCATACGTATGTTATTGTTTTCTTCTTGATTTTCATGCAAAGTAATTCATAACACTAGGTGCATATCATATTATCATTATTATTTCTAACTATGCAATCCTCTCACAAGGCCGCATATGTGCCCACTTACTGCGTAAGTTTTAAGCGATGGGGGTGATCACTCGCTTACGGTTTACCACTTTTTAAAACATTGCAACCGCGTCTTATAGTAACCACCGCTTACATAGCTTGTATAGTTGCAATGATACATCCAAAAGCTTTAGCGTACTTTTCTAATGAAGAAGTTTTGCACCCAGCATACTTTTCTAATGAAGAAGTTTTAGCGTACTAGCATTATGTTCTGGGTTGACATATCTCACTCCATAACTGTTACTCCATGTCATAAATTAAAAGAACTGATTATGTAAAAAGCTATTCTTGTGTAGGGCCTGATGCTACAGATCCATAAAACTGCATCCTGTTGGTGTGCATCTTCGCAATTCCCATCCATTACTAGCATTGAGAACCATTGTTTTCACCTTGCACGCAAAAAACACACAGCTGGACAAGTGCTATCAGCTTTTTTCAGCTGCAAAGGGGCAATTTGTGAGCAAGGCTAGTGTGACTCCAGGTATGGAAATTAATCACTGTAGTAAATGGCAACAGTAATCCAATAATTGGTTAGTATGGAGTAAATTCACAGTGAGATTTTACTCCACATTTCATAGAAACTTGCAGTTACCAAGCTTACTATATATGGCCTAGTAGGACCTCAAACAAACCATCTTTAGAACTACAACAGTATTGGTTACACCAAAATTAGAAGGTATAGAATTCAATTATTATGCCTTGGTTTGTCCTAATCTCGCCCATCTACGTAAACAAAAAAGATAATAAGCTAAGGTATTGGACAGACTTGTTCAACACCACTAAACAATGTCAACTGCTCTGGCCCGGCATTGATTTGACACCCAGGCATTCCAAAACCTGGTCCAACCTTAGCTAATTCGTAAGGTTAAGCTTGGTTTACACTAACAAAATTAAGCAAAAAAGCACCAAGTTACAAAGAAGTGAGCAACGGGAGGTACTAATTCTGCAGTATAGCACACTAAAATACCTTCTGATTCGTCAAGCAAAATTCTCTTTAACTCCACAGCCAAATCCTTATCTAACGCAAAATGCACTAAAAGAAGAGAAATTTAAGATGCACCGAGTAAACAAGCAAAAAAAAGGAGCTTTAAGCGAGAAATCCCACCAGGAAGATCTTGCTGCCATTGCTGCCTAGCCGGAGCAGCTCCCTGGCGCCAATGAGCGCCTCCCTGAGCTGCTGGAGCGCGGCCTCCGACGCCTCCGATAGCGGCCGCGGCCCCTCCTTGGCCTCCTCTAGCATGGGCGCGAGCAGCCGGATCCGCCGCGACAGGTTGCAGAACTGCCTCTGGTACGCGTTCCTGAAGTCCGAGATCGCCGCGATCTCGTCCACCAGCTCCGCAAGCTGCTCCACCAAATTCCCCGCCTCCCCCTCCGCCGACTCCGAACCCAAGGGCGGCGGCGGAGAGGCTGCCTCGGCTGCAGTGGCGGAGGCGGCAGCGGCGGCGGCGGCGTTGGTGTTGGCATCTTCGCTAGCATTGGGCTTCGCTTCCTCGTTCATGGCGGCGGTGCTAGAGCTCAGGCTTGGGCCTGGGCGTAGTACGGCGGCCGGAGTCACGGGATGGTGGCGATGTGCGACTGCGCAGAGGGGGATTTGGAGTCGGCGAGAGGGTGCGCTGGTGGCTTCTGCTGCGCCTACCGCCTAGTATAGCTTCGCTCTGCCATGCGGGCCACTGGTCCCACTGGTCAGTGTCATCTCTGTGTTGACATAGGGGCCACCCGAGCCGCCGGCGCCTCCCTCGGCGCCGGCTCAGCTCGGCTCCGGGTCGCGCCTGGCTGGTGAACCGGAGGTGTGGACCCCTGGGAGTGAGAATCTAGAGGAGGGATGGAGGGCGGCGATGCTCACCGCGGCATGGGGTGGGTTCAGGAATGCTTGCGACTGGAGCTGTACATGGACTGGACGGCGTGTCTTTTGGGCTGGACCGTTTGGATTTTGATCGCTTTTGGTTGTGTGACTCATTAGTTTGTTCTAAATCGCGTCATGATCTGGCTGCTTAGCTAGACAAGACTGGATTTTGTGGCTTAAAGCACTTTTCTAATCAGAAACGGCTGAACTGTGGGCCCGCGGGTTTGGGTGGTGCGTAGCAGCCGGTTTGTTGTAATCTACGAGAGGGTGCAACTTACAAGCAAGCGTCTTTCTTGGCTACAAACATTATATCAGCAAAATCTTTTAAAAATTGCTGGTAGCGTTTTTTTTGCAAGTTGTCCACGTCAATTTTTCATTGACAGAAACAAAGACTTTGTTATAGAATGGACTAGGTCATCAAATTTGAATTTTGATCATAGAAGCACACTTTCTTTCGTCAAATTAATTGAGCATGATAGAGACAATGATTTCTCATTGAATTTGGATGCTACAATCTGTGGACAAATAAGGTGCAAGAGAAAACAAGATGCATGTATTAATGATAGTCATTGTCTGAACCATCTGTTTTAGTTTGTCCACAAATTGTTTGGAGATCATAAGCATGAAAGAATTCAGTGGGCACTACATTTCCATGACAAAACACATCAAATTTAACCCAAAAAAAACCTATGTGGGCTTTTTGGGAGTTCTAAACAACTTTCACAAGAGCCACACCCCCTTAAACTTATAACTAATTTAAGCATAACTAACCATTCGGTATCGTGTTATATAGTTAGCAAGTAGATCCGTTTTGGAATTGTACCCAATAATATCCAATTATTTTGTATTCATCCCACAAGGATGATTTCAATAAAGTAAGGATGTCGCCTATTTTAAGCATATCATATATCGTCATAAATGCTTTAACGACATTAGTAGTATATACGTTGTACATATTTTACTGTGTGGATTTTTCCCTCTTAGGGTGAAACAAAAGTTAGGTCCCATTTAGAATGTAGAGATTTCGCAAGAAACAGTCCCCATACGAATATAAAAAATTCATGCATGCCAACGGGGTTTTAGCCATTCTTTTATAGGTGATATTTTAAGTAGTATAAGTATTTTTGCAATGCAAGTAATAGAGTGCATTTCCACGACTACTTCTGTGTAGTTACTTCACAAGTAGCTGTGAATCTAAGCAATTTTGATGTTAAATATTCTATTTATTTACTAATGCAGGTACGAATCCTACGCTGCTACGCACTACTAATCCTAGCTGTAAACAAAAGAGCCCTTATTTTTAGATTTTTGTCCCTAAGCTACACTTTTTAAAATAAAAAGGCACATGCATACATAAGCATTTGCCTGTTTTGTATCTTGCCGGCGCACCCAAGATTTTATCAATCACATTATCTTGTAGCCGCAATCATGCAAAACCTTTTGCCGGTGCCCCCAGGAATTTGCCGAGATATGCTCCTTCCTTCCAAGCAAGTGCTTCCCCCTGTCGCGTACTCGCGTAGCTGAAGCCGACTGACAACCTAGTAGCTTATCCTACTCTCCCACGGCTCACTCACTCTCTCAGCTCGGCTCCGATTTTCCTGCGGGCCGCAGCGTTCCACTAAGCCGTCGTGGGCTATAGATGGCCCCCTAGGCCGCACATGGGTTGACGTGTTTCCCGAGGGCGCCCGGTCCCACTGACGAACCACCTCATCCTCGCCCTTGCTATCCCCGCCCGGCTAATGGGTGAGAATCCAGTTCAAACCCAACCCAATCCACACAAGAAAATAATGAAACCCTAACCCCACCCAACCCAAATAGTAGTTTTCAAAAACCAATTCAATCCAACCCACATAATACTTTCACCCAAACCCACCCAATCCAAATCACAGAAATGGGTTGAACCCATATCCCAACCCATTTCCAAACCGAATCTAGATATAGGTTTTAGAACATACTTAAAACTCAGAAGGCAAAATGGTGTGCGCAGTGTGCTAGGCACGTTGGGCCTGGAAGGAAGATGTGGATTCGTAAGGACGGACTAGTTGACTGCTAATTGAAGGAGGTTACGAACATTAAGAAAAGTATTTAATCTAAATAAATTCTGAAAAATTAAGAAAATTCTGGAAAAAAAATTTGTAGTTAAATCCAGGAAATGAAAAAAAAACAGTGAAAATGATAAAATTCCAGAAAACTCAAAAAAAAATAAGGGATATAAAATAGAGATTAATGATAAAATGAGCATCCTTCTCAACAATAAAAACCTTAAGCATGGCATACAAAATTACAAATATTGTCCAACTAGTTTTTGCTACCTATTTAGCATTTACTCAAAGACAATTAACAATTTGTTTAAGATGCCATACACATACATGCATCACATTGACATCACAAAAATAATTTCGTAATAAACAGTACATCATTAGCTTCAACTGACATGAATTAAGCCTATAGGCCTAACCACACTACTGATCACAAAGAACACTAGGAGCAGCAAGGATAAATGTCGATTGCTTGACAAGTTGGCAATCAGATGGCACAACCCAGTAATAGCCCAATTGTTGACAGCAAGTATACCTGTAAACATCAAGTGAAGTGTAGAAGCAATCAAAAATATAGCCAATAAGCATTCTTTTTTTTCAATATGATGATTGATCAAAACCAACTAAAGTAATGCCTAATAACTTAACTAGTTCATGAGCAACAGGTTTACATTGATGAAAAACTCACAGTTCACTCAGCTTCGGTAAACTGCTCAGATAGGAAGGTGCACTGCCAGTCAGTTGATTGTTCTCGAAGTGACTGCCTTTTTGTAATGAGAAAAATATCATGAGAATATACATGATAACATGGAGACACAAATGTTGGGTAAAAACAGAAATCAGCCAGTCAGCTGATGTAGTTCCTCACAAGATTGACAGGTTTGAAGAGCCACTGAGGTCTGGAATGGAACCTATCAACATGTTATTATCGAGTCGGCTACTCGGCTGCAAGGAAGTTTGGCACGTTAACCAGCTCTTCAATGGAAAGAAAACAGATATTCATGTACTAATCTCCATTCTCTGAGCAGAAAGGCAATGCTGGAAATTCTTACATCTCTGCTAAGCATGACAGACCCGCAAGTTCTGGTGGTATATTCCCTGTCAAGTTTTTACCTGAAAGGTTTCTGTTCACAACTAAGGTTGTCAGTATCAAGTTTAAACACAGATACTTCATGAAGAGAGGAAGCATTCAATGACATATTATAAATACCATACGGAACTACAGAATTCAGAAGATCATCAATATACAGAGGTTTACAGTTGAGATGGAGTTAATTACATTGAAATTACTCTCGGTTGTGATTCTGAACTCTCCATGCTGTGACTACTTACCATCATGTACTAGCTGCTGTGATCGCGCTCCATTCTCATCTGCATAAGAAAATCAGAAATAGACATGTTTAGAATCTGTTAAATTTCTTTATACCTAGGACCATCATTAATTGTGGAACTCAAGAAATTGTCTACATGCTCAACATTGTTAGCAAGAACGGTTGGGAAGATAACTCAATATATTACCTGAAGTGGGATTTATTGCTGATGAAGCTTTCTATTGGTTCCTTCAGCTCATCTACAAATATTTGACAGTTTGGAGTGATCCTAGCCTGGCTACCTTCAGAAACATGTAAAGAATGAGCAAAACAATATAAATCAAGATCTGGTACCAATTCGTTTTGACTAACACTGAAGTGTAGCATAGCAAGATCTGGAGCACCACCGTGAAGATCCGATCGAGAACGGAGAGGAAATCCCTCACCACCGTGAAGATTCTCAACGGGTGCGCCTCCTCCCTGTCCAGGTCGCCGTGGAAGTACTCGGTGATTTCCTTCACCAGCGACAGCGCCACGCTCTCGTTGGCCTGAACCCTGATGATCTCGTCCTCGGCCCTGCTCACGAACCTCCTCAATGAGTCGCTGCTTGGCTTGGCGCGTGGGAGATCTGGGACAAGAGCAAGAGATCTGGAGGAGGAGATGCAAGTGGGGAAGGTTAGGATTGGGGCCTCGGGGCTTGACTCCTACTGCTCAAACATGGAGAGAGACGGAGGAGGGGGATGCAGGCGAGGAGATCCGGGAACGAGGGAAACGCGGCGGCCGGCGGCGACAAAGATCGGGGGAGGCGGCGGAGGTCTGGGCCTCTCAAGGGCTCAGGGCATCGGGGATTCAGCTGGAGGAGACTGGTTTTCTTGGCTTTCTTCCGATACTCTACCCGTCAACCCGAAGTATGAACACAGAGAACCCACGGATTGAAACCAAATGAAACCGAAAATACTGTAACCAAACCAACCCGAACCAACCTACTTCACAAGCAAACCCAATCCAATCCAATCCATTTTGCTTTTCAACCCATTTAAATCCATCCACTTGTACCCATTCTTTAAATCCAACCCATTTAACCCACTTAAACCCGAACCATTACCAGACCTACCCCGCCGTGTAACCCAGATCTGACAGTGCGGAGGAAAGGCAGGACGCCCCCACGGAATGAGACGCGTGGCGCGACCTAGAAACAATGAAATGAAGCTTACGGACGCCGGCACTGTGTGCTCCCATGAACTAGAGGACCAACGGGGCGGAGGTCCCCACGTCGGAGCGGGCGCATGTGATCGCGGGAAGAAGACCGCAGGAGGCGAGTCGTCGCATGCGGACGCGCGGGGCCCCGCGTAGGCGTAGGTGTAGGCGCGTAGCCTCGCTTCCGCCTCCGCCGCTAACGAATCGCGCGACGCCGCCTCTGTCTGGCCGCATCCGCCGGTGTCTCATCTGTCTTGGCGCATGGCAGTAGTTCGCCATGCCGCAGCCACGCCAATAGTGAGTGCCGCTTTATTTGTTTCGGTTTGGGTCTAGCTAGCCTCGTCATTGTCGAGGCTCGGGAGTATGATCCATTCTTCTTGCCGCCGCTTCGCCGCCGCCGCCGCCTGAAGAGTGTGAGTTTGCCGTTTGTAGCGTAGTTCGGATGGTGAAAGCAGAAAGCTTGTACACCTACGTTGTTTCACTGCTTGGAGAACTATTGGGCTTTTCTCTTGGTCCTCCTAGCATTCTCCAACGTAAGGACACCCAAATCGACCCATCACTCGCGCAAAGCTGCACGTGTCTAGCTTGCCGGCCCGTACATGTAACCTAGTAAATAAATACGAGTACTAATGTTGTGTAAGCAAGTGACTCCGCTTACATACTAGCTGCATATCTGGTGGACATGAGCTAAAGCGTGAACATATGTACAAAGACCATCCTGGCGCTCCATCGCGAAATGAGCGGTGCAGGGCGAGCGAGCGATTTTGCATTCCCCCCTCCCCCGCGCCCGCCCGAACGAGTTTTTGTGTCCCCCACTCTCACTAATCCCTCAGCACCCCCAACACTCGATCCCCAAATCCTATCACCCTCGTCCCAAATCTCCCCCCTCCCCCAAAATCGAGTCTAGGGTGAAATGCTGTGCTCCCCCGCACGTTGTCGCACCATGGAGAAGAAGAAGGACGTAGAGGTGCACTCCGAGTGGTCATCGACAACGACAGCACCTAGCAGTAGGCTCCCTCTCGTGCCATGCCCAAAGTGCCAAGCGAAGATAATCTAGGCCGTGTCCGGGAGCTCGAAGAATCGAGAAAAAAAAGTACTACAAATGCCCTAGAAACGACGGGGTAAGAAACTCCATTTTCTCTTGAATTTGATGTGGAAATTTGGTTTTTGGAATTGCCGGGCAGTTGCACTTTATGCATTCTGATGATGAAATTGGGTTTATGTTGATCCAAATGTATTCAGGCGCCATGTATTCGAGGGGGTGTGACACTTTCATGTGGAAAGGCCAATACATGAGTCATTTTAGTGGGATGCATCTGGTGGAACAGTAGAGAAGAGATGATTCTCCTGTCAAGTTGAGCAATAGAAAAGAAGTGATTTTCACAGTCGACCACCGTATATTGGAACATTTAGCTGTGATGAAGACCTCATTGGACCAGATCAACAACCCAATAAGGAAATCCATTGCTGCAGATGAAAAGTTAAAAATGGTTGTTGTTGCACTTTTATTCCTGCTAGTAGGAATTTGCATTGGGAAGATTGTCAACTGAGTTTCTAATTTTGTTATCTTCCAAGTCTTTTGTAATGTAATATGTAGTTTGGAAACTGTCTTTGGAATCTGAAATGTGAAAGATTGGCATGCGGGGTTGTTGTAATCTGAAATGTTGTCTTAATTATGTACTGAACAGTTGTCTCAGCAGTATTGAAAAGTTGTACTCCCTCCGTTCCGGAATAAATGAAGTTGCCTGCCCCATATTTCAACTAGCTGGCGTCAAATATTAAAAATTGGAGGGAGTACAAATTCTGTCTGAAATGGTGTCTCAATTGTCTCAATTTTGATTTCTGAAATCTGAAATATTGTGTACATTCTGAAATGTTGTCGAGATTCACAATTTTTGTGTACATTCTTAAATGTTGTCTGGATTCACAAATTATGTGTACATTCTGAAATGTCAACTGGATTTACAAAACTGACATGTTGTCTGGATGTATGGATTCACAAATTCTGGATAGCCCATTTTGGACAGCATATACAGAGCAGACCACATTTCAGTCTGATATCCACTCTCTGACATTTCAGTGGACAGGTTCAATTTCAGACATTTCATTACACAGGTGACACTTCGGACAGCATGTACACAGTATTTCTAACCACAATTCAAACTACAACTCATACAACAAATGCACAAAGGCCATCTGTCAATAAGTATGGATTCTGGACTCATAAATTCAGATAGCATTTGGACCACAATTCAGACAACAAATCGGGACAGCATATACACAGCAGTCAGACACTTCAGATAGCATTTACACAACATTTGAGACAACAAATTCAGATAGCATTTGTACAACACAAACACAACATTTCAGATAGCATTTGTACAATATTTCAGACAACAAATTCAGATAAAATTTTAGACAACAATTCAGATAGCATTTGGACAGCATATACACAACATTTCAGATAACAAATTACATCAGAATTCAGAGATGAACCAAAGCAGAATTCAAACTCATTACTAGCAGAATTCAGTACAGCAGATTCAGATAGCAGCATATTACAAAACTCAAAGCAGATTACATCATAATTCAGAGATGACAGCAGATTCAGATAGCAGCATATTACAAAACTCAAAGCAGATTACATCAGAATTCAGAGATGACAGCAGATTCAGTACAACAGATTCAGATAGCAGCATATTACAAAACTCAAAGCATATTACATCAGAATTCAGAGATGACAGCAGATTCAGTACAGTAGTTTCAGATAGCAGCATATTACAAAACTCAAAGCAGATTACATTAGAATTTAGATCACTTCATTACTGCATTGCAGATCACTTGACTTCATTACTGCAAGTAGATTACAGCATTGCGGTCAACTGGTTTGCCTGCCCACTGAAAACACACACACATCTTGAGTTAGTATGTAATAAGAGAAACCACAATTGAAGTGAAAGATATTAGAAAGCTACATTACATCATTATTTTGCGTATTTCCTTAAAGGGCAGTTGCGGCTGTCATGGGTGCTGATCTCATTGCAAGTCCTGCACACGCGAGCTACCTTCCCCTTCAACTTCTTCTATTTGCTCTCCCCAAGCCGATTTCTCTTGCATTTGCCTCTAGTGAGATTGTCGGTAGACGGCAATATATCAATGTCATGAGAGATGCCACACTCAAGATATGTTTCGACCTTCTCCACTCTACTTTGTGGTCGGGCAGAAATTTCGTGGTTTATGTCATGCATAAACTTTTTAAGTTTCCCTCTCGCATTCTGCATGTACCGTAGTGAAGGTGTAGCTCGATGTATTAATTCTTCTAAGTCCTTGCGCATCTTCGAAACCAACTTTTTAATTTCTTCCTCCGTGGGATCTTTTGGTTTTTCCTTAAGAACATTGTCATTCTCATCGAACACAACCTCTCTCTTGCAATTTGCGATCCACCTCTTCAAAACATAATGACTTGGAAGCTTATTCAGCAATGCACCTTGTAATACTGGATAATGTGACGGCAAGAAATTCCATGAGTGCCAAACAACATACGGGAGCATTGGGCAATCATGGTGTTAGTATCACATGTGTCTTTTCTTACCTTCTTGCCATCCTCGTTGACTGTTGTTACTTTAAGGTCACATACTTGCGCCGTGATCTCGACAACACACTTATCCCTGGCCGCAATAACCTCCTTCTGAAATTTAGCGTACACCATATGTGTGAACACTTCACTGCCATGCAGCTCTATTAGCCATGGTGTCTTTAACTGAGGCTTAGTGTGAAATATGGCATGGTCTTCTCTTAGCTCCTTTTACCTTTGTTCATCCACTGTAGTGTCGAACTGGATCCATAACTCAACCAAAGTATGTTTGTAACCAATAAAGTGATTGTAAAAAGAATTGACGCTTTCAGACCTTGAAGTTGTTCTAAGAATTCCTGCCAAGGTGAAGAATCTAGATTGACCATTATAAGTTAATGGAGTATTTTGATAATTAATGGCAATCGTTATGTGGACTAACACTTTTCATGAGTTGGTGAAACAGGTTGAGTCCCATGATGATGGAGACTTTGGATGGCATCATGTGTTGATGCATATCAAGATCTCGAAGAAGAGATAATCATGAGTTGATCATCAAGTCAAGAGAAGACCCATCATGTGTTGATGGAGAGCACATGAAGAATGCATCATGGGTTGATGCATATTCAAGACAAGATCCCGAAGTAAAGAAGATCATCATTTGTTGATGATATTCAAGTCAAGAGCTTGGAGTAAATGATGCATCATGGGTTGATGCATATCAAAGTCACGAACTCGGACTTGAAGTAAAGATGTGCGTCATCAAGCTTCGAAAGGATGCTCAAGGCAAATGTATGACTAGCTAGGGCTAAGAATGTGTTTCTAGTCTTTTATCGGTCTTGGTGTTTGGTGTGGAGACCGGATTGCTAGTATAAGTTGCCGTACTATTAAGAGGGGTCTTGACTAGTAGCTTGAGTGTGCCATGTGTTGATAGCTCATTTTGCTTGCTTTAGCTCTCGTTAGCATGTTGCCGACATTTGCAAATGTGTTTTACAAATAGTTGAGATTCATGCATATTCCTTGTAGCATGCGACTTTAGTTTGCGAATGTATTTTGTAAATGGTTTAAGTACATGTACCTTTTTCCTTATGGTGTGATTCTAAAAGTTGGAAATGTGTTTTGCAACTTATTGAGAATCTCGCCTTTAATCGTTGTTTGCATCGCGCATCAATTGGCAAATGTGTTTTGCAAATTGAGTTGAAGCGATTTGCAAAAATCAGCTGTTGTTTCTTGGACCGAACTGACCGCAGTAGGTTGGTCGGACTGACCGGAAGCCCGGACCTTTGAAGTGGTCAGGTTTTTCTAGAGAGGGGTGTTTACCCCTCAGCTTGTCTTCCTTGTGAACTGGTGGTCAAACCGCCAGTAGTGACCGGTTTGACCAGTGGGACCCCGGTCTGATCGTCATGTGTTGGCCGGTCTGACCGGCCCCACGGTCAGCCTCTCCGGTCAGCTTTTTCCAGATAATGTGTTTCTCTAGTTTTGACTTGCTCCTCTATGGAGCGGTTTGACCACCCCTCTGGCGGTCTAACCGGTTTGGTCCAGTCTGACCGGCCCCTGTGAGGGCGATCAGTCCGGGTGTGTGTCCAACGACTAGTTTTATAGCCGTTGGAGTAAGGGCGGTCTGACTGGCCATTGGTTGATGGTCAAACTGGGGTTTCCCTATTTTTCTGGAACTTCTCCTCCAACGGTTAGTTTTCCTTGTGTGGGTATAAATACCCCTTGTGGTCGGTTGTGGGAGAAGTTGCTGGTGCCATTCCCATTCCTTTAAGCAAAGAGCAATCCCTCTCATCTCTTATGTGCATGTGTTGCACTTAGTGAGCTTAGAGAGTGAAATTCTAGTGCATGTGTTGCATTCGGTAGTGGATTGTGTATCCATTGAGCTTAGACACTTGATTCGTTCAAGTGAGCGTCTCCGACTTGTTACTCTTGGTGTTTGTCAACACCTAGACGGCTTGGAGGAGTTGCACCGATGAACTTCTCAAAGAAGGTTGTGAGAAGATCCAGGCGGTTGTGAGTGGTTTGGTGCTTGCTATCTCCGAAGTGGAGAAAGAGCAACCCCAAGTGGATCGAGATGTTGGTTCAAGTTGTGAGCCGGTCAAATTTGGTTGGACTTACCTCGGAGGTGTTGGTTCAATTTGTGGAGCCGGTCCAACGTGGTTGGGCTTACCTCAACGTGGATTGAGGGAGACCGGCAAGTCTCCGAACACCATGGTAAAACATCATTGTGTCATTGTGGTTTGTTCTCTTGTGTTTTACTTTGCGTAATTTACATTTATTGAATTAAATTGCTTAATTATCTTTGTATGATTGCCATCTTATTAATAGTCTTAGCTAGTTGGTGCACATAGTCAAAATTAGTTGATTTATGTTTTAATTGTGCAAAACTGTATTATCTTTAGCTTCCGCATTAGAAATCGGTTTAACACTAGAGATTTTTTTAAATCGCCTATTCACCCCCCTAGTCTGCCTCCTCGATCTTACACAAGGGTACGTCCATAAAAGTAGGCTGGTACCCAAGATGCCTGAATACAATACCGACCAGTGAGTCACTCATTATCTTCCAAACCGAACTCAGAAATCATTGTTGCTCACTGTGACTCAAATTCTTCTGGAGTTTCTAAGGGATACACATGTGAATTAACATGACTATAAAACATTTGGCTATCCCTCAAATCCGGCCTTATCTTAATTGGAAGTTTGTTCAATATGTGCCACATGCATAACCTGTGCGTGCTAGTTGGGAATACAGGCTCAATTGCCCTCTTCATGGCCGCATCTTCGACAATTATTATAAGTCTAGGGGCAACACCTCCCATACATCTTAAGAAAGTACGGAACAACCATTTGAAAGTTTCAATCGTCTGATTGAGCAGCAATGCAGCCCCAAATAGAACACATCTCCTATGGTTATTCACTCCCATGAATGGTGAAAATATCATGTTGTATTAGTTTGTATTATATGACGTGTCAAATGAGAGCATCTTGCCAAAATAAATGTAATTCTTCCTACAAGTTGCATCCGCCCAAAACACATGCACCAGTCTACCCTTGTCATCAATAATATAGTCAAAATAAAATGCAGCATTATTCTTGTTCTTTCTAGCTAGATTATCAAGGAACATCTGAGCGTCTGATGACTTTATACTCTCTCTCAAAGTACGATGATAATTTTGCAAGTCCCTCCTTGTGTATCCTACATTCTAGAATCCACCATCACTTACATGAAGATATCTAAATGCCTCGGAAGTCCCAATGCTAGCCTGATGGCGTGCGAACAGTGTAGTCTTAGGCTCTTAGCCTTCTCAGTTACTTGTCTATTAGAATGTATTAAGTGCTGCTTACTAGGTGAGACAAAACCATAATTATGCACTTCTACAAATGTCTCTAATCTGAACTTATTTTCCTTAGTCTGTTTGATACCAAACATGGCCTTACAACCACACCTACTCAATTTAGAATCATATGCCCTCTTCACTTTGACCTCCAACAAGGGCTTACCTCTTTCTTCCTTCCAGCCACGTTTGACACAATAGTACTGCCTCCATTGCAACAACTCATTCATAGTCATCCGCTGTCCAACACGTACGGAGAAGCCCACAACATGCACGCATGGTTTGTAAAACTCGAGGGTTGTGTCCTCATCTTCAAAAATCATTCCCTTGGCCGGTGTCAAATCGTCAGTAACTACCGGTGTGGATGACGATCCCTGCAGCGGTAAGGACAATTTAGCCCTAGAACGATATTAATCATGCAATTTAACAAATTGTGTGCACACTCACGCAGAATGGGATGTTGTCGGGACCCAAAAAAATACAATTCTGGACCCTCTGTGTATAATGCACTAGTCCAGGATCACGCTAGTGCACACAGTGTCAACACAGGTGAATATCAATCCACATAAGCGATTAATAACATAAACGAGTAATTTGATTAACAAATAAGGGTTTTGACCTTATGGTCGAGTTTACAATTATTAAGCTACGCAGGACTGACAAAGAAAATAAATAGCAGCGGAAACAGAAACGGTAGCGGCATCCCATCAATTCACCACAGGCAACCGACTAGGATCAAGACCCTACGATCAAGCAACTTCGATGAACTCCTCCTCGAAAGCAGACGATGACTCCTCCTCTTCTGTTGCGTGTTTTACAACAAGCATGAGTACACAACCGTACTCGCAAGTCATACCACAGAAATGCAATTATACATGATGGCTTATTCCAAAGGAATGGCTTATGTTGCTCTTTTGCAGAAATGCAGCTTTTGTAGTTTGAATACAAGTAATAGATTGAAAGCATAATTCAAAACAAATAGACAATAATAATTTCACAGTTTTATTTCACAAAGACACATAGCCTAAACAAGTTATTCACATAGCCATATGACTTAAGTCACACAGCTCCCTTCCCAAGGTTTTCATGAAAATCTACCCCTTGTGTGAAATCCCCGAGCTTGTCCATGACCGCGGACACGGCTATTCGAATAGATTGGTTAACACTCTGCAGAGGTTGTACACTTTACCCACAAGATACAACTAGTGTAGCTAGCACTAGCCGTAACAAAATAGTTCAGAAACTTCATCTTGACATTGACACTCCCGGTATGCTTAGTCGCCACAAACGCACACAGTTGGACAGGGAAATGGCGAACCGCCCCGCGATGCGACTACTTGGTAGTACACACCTCCACCCAATACGACACAACTAACCTACAACCCGAGTAATCAATATCAAGAATCCATAACTTACTAAGTTAGGCCCGTCCCATACCAGGCATCTGGTTGTACGAAAGGCCCAGTTCAATGGCGCACAAGGTTAAGTCCTTAATTGACCGAGGCAAGACTTTCAAATTCTAACCTATCATTCCCGCCAACACAGATCCACCATAAAAGCACACAAGACCACTTGCCCCCAACCAAAACCTTTTCCCACCCTGTTGGTTAAGTGTAACACATGCCATCAACGAGTAATGACACATAGTACATACAGTTTTATCAAATGGTTCCATAGTCACTTAGTCAAGTTTATATTTGCAATTCACATGAAATGATGACTCGTAGCATGGCTAAGCAAACTAATCGTATCTAACCAACCCACGTTGGTAATACAATAGCACCAACTAAATAAACCAAACTAGGGTGACAAAAGATTATGGCATACAATTAGACAAGGAGGTCGTAACAAATTGGATAATAACTGATCCCAAAAGCATTGAAATAAATAATTAAAGTGAATGCAATACTTTGAATCAATATAACTTTTGAAAACTGGGTTCAATATGATCAAAGGTATAACTTGCCTTGAAATAGGTCTAAGTACTGATCTTGCTCTTGAGGTGCTCCTTCTTCTTCAAATCTTCCCGAAGTATCGACGTCTACTCGCAAACAAAAGCAAATAAAGAAAACAAATAAATAACAAAGACAAAAACAAACTCCAAAAATTAAATAAAAATCTCAAATAAATAGATCTCAGATTTAAATGAATTTAGAAATTTGAATGGGCACAAACGGAGTTCGGATGCAAAAGATATGAGCTTGGAAAGTTTGAAATAGAAGAAAAACCCTAAAATAGGATTTTCAGAATTAACCCGAATTATTTCTTTGAAGAAAAATTGGATTATTGCGCAACGATGATGTCAACGCTCAAAATAAAAGAATTAAAAGAAATACTGACATGTGGGACCCACATGACAGTGAGATGGTTCACGGTAAACTTAGTTCACTGAACCATTGAATCCGGGGCTGGCTTGGGCTGCCACGCATGCGTGTTGATGCAGCACCACACACACAACACGCAAGCATAAAGGCAGAGCTGGCGCTGACGTGGATGCTAACACGGGCTGCCACGTTAGACCGACGGCGATGACGGCTCGGGAACCAAAGGCTCCAGCGAACGGTGGCTCTACTCCGGCAATGAGTGGCACCAGCGTGAAGCTCTCGCTATTGTGAACCTGTTGAGGTAGCTCTGGGTGGTTGAGGACGACGGTGGTGGCCGGCGGAGAGGCTCAAGCGACGGAGCAGATCTGGTATTGTCGAACGAGGCCTCCGGTGATGCTCCGGCGGCGCGAAGGGGTTCAAGAGGTTGCTACAGTGACGGCGAACACGGTGATGTGCTCGATGATAACGCGGCGACACTGGTGGCGGTGCAATTGGCAAACGAAGTAACTCAGCCAAAAACCCTAAAAGCTCGATTGGGGCGGCACTAGGGCTCCAGAGGGGCGGTGGTTTGAGGGTTTGAGGCGCGGGCATTCACGCGATCCTGAGGACGCCTTTTATAGGGTCCGGGATGTACAGATTAGGTAGATCCAAAAACGAGTCCGTGTTGAACACGAAAGAGGGTTCAGGATTGGAAGGAGATAGAGTCCGTTCCGGGATTTGATTTTGTGGGATATGGATGCGAAAAGATAGGAGATAAGATTTGGTTAACAAATCCGGGGCGATTTAGTTGGAGATTGTTTTGTCGAATAAAGCTTCGAGAAGGTCTTCATTGGCGAGCATGAGCAGGACTCCGCGAGGAAGAAGCCGGCTCGGGGACGACGAAGGTGCGGGCCCCACACGGCAGAGAAAGCTAACCCACGCGCCCGATCGGACCTCAAGCCCTGACCGTCAAGATTTGATCGGCGGTTTAAAACGTCGGTGACGTTCGGACCGCTTGAACGTCCAACTTCATCAGACCCTTCCTTTTTGATCGAATGGTCCATATCGCGAGTGACGTTCGGACCGTCCGACAGCACCTCTTCATCCAACCGTTAAAACTTGATCGGACGGTGGAGAACAGATCTGAGTGGCTATGGCTATCTTGAGAGAGAAGGAAGGGCTAACAAAGTGGGGTCCACTGCCGAGTGAGGCAGTCTTGCTACATGGTCACGCATACGGGAGTTAGGCGGATTGGGAAAGAATAAGGGTTTATGCCCAAGCTATTATCTGAGATTTTAATTAGGTTTTCTATTTTAAAAAATAGCAAAAATTCAAATAAGCAATAGAAAATAGCAAATGAACTTGGAAAAATTCTAGAAAATATATCCAAGCACAAAGAACCCAAATAAAATAGTTTTGGCTACTGTTCATGTTGACTTTAGTCATGTTAAATAGTTTTTATGTACAAAGTCCATGTTTAAGCTTTTGAATTTGTGGATATCATGGGGATATGCTCATGATCTTAGGATGATGTTACAATTGGCAATGTCGTTATCGGTTTGTCGAAACAGCATTTTCAGCAAGTGTCAGGACAATCGGTTGTACCGACGTTTAAGTCGTGGGTACGATCACCGCAAGCTTAATATACCGCTTGTAGATGGCGGTCGTCTCAAGATCACGGTTGAACCGTTTGAGAAGCGGTATGGAATTTCCAGTGAGGATGTTTTTGGGGAGTTTTGGATTTTCTTGAAAAGCGGTACGACCGCAGGTATATGCGTGGTACGATCATGGCAGGTAGTACCGCCTTTACTTTTACTAGCGGTAATCGATTCTGGTTATAAGTTTCGTTTAACTTGGAGAATTATTTTTGGGTTTGGTCAAGTTCATGGGTTTCATTGCATATGTGTTGCATGATGCATGTTTTGACTAACGTGGGTCAAGTTGTGAAGAACTTGTTCCCGGAATCGATTTCTTTGTCTATTATTGTGCAGGTTGCTTTGAGGTCAATGACGGTTAACGGCGAGCATGATCGGGACTAAGATTGAAGAGCTGAGGTCCAGAACGATCGGGGATGCCGGGTGAGGTCAATGGAGTCAAGCATGGCGCATAAGGGACAAAGGTGACCGAACTGGAAGTTCGGTGCGACGGGTTGGATCAAGCGGCGCGGGGGTCGGTGCAACTGCCATGGTGGTTTCGGTGGGAGCCGGATGGGAGAGACTTACCGACATGATGAGAGCCGCTGGATCAACCTACACGTGGCGAAGCATGGGAGGTGCTTCACGCAGTTGGGACTCGGTCTTTGCAAAAAGATCGAGAAGGGGTATTTTGGTAATTTTACCAAATACCGCCTTGGTGACCTTTTGCCAACTCACGGCGCAAGATGGCGCAAGGTGAAGCAGATTACGTCAAAGATGAAGACGGCGCTTTAAAATACGTGCGTGTGTGACCTGTTTGTGTGTGGGCCTTAATGGGAGCCCATTAGGGTTTAATCTTCTAGAAGGTCTAAGCCTCCACTATAAATAGAGGAGGGAGGTGGCTGCACCCCCTCAACCCTTTCATTATTGAAAACCCTAGTTTTGCTTTTGTGCTTAGGGAGAAGATAGTTGGAGGTTATGGTTCTAGAGAGTTGGATTTGATTTCGTGCTTATGTATTGAGTCTTTGTCCTCCTTGATGGAGTGGCTGTAAACCAATACCATATCAAAATCAATCCAAGGAAAGATTCCTCAAGATAAGTCTATTTGCTTTCCTTCTCTCTATTTGATGATTTTGAGTCCTTCTTTGATCCACTAGTTTTTTGCTTGGTTTCTTGCCTTGATCTAACTTGCTGTGACATGTGGGGACTCATCTAAGATCATCTTGATGATCAATCACCCACGAGCAAGTCTTTAGATCATATTTCGTTTTTGACTCGGTTTTGGAGCATCCTTCGTTCAAACTGAAAAAGATAAGAACTTTGGCATGGATCTTCACGATCCTTGATTGGAATATGTTCCTAATATCTTAGAGAAGGTGTGTTTCAAGTTTCGCGGAGTTTGGCCTTATGGATCAAAAGTTATACCAATTTTGGATTTCGTTTTCGTGTTGATCTCCAGGACAATCGGTAGTACCTTTTGTTTGCCTGCGGTAGTACTGCACAAAGGTAGTACCGCTGGTTACACTGAGGTACTACCGATTTTGGTGCCTTTTGTGATTTTGGCTGTTTCTTTTGGGGGTTTGAATTGGATTCGGTTCTAGTCTTCCGCTAAGCTTATCTATTGATCTTCATAGCTCTCATAGCTATTGGAGTCAAGATCTTATTGAATCCATTCAAAGTGAAAAAGTGAGTGTGCTCCTATTCACCCCCCCTCTAGTCGCCTTTCCGGTCCAACAAGTGGTATCAGAGCCCGGTTAGTTCAATCTTGATCTTAACCTCCACGAACTGGCGATGGATAAGTACTCGACCAAGCCGCATGTCTTCGATGGGCTCGACTATGCCTATTGGAAGAATCGCATGTGAGTCTTCCTTGAGAGCGAAGGACAAGCTATATGGGAGGTTGTTCGAGCCCCGCTCATTTTGCCCGAAGTTGCTACGTCGGCTTCAGCAGCCCTCTTGGCTAACAACAACAAGGCAAAGAACCTTCTATATGCTGGGCTTGGTAGGCAAGAGTACGATAGGATTTGCAACCTTGCAACTGCACATGAGATTTGGCACACCCTTGAAACTTACCATGAGGGATCGTCCTAGATCAAGCAAGTGCGCCAGACGGTCTACAAGCGAGAACACAACAAATTCGAGATGCGTTCTGGCGAGAGCATCGATGACGTTTTTACTCACTTCAACAAGGTTATCAATCAGATGAGAGCTGTTGACATTGAGTACTCTCAATCTGAGAATGCCACCCACCTCTTGGCTGCAATCAACACCAAGGAGTGGGAAATAAAGGCAACTGCCATAGAGGAGAACGTCGATCTCTCTAATCTCACTTTGGAGCTGCTTTATAGCAAGCTAAAAACTCGTGAGATCAAGAGAAGCAATAATCCTAAGAAGGATAACATGGCTTTGGTAGCTGATTCTTTGAAAAGAACTTCTGATGGTTCTTCTGAGTCTTCTTCTGGTTTTTCTCTTGTGTGTTTATCTGCTATTCAAGAAGAAGAGTTTGAAAGTCTTCCTAAGGCTGATTTAGCTCTTTTAGCCAAGAAAGTCGCACGAGCATATAACAATGTTAGAAACAGAAAGAGAGGTGGCCCTGTGACGTGCTATGAGTGTGGAGAGCTATATCACATCCGAGAAAACTGCCCCAAGCTGAAAGGTAAGGACAACTGCAAGGATGAGAAGCCTACCTAGAAGAAGCCTCAAGGGGGGCAAGCCTAAGTATGATGCTGCCAAGCTCATGAAGGTTGCTCACTGGGTCCTTGCCGCTTTTGGAGAGCAATCCATGAGCGATGTGGACTCCGGGAGCGAGGAGGACAAGAAGGAGGAGGAGCTCCTTCAAGACAAGAAGGGGAAGGCCAAGGACTTCACCGGTATGTGCTTCATGGCCGACTCCGTCGACGCCGATGACGACGATGAGGTACCTCTCTCCTATGATGTTCTTTTACGCTAGATGCGATAACATGTATGAGCAATCGCTAGTCGAGATAAGGCTTTAGAATTCACCATGGCTAGGAACAAGGATCTAGAGTCACAAGTCGAGAATTTGACATTAGAGATTGTGAATGCTAAGAGTCTAGATGTTGATGAATGTTCATCCTGCCATACTTTGCACTCCGAACTGTCTAAACTGCAATCTGCTCATGATATTGCTTTGCATCAACTTGAAAATGCTAGGACTGAGCTAATTGATGTTAAATCTGCTCCATGTGAAAAATGCTTAGAGTCTAGCAAGTTGGATGCTTCTGGTAATGTTAAATCTAGCTTTTGGTCCTTCTGCTTAGAACACGAACATGAAGTTAAGGATATTCTAGAAGCAGTTAGAGCTAAATAAGCCAAGCTTAAGGACACAATTGAGTTTACACCTTGTGCCTCTTGTGCTGCTTATAAGCTTGAAGTTGCTTGTCTTAAGGAGAAACATGTTAGAGCCATTAAGGCCAAGACTTGTGATTCATATGCTAATTTTGGAAAAGAAAATGTTTACCTTAAGGACACATTAGAAAAATTCTCTAAAGGTAAGAAACAATTGAACATGATTCTGGACACGTCTAAGTCTCCTTTTAAGAAGTAAGGTTTAGGATACAACTCTGCCCAGGACAAATCCAAGCCTAATGTCATTCAGATCTTGGAAAATGGCTTAGTTGAATTCAAAACCTAACCTGCAAAAAATGTTTTTAAATCTGCAGGGTTTGTTCAACTTTCTTTTAAGACAAAAGGTGATTCTCCCAATGGTACAAAATACCATTGCACCTATTGCAAGAAGAGTGGACATTTGGTTGAGTTCTATTGCGTAGGTTGAAGAACGCTAAGAAAAATATTGCTAGAATGTCATCTAATCAACCTAGAGCTTTTATGAGACATGGTCACATAGAAAAGAAGAAACCTGGTCTAGGATTTGTTGCACATGCTCATCACCGTGTTCCTAGACAGGATGCATCTCATGTTCTTGTTACCATTGCTCATAATAGAACTGCAATGTCGGACCCGGGAACGAAAGATCCCGAACCCTCTGTGTTCATACACCAGTCCAGGATTTCCGGTGTACACAGTTACAAAAATGATAACATAACCAAATCTCGCATTGCATTAATAGTAAATCGAGTTCGATACATTGGGCATGAAGCCAAATAAAAGATTAAATAACACAATGAAATAAGAACGATAGTAGTAGGCGAGAACGATCCGCCACAGTAATCGCCGGAGGCGTAGCCTAGGCGCTTGTCCTCACCGCCCCGATAGTAGTCTTCTCTGAAATTTTGTTGCATAAAGCAAGCATGAGCACAACTACCGTGCTCGCAAGTCACACCCAATATGGAATTGTAATGCATGCATAAGGTAAACAAAGAACATTGGTAGGGTTATTTTATGTAAGCGGCGCTTTTAGATTAAATAATCATAGTAGATTGCAAGGCCATTTTTATACAATATCTAAAATCATAATTTTAAAAGACAATTGTATAATGTGGATAACCTCCAACAAAGGTGATGGATATCCTCCAATCACAATGGCTAACCGCCCAATTTTTCCAACAGGACTAACCATCCTGTAAACATCTGTTGAATTCATTTTAAAACCAAAAACAAGTCTAACTCAAAGTGGCTTTGCTAGCATGTCCATGACCGCGGACGCGGCTATTCGAATAGTTTTCTACTCTGCAGAGTTTGTACAGCTTTACCCACAAGACACAAATTCTCTAGTTTATCCGGCATATATCTATGCCACCGCCACTACCTAAGGTGAGCAGCCTAGAGCACGTGACAAGGCCTTTACAATGATCTACCTCAAAGTACTCATGCCCGCTAAGGTTTCGCCCCTTTGGACTAACCATCCGCAGTTCGGGCCCCTCTTTGCGCTTAGGTGGGACTATAGTCTAACCGACACCCACTCATACAAATGGCACGAATATCTACGAGGTATCCCAAATTAATAAGCCAGGTCCTGCCCATACAGGACGTGTGGTGGTACGGTAAGGCATAGCAAAGGAACGCTCAAAGGCCAGTCCTTAATTGACTTGGACGTCTTTCAAATCAAACCCTGGGCTTTAATCCTAACCAGATTAAACCCGTGCATAAACCTGCACCCACCATTCATCCGTTTCGCCCAAGTCTAAACCCTTTTTAGTTTTATTTAGTGAAAACCATCTTTACAAACTCTCTATGGTAAAACAATACCATAGATTTAATTTCAAACAATTTGTAATAGTTTGGCTAAATCCTCCCAAAATCAAAATCATGATCTAAGAATTTGCTAAGCATTTCCAAATAATTTATCTATGGTGACAAGGGACGACATTTCAATATTCAAAAATTGGCCATACAATAACAATTGGAATAACTAAGCATTTAAACAGGATATTAAAATAATTGACTAAAAATATGCATGCAATAATAAATTTAAAAACTGAATTAAATAACTTTAAAATAGTAGGTGCAACATGGTCAAAGTGTAACTTTCCTTCACTGAAGTCTTTGAAATTCTAAATCTTCGGAAGAATCAAATTCCCCGGAATCGTCGTAGTCTAAACGTGAAAATACGACAAATCAATCGAAATTCAAATAAATTCAAAAAGACAAATTATACCTAGTCCAAATAAAATAATTTTATTTTATTTAGCTAGAACATAATTTTCTAAGATTTTAGCAATTGGAAACATTCAATTTGGAATTAGGGTTCAAAAGATATGAATTTTACAAGTTTAAATCTAAATTTGTAGTTTAAATTATTTCAAATTCAAACAGATAGTTTAAACCTACTCCAAATCAAATGTTTATATTTTATTTAGCTAGATATTAATTTTATAAGATTTTAGAAATTGGAATCACCTAATTTGGAGTTAAGAAACAAAAGATATGAATTTTATAAATTTAAAGCCTAAATCTGCAATTTAATCCATTTTCTGAATTATTTTTCTAAAGGAAATCTAATTATTGCGCAATGCTGACATCAGCCTTGAGGGTTTTCCGATTTAAATTAAATCTGACATGTGGGGCCCTCGTGTCAGCGACACGGCTCATGTGGACTTGGTCCACGGCCTTGGCGCACAGGGGTGGCGTGATGTGGCACGTTCGCGTTGACGTGGCTGCCATATAGGCGTGAGGTGGCGCCACGGTGGCGCTACATGCGCCATGCCACGCCGGGCGGCGGCGACGCCGGCCGGGACCGAGGGTCGCCGGCGCTTCTGATCTTGCGAAGCAGCGGCGGCGTCTTAGGAAGAGAGGAGACGGCGAGTCAAGTCGCACCCACGGACGAGGAGAGGATCGAGGTGGCGTGGCGAAATGCCGGTGGCGAGGTACAGGTTGACGGCGAAACGGCGATACGAGGGTACTCCGGCGATGAGCGTGGGCGCACTGGCTTCGCGGGGTCGCGGCGTTGAAGATGGTGGCGGTGGCGAGGACCCGGAGTCGACGGTGACGGCGAAATCGAAGCTCCAAGGCTTCGGGACCGGCGGTGAGGAATTTTTTATTCCGGCGAGCACACGCGAGCGAAGTGGGTGGGGGGTCGGGACCGGTGGAGAGAGGGCGTCCGGTGCCTTTATAGGGCGGGAGCTCGAGCGGCGTGGAGAGGTGGAGGTCGTCTTGCGCGATTAAGGGATTAGGCGTCGCGTCGCGAAAAGAGGGGAAAGGGGGGGGATCGTGGCGAGGCGACGCGGTTCTCGTCGCCCGCGTGCGCGGCGTGGCGGTTGGAGCAACCGTGCGAAGCTCGCCTGCTTGCGAAAATGGCGGTGGTGGCTTTGACCTCGCGAGACGCAAGCGAGGAAGGGACGGGTTATGGGCCACGCGTCGTCGGGAGAGAGAGGACGCTACGGGTCACATATATGATAACCGCTGGATTTAGATCCAACGGTTGGCGGCGCTGGGGGTTGTGGGTAGGAAGAGCGTGGGCTGGTCCACACAAAGAACGAATTCGACCCAAACACTTTGCTTTAGGATTTTAATTGATTTGCGATTTAAAATAACCAGATTAATTCATTTAGGCTCTAGAAATTAGCAGATTAATCCCAAAAATTCTAGGAAAAATCACATAAGTTCTTAGAATTGTTTTGGACTTAAATAAAATTATTCCAAGTTAAAGTTGACAATAGATTTTGAGATTTAATTAGTTTTGGCTCTAAGCAATTTAAAGAAATGTTTTTTTTAAATTTCAGAAAATTCACAAATTCAAATAAGTTTTAAACTTTAACCAAATTTGAAATTTTGGGCTGTTACATGCAAATAATATCAAGGATATCACATTTGCTTTGCATACTACTCGCAGACGTGTGTCTTAGTAGTGGGTTCCCAAATCGCTTTTAACTAACCCCAGTATTGAGACACAACGTTCTACTATTCCCTGATTTTCAGGATTGTCGCGGAAGGGGGAAGAACACATGGTTCGTCAACTCCGGGTGTTCACGCCACATGACCGGAGACTCAAGATGGTTCACCTCCTTCACGCGGTCAACCAATGATGACTTCATCACCTTCGGAGATGATACACAAGGGCGCATTGAAGGAACTGGAGTGATCAGGGTGAACGACAAGTTCATTCTCAAGGACGTCGCGCTTGTGTCTAAGCTAAGGTACAATCTCCTTTCTGTCTCACAGCTTCGCGATGATGGCTATAAGACTCGTTTTAAGAAGAATGCCTGTCGTGTGCTTGATTCTTTTGGTGAGTTCGTTTTTAGGATTTCTAGAGTTGGTAGAATTTTTGGAGCTGATTTTTCTGAATCTCTTGCCGGATCCCTTAAGTGCCTAATTGCTTCTTCTTCTGATATCTAGCTTTGGCACCGACGTTTGGGGCACATTGGTTTTGATCATCTGACACGAGTTAGCGGCCTTGATCTCATGAGAGGTTTGACTAAACTCAAAGTCGCCAAGGATGTCAGATGTAAGCGCCAGAGGCATGGCAAGCAAGTTGCCACCTCACACCCTTCATTGACTTTGGTCATGACTGACGGACCGGGACAGTTGCTTCATATGGATACTGTTGGTCCTGTTAGGATTCGGTCAGTCGGTGGGAAATGGTACATTCTTGTCATAGTCGATGATTTTTTGATATACTCATGGGTGTTGTAAGACCCGGGATTAACACTCCCAAATCCTAGTCGTAGAGATCCACACCGGTAGCAAAGTTCTTCTCCTCTGAAATTATTTGCATTAAGCAAGAATGAGCACAACTACTGCGTGCTCGCAAGTTACCACCACAAATAAATGAATGACATGCATATATGGATATCTCAAAGGAAAGCTTAATATGATTGAATTTGCATAAAGCAAAGATTTTCTTTAAATACTTGTACTAAGTTCCAAAGCGGTTATTACATAACTAAAATTCATTTTCTAAATCAATTTTATAGTCGATAACATTCACACATGAATGGTGAAGGATACCCTCCTATCACATGGCTTCCGCCCAATTCCCATTTGGATAAACCATTTGACAAAGTCTTTTGAAATCAAAATCCAAGTCTAACTTTGAGTGGCTTTGCTAGCATGTCCATGATCATGACGCTGCTATTCAATAGTTTTACACTCTGCAGAGGTTGTACGGCTTTACCCACATGACATGACTTCTCTAGTTTGTTCGGATATATCTATGCCACCGCCACTACCTTAGGTAGCGATCTAGAGCACATGACAAGGCCTTTACAATGCGCCATCCCATCGCAGTCCACCCCCGTTAAGGTTTCGCATCCCTCCTTGGATAGAAATCCGCAGAGTTTGTAGGGGCCCCCTCTTACGCCAGTGGGACTAACGAGGTCATAACACGACCAGCCATCCGAGATGGACCCACACAATCCACGGGATCGACCGCGATGGTACTTTGCAAATTAGTCAGCCAGGTCCTACTCCCCATACTGAGGACATGTGGTTGCACGGTGAGGCATAGCCCATTATAGGCATAGCAAAGGAACGCTCAGAGGCCGGTCCTCAATTGACTTGGGCGACTTTCCACAAACCCATGGGCATCAACCCTACCCAGATTGAGCCCGTGCATTGACATGCACCATCCAAACAACCATTTCGCCCAAGTACAAACCATCATTTTATTTCATTTTTCAAGATCATTTATAAACTTCCATAACACACCAATGCCATGGATACAATTTAAATAATATTTGAATTTTGGCTGAAACTCCCCAAATCAAACATTTTTGGTCTAAGCATGTCTTTGCAACATTTTCAAATAATCCTAGTTCATACTCTTCAGATCAACTAGGTTTTGTCTAGGGTGACAAAGGGTGACCAGATTCAATGTCAAGGTATTGTTAGGTACGAGACCCAGTAAGTGAACCATCCATACTTGTGTTCATAATCCGATAATCCAAACTCCAGTAATTACGTGATCCTATACTCCAATATTAATTCGTCCAAATATCCACCATATCGGTCTATTTCTATGATCTGACCTCCATCGATCCAACATTCAGTAATGCTCTAATTCTATAATCTGATATCCATCAATCCATTAATCCCTAATGAATTATTTCTAATAATTCAACACCCATCAATCCGATGATTATGTAATCCTATAATCCAATTTTTGATAATCCGATATCCAATGATTATCTATTTCTATAATCCATTCTTCGATAATCCATCATCAACAATTATCCACTTCTAAGATCTAATCGAGTTTTATTCCTAAAATCCCACCAAGGGTCAATCCTACAATCCAACACCCAAGCAAATCAATATTCCATAAAGACTACTTCTATAATTCAATCTTAATAGTCCAACATCAATAATTAGCTATCTCTACCATTCAATATCCATTGATCACTTATTTCTACATCCGTCATTAATGCATTCAAATGATCCAATCTCCAACCGTTATGTTTCCTATAATCCAATATTCAACAATTGTATAGATGCGTAATCAATATCTAAGAATCATGTATTCATATAATCTGATATCCAATGACCATGTTGTTCTATAATTCAATATCCATCCATAATGTATATCTACAATCCCATGTCCATCAATTGTGTAATCCTATACTTCCATCTCCAATATTCTCGATGCTCAATAATATATTTCTATAATTTAATCTCAACAAAAATCAAATTCTTTAATCTAATATCCAACAAATCATGTTATCTTATAATCCAATATTTTAACTTTCTACTTCCAATATATATACACATTCAGAATGGTTCTCCATACGGTCTATACCTACAATAATGGCTATACAATGGAATAGGGGATAACTATAAAGGTTAAAGCAAGGATTTAAATTACTTGAATATAAATACGCATGCAATAATAATTTAAAACAGAATTTAAATAATTTAAAATAATGGGTGCAAATATGGTCAAGAATGTAACTTGCCTTTGTTGAAGTCTTGATATACTAATTCCTTAGAATGATCTACCTCTTCGGAGTCGTCGAAGTCTATACGCGAAAATACGACAAATTCAATTGAAATCCAAATAGATTCAAAAAGACAAATAATAATAACTCCAAAGCAAATTATTATATTTTATTTAGTTAGATCATAATTTTACAAGATTTTAGAAATTTGAATCACTCAATTTGGGGTTGGGATTCAAAAGATATGGATTTTACAAGTTTTAACCTAAATTTGCAAATTCTAAATTCAAACCAAATTCAAATAAGGGTTCAAATGAAATCCAAATTAATTAATTTTGGTTTAGTTAGCTAGATCTTGGATTTATATGAATTTAGGAATTTGAAACACCCAATTTGGAGTTTGATGCAAAAGTTATGGACTAAAGAAGTTTTCAATCACATGAAATGATGAAATGGAATTTTCAGATTAAATGGAATTATTTTTGTGAAGGAAATCATGAATTATGACGCCAGCGGCGATTTCAATTCGGTGCCACGTGGCGCCTGATCAAGGCCCATGTCAATGCCACGTCGCAAAGATGATAACGTGGTGCCCATGCGGCGCCATCGCCGACGCGAAAGCCGGCGACGCTCCGGTGATTTGCTCACGCGCGTCTCACGCCGGGCAAGCCTCGCGGACACGCACAATGGAGAGAGGGCGCGATGAGGAGCATAACGCACTACCTTGCGGACGGAGGATTTACGAGGTGGCCGGCGGCGAGGATTTAGCGGCGGCGAGTTGAGACTCGGTGGCCTGGCGCGGCGGCCGGGAGGTGATCCCATGAGACTAGCGCGCAAGACGGGCGGCGTGGAGGTCTGCGGTGCCGATGGTACCGGCGGCGGCGGCTAGGAGGCGACGCCGGCGGCGCTAGAGGCGGCGGCGTCTTCTTGGCCGGTGAACTCGGCGACGAAATCCGGCCATGAGGCGCGAGAGGCGGAGTGAGTGAGAGGAGAGATTGAGATGGAGGAGGTTCTCCTGCTCCCTTTATAGGGCGAGGGAGGCCGGTCGTGGAGATCATGCGCGGGCAATCGTGGTGGCTGTGGCGGTTGGGTCTTGGGCTAACCGGGCGGAGAGGGGAGAAGGTGTGGGAGTGGAGGCGGTTAGGGGCGCAGGTGTGCAAGCGTCACATGGGAGGAGGGCGGTTGGGGCGCCGTTATGGAGCTCCGGTGCGGGCGTCAATGGCGGTTGCGTCGGCTTGGTTGAGTGGGGAAGGAGGTAGGGAGGAAGAAGGTGGCGGGGCCAGTGCAGGAGGGGTGAGGAGTGACCCAGGGGTAGGGAGGTGAGAGAAGAAGGGGGAAGGCCAAAGTGGTCATGGGGCTTGGGGTGGAGTGGGCCGAATTGGGCCGGTGGCGAAAAGAAAGGGGGTGGGCCTAGGGAAGGTTTCGGCCCAAGCAGAATTTGGATAATTAATTTGATTTGAGATTTTAATTAATCCGGTTAATTCATTTGGCTTTAGAAAAATAGCAAAAGAGTCCAAAAATTCTAGAAAAATTCACGAAATTCCTAGAGTTATTTTGGACTTAATAAAATTATTTCCAACTTAAGGTTGGCTTTTAATTTTGCAAATAAATTATTTTGGCTTTAAAAATATTTAGGAAAAGCTTTTAAAATTTCAGAAAATTCTCAAAATTAATTTAATTTTTATTTTTCAACTTTAACTCAAATAAAACTTTAAAAAAAAATTTTGACTTTTAAATCTGTAGAATTTTAAATAAAGCAAATAAACTCTTTCAAATTTCAGAAAATCCAATAAATTGATAACTTTAATTAATTTGAATTGGTAACAGAACTTTGGGCTGTTACAGGTGTTCTTTCTTGCTTCGAAGGATGAGGCTTTTGATCATTATCATGATTCTATTTTTCGTTTGGCTTCTGAACTTCCTGGTGCCTTGCAAGTGATCTGTAGTGACAATGGCACGGAGTTCAAGAATGCTTCTTTTGCCTCTTTTTGTGCTGAGTGCGGTATTGAGCATCAGTTCTCTTCTCCACACGTCCCTCAACAAAATGGCGTTGTGGAAAGGAAGAACAGGACCCTAGTCGAGATGGCTAGGACGATGCTCGATGAGTATAGCACACCGAGAAGGTTTTGGGCCGAAGCTATTGCTACAGCTTGCCATATTTCAAACTGTGTCTTTTTGAGACCGTCTTTGGGCAAGACTTCTTATGAGCTTCGATTTGGCAAAAAAAAACCTCTGTTTCGCATTTTCGAGTCTTTGGATCGAAGTGTTTTATTTTGAAAACAGGAAACCTAGATAAATTTGAATCAAGGACTTGTGATGGTTTATTTCTGGGTTATCCTGCTCATTCGAAGGGTTTTCGAGTTTTTAATGTTAAAACTAACATTGTTCAGGAGACATGCAATGTCACTTTTGATGAGACTAGCCCTGGAGCTAGATCCTATGTTTTAGGTGACTTACAGGTGACAGAGAGTATTTTTGTTGAAGAAGATGAGGATGAACTTGATACTGCTCCTCCACCTATTGCTAATGTTCCTGTGCAAGCTGCCCAAGCTCCAGAACCTGCTACGACTGCTTCACCTCCAATTGAGGCTCCTGCTGCGACTTCTTCATCAGCAGTACCTACGGAGGTCGAGGAGACGCTATCTCCCCAAGGCGCTCCTTTACACATTCAGAAGCAACACCCTCCGGATCAGATGATTGGTAATCTCCATGAGCGAGTCACTCGCTCTAGGTATCATGATCCGAGTCTTTTCTCTCACTCTGCATTTGTAGCTTCTTTCGAACCCAAAGATATATCACATGCTTTATCTGATGCTAGTTAGATCAATGCCATGCATGAGGAGTTAGAGAATTTTGAAATAAATAAAGTTTGGAACCTTGTAGAACCTCCTAGTGGTCATAATGTTATAGGAACCCGTTGGGTGTTCAAAAATAAACAAAATGAGGATGGTTCTGTGGTTAGAAACAAAGCTAGATTGGTAGCTCAGGGCTTTAGCCAGGTTGAGGGGTTAGATTTTGATGAGACCTTCGCTCCTATTGCTAGACTAGAAGCCATTCGCATCTTACTTGCATTTGCCGCATCTAAAGGTTTTAGGTTGCATCAAATGGATGTTAAGAGTGCCTTTCTGAATGGTTTTATAGAGGAGGAAGTGTATGTTAGGCAACCCCCTGGCTTTAAGAATTCCAAGCACCCAGATCGCGTTTTTAAGCTATCCAAAGCCTTGTATGGTCTTAAGCAAGCCCCTAGAGCTTGGTATGATAGGCTTAAGACTTTCTTGCTTAAGAATGATTTTGAAATGGGAAAGGTAGATAAGACTCTTTTCATTCTTAGGCATGGCAATGACTTCCTGCTTGTTCAGATTTACGTTGATGATATTATCTTTGTTGGTTCCTCTCATACTCTTGTTTCCAGTTTTTCTGAGACCATGTCCAGGGAATTTGAGATGAGTATGATGGGCGAGCTCGACTACTTTTTGGGGCTACAAATCAAGCAGTGCAAGGAAGGAATCTTCATCCATCAAACGAAGTACACCAAGGATTTGCTCAAACGTTTTGAGATGGGTGACTACAAGCCGATCGCCACTCCTATGGCGACTTCGACTGCTTTGGATCCAGATGAGGAAGGAAAAGCCGTGGATCAACGCGAGTACCGCAACATGATCGACTCCCTCCTATACCTAACGGCCTCAAGACCGGACATCCACTTCGCGGTCTGCCTCTGTGCGAGGTTTCAGGCGTCTCCGAGGACTTCACATCGCCAAGCCGTTAAGTGCATTTTCAGGTATTTACACTCTACCCTTCAGTATGGCATTTGGTTTTCTGCTCTTTTCGCCGGTCCATTTGGGGTTTTTCGATTCGATTTTATGGTCATCGGCTAGATAGGAAGAGTACATCCGCACATGTCATTTCTTAGGCACTTCTCTTGTCTCTTGGTCTTCTAGGAAGCGCCTCTCATTGCACAATCCACTTTGAAATTTGAATATGTAGCACTTGCTAGTTGTTGTAGTCAGATTTTGTGGATGGTGTCCACTCTTAAGGACTTTGGGTTAAATTTTGATAGTGTTCCTCTTTTTTGTGATAACACTTCTGCTATTAACATTGCTAAGAACCCAGTGCAGCACTCTAGGACCAAGTACATAGACATTCGCTATCACTTCCTTAGAGATCACGTTGAGAAGGGTGATATTGTGCTACATTTTGTGGAGTTCGAGGCTCAGTTAGCCGATATCCTCATTAAGCCTTTAGACCCAACAAGGTTTGCCACCTTGCGAAGCGAGTTAGGGGTAATTTATCCCTATGGGTTGGTTTGAGGGGGAGTTCGATCTTTTCTGATCTTTCCTTGTTTATTTGATTTTTTTTTCTTGATCTTCTTTTGAACTTTTTGATCTTTTTTTTTATCTTTTTAGGCTTTTTAGGTTTTTGAGCTTTTCTTGCATCTCATTGTATTATATTGCATTCATATGAAAAACACAAAAAGATGCATTGTAATATAAGCTTTTCTGCTTATCTTTTAAAATTGATGAAGCTTTGCTTATTACCCTTTGGAGCTTTAGTATTTCAATTCTTGCTCAATGCCATGTCTAGTTCTTTGACTTGCTAGAATTATCATGCTTTCACATGTGTAGCTAAGTCTTTGCTGTATGAGCTAGAACTTTAAGACAACTCGAACTAAAACTGCAATTTGTGGATGTTTTAGTTAGTTGCGCAATAGTGCTCCTTTTGTGACATTGGCCCTGTCAAAATTGTTGTGTTAGCTCTTGAATCTAAAATTGATCATTACTTGAGCTTCTTGTGTTTCTGAGAATCTAAAACTGCTCATGTGCAAAATGAAAAATGATAAATCAATTTCAAGATTGTCTTATGCTTAAATTATGCCAAATTATTCTTACGAGACTGCATATCATAGACATGAACTTGGAGATAGTTTGATGATCCAGACAATCTCATGGGGACTGCTTGTCAAAACTGACATGAACCTCAAGATTTGTCGCCCTGGTAGAAGCTTAGGAAGAGTTTGTCGATGGCTCCTAGTCTAGGATCTTCTTCACTAAGATATACCTTTAATCAACTTCTGGTCGAAGCTTAGGAAGATTTTGTGGGTGGCTCCTAGTCCAGGATCTTCTTCACTAAGTTAGACCATTAGTCAACTTCAATATTCATTGCAAATGAAAATTTGTTGAAAAATGGGCGTTTGAGAAAATTGAGCAAAATGATTCAATACAGGACCTGTTTGTCTCTTAATGTGGTCATTGTTAGCTTTTTGATCTCACATTGACATTTTGACATGGCCAGTATCATTTTAGGATCCCTGTTGATGAACTTGCTAAATTTGAAGTTTTGCTTAAATTGATAAAATTCATTGCTTTACTTTGAGCCTTCGAGCTTAGTTTTGATATATATGTCTTATCATGATCTTGCTAGCGCTTTCAGGCTTGAGAGGTATTGTGCAATATTAGAAATACTAGCTTGTTCTTTTGGGTAATCTCCAAAGCTTCTTGTAATCAAAAATTGAAAACTACAAAAAAAAAAAATGAAGCCACTCCATTGCATTTCATGCATGCTCCTTCTTATACTTTTTTCTTATTCTGCATTTGTCATCTCTGGACGAGAGGAAGGCGTGATTCCTTGATGACTCCATTGTCAAAGGGGGAGAAGATGGTTGAAAAAGGGGAGAAAATGAGAGTTACGAAAAAGGGGGAGCTACTTGGAGAAGAATTGAAAATTTGAGATTTTCTGAAATTTGAGGATCATAGTGAGGGGGAGTTTCTTATTTGCACTTTTTTGGTCTTATTGCTACTTCTGGACTTGAATTGCAATTCTTGATCCTCACAATGATCAAAGGTCAAATCGAACAAATGTTCTTTCATATGGACCTTAAGTGAGATTTTGACTCTTTCTGGAAATTGAAGCTTTCTCGCTTTCTTTTGCCGTATCTCATTTGCCTATGCTATTCTGAGGCCAACTTGGTCATTTCCTGTGCTTTCTCTTGCATTTGAACCAAGTTGTGTCTTTGTGCGAAAACGTCGAGTTTTTACTTTTCAAACCTCAAAATTTGCATTTGTGGGAAATTGCCAATGTGTTCATCAAGGAGGAGATTGTGGATATCATGGGGATATGCTCATGATCTTAGGATGATGTTATAATTGGCAATGTCGTTATCGATTTGTCGAAACAGCGTTTTCAGCAAGTGTTAGGACAATCAGTTGTACCGGCGTTTAAGTCACGATACGACCTAGTGCGGTAATACCGGCTTGTATATGGCGGTCGTACCACATCACGGTTGAACCGTTTGAGAAGCGGTATGGAATTTCCAGAGAGGATGTTTTTGGGGAGTTTTGGATTTCCTTAAAAAGCGATCGACGATCAGGGTATATCTGTGATAGATGCGGATCTTGATCAGACCGGCCTTTACTTAGCGGTAGTATCGATTCTGGTTATAAGTTTCGTTTAACTTGGAGAATTATTTTTGGGTTAGGTCAAGTCCATAGGTTTCATTGCATATGTGTTGCATGATGCATGTTTTGACTAACGTGGGTCAAGTTGTGAAGAACTTGTTCCTGGAATCGATGTCTTTGTCTATTGTTGTGCAGGTTGCTTTGAGGTCAATGACGGTCAACGGCAAACATGATCGGGACTACGCTTGGAGAGCTGAGGTCCAGAACGATCGGGGATGTAGGGTGAAGTCAATGGAGTCAAGCATGGCGCATAAGGGACAAAGGTGACCGAACGGCCAGTTCGGTGCGACGGGTTGGATCAAGCGGCGCGGGGGTCAGTGCAAGTGCTATGGTGGTTTTGGTGGGAGCCGGATGGGAGAGACTTGCCGACATGATGAGAGCCACTGGATCAACCTACATGTGGCGAAGCATGAGAGGTGCTTCACGCAGTTGGGACTCGGTCTTTGCAAAAAGATCGAGAAGGGGTATTTTGGTAATTTTACCAAATTCCGCCTTAGTGACCTTTTGCCAACTCACGGCGCAAGATGGCGCAAGGTGAAGCGGATTAGGTCAAGAGATGAAGACGATGCTTTAAAATACGTGCGTATGTGACATGTTTGTGTGTGGGCCTTAACGGGAGCCCATTAGGGTTCAATCTTCTAGAAGGTCTAAGCCTCCACTATAAATAGAGGAGGGAGGTGGCTGCACCCCCTCAACCCTTTCATTATTGAAAACCCTAGTTTTGCTTTTGTGCTTAGGGAGAATATAGTTGAAGGTTAGGGTTCTAGAGAGTTGGATTTGATTTCGTGCTCATGTATTGAGTCTTTGTCCTCCTTGATGGAGTGGTTGTAAACCAATATCATATCAAAATCAATCCAAGGAAAGATTCCTCAAGATGAGTCTATTTGCTTTCCTTCTCTCTATTTGATGATTTTGAGTCCTTCTTTGATCCACGAGTTTTTTGCTTGGTTTCTTGCCTTGATCTAACTTGCTGTGACATGTGGGGACTCATCTAGGATCATCTTGATCATCAATCACCCACGAGCAAGTCTTTAGATCATATTTCATTTTTGACTCGGTTTTGGAGCATCATTCGTTCAAACTGAAAAAGATAGGAACTTTGGCATGGATCTTCATGATCCTTGATTGGAATAGGTTCCTAATATTTTAGAGAAGGTGTGTTTCAAGTTTCGCGAAGTTTGGCTTTATGGATCAAAAGTTATACCAATTTTGGATTTCGTTTTCGTGCTGATCTCCAGGATAATCGGTAGTACCTTTCATTTGCTCATGTAGTACCGCTTTCGGTACATCATGATAGTATCAAGACAAAGGTAGTACCGCTGGTTACACTGAGGTACTACCGATTTTGGTGCCTTTTGTGATTTTGGCTGTTTCTTTTGGGGGTTCGAATTGGATTCAGTTCTAGTCTTCCGCTAAGCTTATATATTAATCTTCATAGCTCTCATAGCTATTGGAGTCAAGATCTTATTGAATCCATTCAAAGTGAAAAAGTGAGCGTACTCCTATTTACCCCCCCCCCTCTAGTCGTCTTTCCGGTCCAACAGAATTAAATTCAAATAAAATCGAAATGGTGAATTTTCTCCTACTAACTATTTAAAATATTTTTAAAGCTCAAAAAATTGGGATGTTGAAAACCTCCCCCCTTAAAGGAATCTCATCCCCAAGATTCAGGCTAACTAAGGAAAAGGCTAGGGAACTCGGCTTTCAACTCTTCTTCACGCTCGCACGTTGCTTCTCCTTCTGAGTGGTTGCTCCACTGGACTTTGCAAAAACGAACAGTCTTGCTCCTGGTACAACGCTCTGCGACATCCAAAATCTTGATTGGCTGCTCTTTATAGGTGAGATCTTCTTTCAACTCAATTGACTCCAACGGGGCTTGTTCTTCTGGCACACGAAGACACTTCTTTAACTAAGAGACATGAAAGACATCATGCACTCCTGCTAACGACTGTGGCAGCTCCAACTGATAGGCTACTTCTCCACGACGAGCCAAAATCTTCAACGGACCAACATATCTAGGGGCAAACTTCCCTTTGGCATGAAATCTTTTTACACCTCTGAGGGGAGTAACTCGAAGATAGACAAAGTCCTCTGGCTCAAAGCTGAGGTCACGACGACGATTATCAGCATAGCTCTTCTGCCTCGACTGGGCTATCTTTAGCCTTTCTCGGATCACAGCCACTTGTTCTTCTGCTTCTTGAATAATGTTTGGCCCCAAAACCAAACGTTCGGCGGTTTCTGACCAATTCAAAGGGGTTCTACAGGCACGGCCATACAAAGCTTCAAACGGCGACATTTGCAGACTGGCCTGATAACTGTTGCTGTGTGAAAATTCTGCATACGGCAAACTTATGTCCCAACTGGTGTCATTAGCTAATGCACAAGCTCTCAACATATCCTCCAATATCTGATTAACTCTTTCAGCCAGTCCATCTGTCTAGGGATGGTATGCAGTACTGAAATTCAGATGAGTCCCTAAGGCTTCATGCAGACTCTGCTAGAAACGAGAGGTAAACTGAGATCCTCGATCTAACACTATCTTCTTAAGCGCACCGTGCAAACTGACAATTCTTGACATATACAACTCTGCAAGGCGGTCTCCCGAGTAAGTGGTTTTGACCGGCAAGAATTGAGCGACTTTGGTCAAACGATCCACTATTACCCAAATTGAATCGTAACCTGATTTAGTCCTGGGTAAACCGGTAATGAAATCCATTCCGACTTCTTCCTACTTCCACTCTGGAATCTTCAAAGGTTGCAATAGACCTGCTGGTCTTTGATGCTCTGCTTTTACTTTTTGGCACACGTCGCACAAGGCAACAAATTCTGCGACTTCTCGCTTCATATTTGGCCACCAAAATTTATTCTTAACATCCTGGTACATCTTAGTACTACCAGGGTGAATTGAATACTTTGAATCATGGGCTTCTTTCAAAATCAGTTGTCTCAAACCATCAACATCTGGTACGCAGATACGTCTGTTGATCCACAGTATACCTTGATCATCTAATATGAAGTCTTTGAACTTTCCTTCCGCCATCTTCTTCTTGATATCAGAAAACTCTGAATCCTTCGGTTGAGCTTCACGAATCTGCTTCTCCAAAGTAGACTGCACTTCTAGACTGGCTATAAATCCTTCAGATACAACTTCTAGCTTCAGCTTCTTAAATTCCTCTTGAAGTTCTGAACAACTCTCTCTTACTTCCAAAGTATTGCAATAGCTCTTACGACTTAAAGCATCTGCAACTACATCGGCTTTACCGAGATGGTAATGAATTCCGATATTATAATCCTTTATTAACTCTAGCTATCTTCTCTGTCTCATGTTCAAATCCGACTGAGTGAAGATGTACTTCAGGCTCTTATGATCCGTGTACACTTCACAGCGATTACCGATGAGGTAATAACGTCAAATCTTTAAAGCATGCACTATGGCAGCTAATTCTAAATTATTGGTAGGATAATTCTCCTCGTGAGGTCTTAATTGCCTAGACGCATAAGTGACAGCTCTTCCTTTTCCATCAAGACACATCCTAATCCTTGACGCGAAGCATCACAATAGATATCAAAATCCTTGCAAATATCTGGCAAATTAGCACTGGGGCTGAAGTCAAACGCTTCTTCAACTCTTGAAAACTTTCTTCACATGCTGGGGTCCAAGTGAACTTTTTCTCCTTCTTCAACAACTGCATAAGCGGCTTAGCAATCGTGGAGAATCCCTCAATGAAACGGCGATAATATCCTGCCATTTCCAAGAAACTGCGAATCTGAGTGACAGTCTTGGGCTGTTCCCAATGTAGCACTGCCTTAACTTTACCGGGGTCAACGGCTACTCCCTCGGCTGTCATCACATGACCAAGAAAATCAACTTCCTTTTTCCAGAACTCACACTTACTAAACTTTGCATACAACTGATGCTCTCTGAGTTTCTCTAGGACTAATCTCAAATGCTCAGCATGCTCTTCTTCTGACTTGGAGTAAACCAAGATATCATCAATGAACACAACTATAAACTTATCCAAGTACTCCATGAATACTTTGTTCATCATGTTCAAGAAATAGGCAGGTGCATTAGTCAGACCAAAGGACATGACTAAGAACTCATAATATCCGTACCGCGTTGAGAAAGCGGTCTTTGGTATATCCTTAGGACAAATCTTCAATTGATGGTAACCCGATCGCAGATCGATCTTTGAGAACACCCCGGCTCCTTTCATCTGATTAAACAAATCATCTATCCGAGGCAATGGGTACTTGTTCTTGATGGTGACTTCATTGAGAGATCAATAATCGATGCACATCCTCATGCTTCCATCTTTCTTTCTAACGAACAAAACTGGTGCTCCCCATGGCGACGAACTAGGTCTCACAAAACCTTTCTCCATAAGTTCTTCTATTTGCTTCTTCATTTCCACTAACTCATCGGCTGGCATCCGATAGGGTCTCTTAGAAATAGGTGTTGTTCCGGGCACTAGATCGATGACAAACTCAATGTCACGGTCTGGTGGCATTCCGGGTAATTCCTCTGGAAACACATTTGGATAATCTCTGACAATAGGCACATCTTCCAAAGCAAATGCCTTCAAACTATTGACTACCAGATATCCATCACGCACTGACGTAGCTTGAAACTCTACCTTGTTTCCTTTAGTATCTTCGATTGTAACGGCTCTTCGGCCACAATCTAGCACGGCTTTGTGCTTGGTTAACCAATCCATGCCAAGGATGATATCTAAGGTCTGGGTGTCTAGAACAATGAGGTTAGCTAGAAACTCAACTCCAGCTATGAGTAATTTAGCCCCTAAACATCCCACTTTAGAACTTAGCTCTGCTCCAGGTGACTGGACTAATAGAGTATGCTTAAGGCGCATAACTTCCAAGTTATTCTTAGTTGCAAAAACTCCGGAAACAAAGGAATGCGAAGTTCCAGAATCAAACAAAACTGATACAGGTACTGAGTTTACTAGAAACTTACCCAGTACGACGTCCGGTGCTTTCTGAGCTCCTTCCAGTGTGACGTGGTTGACACGACCTCTGACCACTGTTTGTCGTGCTCCTCCAGACTGACCAGTAGCTTGAGAAACTCCTTGGCTATTGCCTGGTGCTGGGGTCTTGGTGGGTGTAACTCCAAGGTTGAAGCGCACTGGAGTGATTGTCCCCTTCTGTGGACACTGGTTGGCGAAATGCCCCGGTTGACAGCAAGAGTAACACACTCTCTGATCATGCTGCCTGTTGTTCCCTAGATTGGGATTGGTTGGTGCTGGGCTGCGAGAGTTCTGAACAATTGGACGAGGTGCTGAGTTTGGTGCAGGCGTCCTGAATGAACTTTGTGGTGGGACACGATTATGCTGTTGCGGAACTGTTCTTGCCTTTTGCTGTGACTAGTGACTCACTTGCTGAGCCATCCTGCGTTTGCGGTTATCTTCCAGTTCCTTGCGTTTATCTTTCATAACCAACGCCTTGTTCACCAGCTCCTGGAAATCTAGAAAAGTATGGGCAAGCAGATTGATTTGCAGTCCAGTATTCAAACCCTTCAAGAAGCGACTCTTGCGAGACTTGTCAGTGGCGACATCCTCTGGAGCATAGCGAGCTAGCTGAGAAAACTTATTCAGATAGTCAGTCACTAACATAGCTCCTTGCTTCAGGGCACAGAATTCATCCTTCTTCAAATCCATTATTCCCTCAGGTACATGATACTGACAGAGTGCTGCGGAAAATTCTTCCCAAGTGATATTTTGTGGCGTCTCATGTGCTGCGTAGAAATTTTCCCACCATTCAGCAGCTATGCCTTCCATCTGGTGAGTAGCATACAGAACTTTCTCATGGTCGCTGCATTGAGTGATCAGCAACTTTCTCTCAATAACCCGAAGCCAATCATCAGCTTCAATTGGTGAAACATTACCAGAAAAGGTTGGAGGGCGTGTCCTCATAAATTCAGCAAGCTTGGATGGCCCATGATGACCATGAGCGACTGGGGCTCCATTATGATGATTATTGTAGCTGTTGCTGTTCTGATTGCTCATATTCTGCAGTTGATTCATCATAGTATACATCATCTGTGTCTATACTGCCATGAAGGCTCCAAAGTTCTGCAAGTCAAGAGGGGGTGCTTGTGGTGGTACTGCTCCCGCAGGGGTCTGCTCGTTGTCTTCTGATCCTTGGGTTCTGGATCCACTTGCGGCAGCATGGCGAGTCTGAACCATCTAGTGAAGCTCTATGGATTAGATAAGATAGCAAGCACAAGATGAGTTAAGAACTAATCTAGAGGGTAGGTTAAATCCAACAAACACAGTTCAAGAAAAACCAAATGAAACACCTTTATTTATTAAGGGTCTTAGTATGGCTTGCAACAATGCCTAAGGGCTTTTGCAGCTCATACCTGCACACAAGAAAGAAAAAAATGACGAACCTAAGCACACAAACTACCGTCTAAAGGGCGACTCTGCAAAAAGAAACTGGCTAAGCCTAACAAACTAAAACTCTAGCGAACTCAGCCGCTAAGGTAGCCTCCACAACCACGACGGTGCTCCCGCCTACTGTAGACCTGGAAGTGAGCTGGCATCCTCACGAACTGATCCTGATGCCCTGGGATTGATGCAGTGCAGTGGTTCTTCCGCTCTCTGACCTCTGCTGGCTCCTCTGCACCTCCTGGGATCTTCCTCGGGATCTTCTCGTGGTCCTACTGGTTCTTCCTTCTTCAGATTAGGATCTTCTTCTTCTTGTTCCTCCTCAAGGTCGTGGCTTGATAGTAGAGGGCTTCTTCCAAAGATGGCGATCCTTTCTTGACTCTTTGCGAGGTCTCATAGGCGCACTCCAAATCGGTGGCGACTAACTCCAGCGACTCTCTTGAGCAACATGAATCGGGCGAGGTGCACCATCGTGGCATTGTCTTCTCCATCCGTGAGACGGGTAGCGTCTTTGGTCGATCCACTACCGCTCTAGGATGGTAACGGAAGATTTGTTCTGCACTCTCGTAGCGTAGATGTGGCAAATTCTGAGGATGGCCAGGCGTGACGACTCTTGAATTCCTTGCGTGAAGGTGATCCTTCTGACGGAGATGTTCAATGGCTGACTAGCTTTAGTGTTCTTCTTGGCGTAGACTGTCAGACAGCAGATCACTCCACGATCTCGACCGTTTACCACCCATTCGTTGCCACGATACATGGGACGATCAAAGCCTCCAAGTACCAGCAATAGTCAGTATGGCCGATCTAAGGGTAAGACCTACAGTCAATATGGCTTTGATACCACCTCTGTCGGGACCCAAAAAAATACAATTCTGGACCTTCTGTGTATAATGCACTAGTCCAGGATCACGCTAGTGCACACAGTATCAACACAGGTAAATATCGATCAACACAAGCGATTAATAACATAAACGAGAATTTGATTAACAAATAAGGGTTTTGACCTTATGGTCGAGTTTACAATTATTAAGCCACGCAGGGCTGACAAAGAAAATAAATAGCAGCGGAAATAGAAACGGTAGCGGCATCCCATCAATTCACTACAGGCAACCGACTGGGATCAAGACCCTACGATCAAGCACCTTCGATGAACTCCTCCTCGAAAGCAGGCGATGACTCCTCCTCTTTTGTTGCATGTTTTACAACAAGCATGAGTACACAACCGTACTCGCAAGTCATACCACAGAAATGCAATTATACATGATGGCTTATTCCAAAGGAATGGCTTATGTGGCTCTTTTGCAGAAATGCAGCTTTTGCAGTTTGAATACAAGTAATAGATTGAAAGCATAATTCAAAACAAATAGACAATAATAATTTGACAGTTTTATTTCACAAAGACACATACCCTAAACAAGTTATTCACATAGCCATATGACTTAAGTCACACAGCTCCCTTCCTAAGGTTTTCATGAAAATCTACCCCTCGTGTGAAATCCCCGAGCTTGTCTATGACCGCGGACACGGCTATTCGAATAGATTGGTTAACACTCTGCAGAGGTTGTACACTTTACCCACAAGATACAGTTAGTGTAGTTAGCACTAGCCGTAACAAAACAGTTCAGAAACTTCATCTCGACATTGACACTCCCTGTATGCTTAGCCGCCACAGACGCACACCGTTGGACAGGGAAATGGCGAACCGCCCCGCGATGCAACTACTTGGTAGTACACACCTCCACCCAATCCGACACAGCTAACCTACAACCCAAGTAATCAATGTCAAGAATCCATAACTTACTAAGTTAGGCCCGTCCTATACCAGGCATGTGGTTGTACGAAAGGCCAGTTCAATGGCGCACAAGGTTAAGTCCTTAATTGACCGAGGCAAGACTTCCAAATTCTAACCTATCATTCCGTCAACACAGATCCACCATAAAAGCACACAGACCACTTGGCCCCGCCCAAAACCTTTTCCCACCCTGTTGGTTAAGTGCAACACATGCCATCAACGAGTAATGACACATAGTACACACAGCTTTTATCAAATGGTTCACTTAGTCAAGTTTATATTTGCAATTCACATGAAAATGATGACTCGTAGCATGGCTAAGCAAACTAATCGTATCTAACCAACCCACGTTGGTAATACAATAGCACCAACTAAATAAACCAAACTAGGGTGACAAAAGATTATGGCATACGATTAGACAAGGAGGTCGTAACAAATTGGATAATAACTAATCCCAAAAGCATTGAAATAAATAATTAAAGTAAATGCAATACTTTGAATGAATATAACTTTTGAAAACTGGGTTCAATATGATCAAAGGTATAACTTGCCTTGAAATAGGTCTAAGTACTGATCTTGCTCTTGAGGTGCTCCTTCTTCTTCAAATCTTCCCGAAGTATCGACGTCTACTCGCAAACAAAAGTAAATAAACAAAACAAATAAATAACAAAGACAAAACAAACTCTAAAAATTAAATAAAAATCTCAGATAACTAGATCTCGGATTTAGATGAATTTAGAAATTTGAATGGGCACAAACGGAGTTCGGATGCAAAAGATATGAGCTTGGAAAGTTTGAAATAGAAGAAAAACCCTAAAATAGGATTTTCAGAATTAACCTGAATTATTTCTCTGAAGAAAAATCAGATTATTGCGCAACGATGATGTCAGCGCTCGGAATAAAAGAATTAAAAGAAATACTAACAGGTGGGACCCACATGACAGTGAGATGGTTCACGGTAAACTTAGTTCACCAAACCATTGGATCCGGGGCTGGCTTGGGCTACCACGCGTGCGTGCAGATGCGGCGCCACACACACAACATGCAAGCATAAAGGCAGAGCTGGCGCTGATGTGGATGCTGACACGGGCTGCCACATCAGACCGACGGCGATGACGGCTCGGGAACCAAAGGCTCCAGCGAACGGTGGCTCTACTCCAACAATGAGTGGCACCAGCGTGAAGCTCTCGCTATTGTGAACCTGTTGAGGTAGCTCCAGGTGGTTGAGGACGACGGTGGTGGCCGGCGGTGAGGCTCAAGCGACGGAGCAGATCTGGTATTATCGGACGAGGCCTCCGGTGATGCTCCAGCGACGCGAAGGGGTTCAAGAGGTTGCTACGGTGACGGCGAACACAGTGATGTGCTCGATGACAAAGCGACGACACTGGCAGCGGCGCAATTGGCAAAAGAAGGAACTCGGCCAAAAACCCTAAAAGCTCGATTAAGGCAGCGCTAGGGCTCCATAGGGGTGGTGGTTTGAGGGTTTGAGGTGCGGGCGTTCACGCGATCCCGAGGACGCCTTTTATAGGGTCCGGGATGTACAGATTAGGCAGATCCAAAAACGAGTCCGTGTTGAACACGAAAGAGGGCTCGTGATTGGAAGGAGATAGAGTCCGTTCCGGGATTTGATTTTGTGGGATATGGATGTGAAAAGATAGGAGATAAGATTTGGTTAATAAATCCAGGGCGATTTAGTTGGAGATTGTTTTGTCGGATAAAGCTTCGAGAAGGTCTTCAATGGCGAGCATGAGCAGGACTCCGCGAGGAAGAAGCCGGCTCGGGGACGACGAAGGTGCGGGCCCCACACGGTAGAGAAAGCTAACCCACGCGCCCGATCAGACCTCAAGCCCTGACCGTCAAGATTTGATCGGCGGTTTAAAACGCCGGTGACGTTCGGACCGCTTGAACGTCCAACTTCATCGGACCCTTCCTTTTTGATCGAATGTCCATATCGCGAGTGACGTTCGGACCGTCAACAAGACTCTTCATCCAACCGTTAAAACTTGATCGGACGGTGGAGAACAGATCTGAAGGGCTATCTTGTGAGAGAGAGAAGAAGGGCCGACAGCGGGTCCACTGTCGAGTGGCGGGCGTATGTGTGGGGCATACAGGAGTTGGGCCGGATTGGGAAAGAATAAGGGTTTAGGCCCAAGCTATTATCTGAGATTTTAATTAGGTTTTCTATTTTAAAAAATAGCAGAAATTCAAATAAGCAATAGAAAATAGCAAATGAACTTGAAAAAATTCTAGAAAAATCTAGAAAATATATCTGAGCACAAAGAACCCAAATAAAATAGTTTTGGCCACTGTTCATGTTGACTTTAGTCATGTTAAATAGTTTTTATGTACAAAGTCCATGTTTAGGCTTTTGAATTAAATTCAAATAAAATCCAAATGGTGAATTTTCTCCTACTAACTATTTAAAAGATTTTTAAAGCTCAGAAAATTGGGATGTTACAGATGCTAACCGTCTTCCGAGGGGTTTGACAAGAATATATCGCAATGAGAGAGTGTGCATCGGCCATTTCAGGACTAGGCAAAGCTAGTGGCCACACGGAGCTACTCACATCTTCCATTTCGTCCATGCGGCTGCACATCAAAACAAAGATAATTGCTTATAGTTACTGACGATTCATTTAGTAATGTAGACACACCAAACCCAAGGGCATTAGATTCCTAGTGAATTTTGTATTTTGTAATGCAGACACATCAAAACCAAGGGCATCAAATTCCTAGTGCATTTTGTAATGCATTACTGATGCTTGCTTACAGGCACATCAAAACAATGATGCCCTTGGAAACTCTGCATCAAAACTCAAAACAAAGGAAAAGCTTACACAGGGGGCGGCTCTTGGTGCGAACGCGGGCATTGACCACTAGAGGCGGTGTAGGCGCAGCGAACGGGAACGGGCAGTGAGCAGGCGAAGTCGTCAAGAACGCACAGAGCGGCTGGAGGTGGCGCTCTGCAATGGCGACGGCGCACAGGAGCGTAGTGAACCCTAGCGAGGTGCTGTCGGGCGAAAATCTGGAGGCGCGATGCTGCCCCCTCATTCGGGTGAGGGGACGCAAAATCGCCAGACCGCATGCTCGCTCACGGGTGGGATTGCAATCGCCGCCCGCAATGCCGATCGTGATTCGCAATGGAAAACCTAGATGGCGCATGTCCACATGTGCACAAATATGGTCATGTGCAGGAGATATGTCGGCTTACATACTCCTATCTAAAAGCGCATGGCAAATTAATCGCAAGTTGGCACCGATTGACCATCGTGTGGCCGTTTGGCGGTGGTATTTTTACTACGTGAGGCACACTTTTAAAATCAGGTGGGTTGTGGGTACCATTTGTATGAGCAGTACAGGCTGCGCTTCGATAATGCCCAGGCCACGCCATGTGAGTGACTAGGTGGGAAAAAAAGTTTGTTAGCGGGCTCATTGGCTTGGTTTAGAATTGGTCAAATTACACTCGGTAATTAGTTAAACATTGAAATGAGTCGATTTTCAATGAAATTGAATTTCACTCTGGATCAGCTCAGCTCGGCATGGCTAGTTAGTCGGTTCTAAAAATACTTTCAAACTATAAAGAAAATAATATTAAAGCAAACTATACCAATTTAAGAGAAAACTCGGTAAAGTGAGACGCGATGCATTTATACCGCGCCTCACGGGCTGTGCACAAAAACTCCCACTTCCGTGGGACGGTCCGGCCCGTGAGCCGAGCGCTGGACTACGGCCGCATCTGCGAAATGGGCCTTCTCTTGGACCGTTTGAGTGCAAACTAGTTTACAACTCATAGATTTGTTTACTTGAGTGGAGTACCGACGCCTTTGGGGTGTTATTCTTAAAAAAACTCCTTTGGCGTGTTCTAAAAAAACTTTTGACATAAATCATACTTTCAATTACCTATACTAGCAAGCTTTATAAGAGTATATCCCAGTGGCAAGTAGCAGTAGGACAAAATTACTAGCTGTAGTCACAATCTAGACGCTTCATTTATAGGAAGTCCTGACTGGTTATGTTCTTATGGAAGTAGCCATTCGGTAAGGAGGTGATTAGTTTATCCAACGGGAAAAAAACAAAGGAGGAAAGTAGTTAGCTCACGGATGCAACTCACATGGCACACCTGGTTCTGGTTGCAAAGATGCGTTTAATTACTCTGATGCTCTACATTGGTCTGCTAGTCTTGTACAGGGCAGCACATCTTACCACCATTGGTCTGATGGTCTCTACGTCACTGTCAACCATGCCCGGCCTTCGCTTCCTCTCCACTTCTTTATTTTCTTTCATGTCTCTGTAACTTTGATAGCCATAGACTGTTTGTGGCGTGGTTTTCTTTAGTGTAGTGCGAGACGCACACATCATACTTCCATTAACCTGTTATATACGGCCAACATGCTGTCATGACAATGCAAAAAATTTCGTCTGAAACAAATTAACAATGCAGACAGTTAGGCCATACCACATTTTCTAGTCTATAATGGTAAAGTAGCGTATAAAGCGTCTCCACTACCCGGTTGAAGGAGAGACATTTTTTAGTTTTTACTCGAGGTGACTTGGACTCACCGAGACCATCGGACTAGCGGACAGTTCGGCTACCACTTATCAGGAGTCCGTGATAATGAGCCGTAGAACAAATTGCATCACGGTCCGCTCGCTTTAGTGTAAATTATTTTCTTTAAAGAGAATAATTGGAGTGTCACTGTCGTACCATGATGATCTGATTCTATTTTTTATAAAAAAAAAATCTTGAGGCGAATTATTTTCACTCTCTACGTGTCGCATGGAGCATCTGACTTCTAGTACCAAAAGAAAATCCAGGGTAATGCCTTTTTTTTATGAAGGATAATGCTACAATGATAATAGATTCATAGTTTTGTTGTGGAGTATAAATTTCTCGTAACACCAAGCAACAATCAAATTCAGTATACAAGTGGATCATTTGTATGCCCCGGTGCACCCCTGGTGGATCATTTGTCAGTGGATGCTTCCAAATCTCCGTGTACAAGTTGCATTTACTCACAAGAAGTTGCCGATCCAGAAGTAAACAATTCAATCGGTGCAAGAATAGGGCATTCGTTTACAGATCATATAGCCTAAGGATGCTAGGGTAGTATAATTGATCGGATTGAGTGAATCTGCAATTTGAAGACATCAATTGAGACATCTTTCTCTTGATAAAGTTGGGAGCTTACCAATGTGGACATTTTACTTGGTGGCGTCTCTCGATAAAGAGATGCCATTCCTCCCGGTGATTCAGTGCCAAGGGTCCCTCCATCATCGGCTTTTCGTCCACTAGCTTCACCGGTTCATCAAGAACACGATGCCTCACCTTTACTTCAAGTGTCCTTATCCGTCCCCACGCAAAATCTCGGCCTTTTTAGAAGAGGGTGGGGCAGAAAGCATCGAAACATCAAGAAATTCTAATATCGTCACTGATTCTTGTGAAAATTACTGATTCAAACAGTCAATGATATGTGAGCGCGAATGAACTGCACGCATTGAATCGAGGATCGAGATGCGCGGCACTCGTTTTCCATGGATGCTAACATGACAGATCGTTGATGACAACTCCTGTGATGCGCGCGCACCGGCATAGACAAACGTAAAAACGGGAGCTGCCGGCAATTGATTACAGGAACGGACGACCACAGCAGCCGCGCTCGGTGGGGATCGATTAAGGTACTCTCCTCTCACGTGCATGAAAGCGGTAGGCTGCGGCCATCCAGATGCGATTAATGTCCTCTCCACTTACGCAGGGGTGCAATCGAGCGTTCATTTCGTATCTTAGTTCATATTTTTTTTAATCAAAGTCGGACACAAACAGTGTCGGATACGAATATGAATACGGATAATCTCGATCACGAATATAGAGCAAATACATGCCAGACCGAATACAAATTGTCTCGGTCATGAATATTTAGTCGGATATTGCGTAAAAACATAAACCACATATGTCGCGCATATAGAGATCAATCAACCATACTACATATTCAAAACGCAACTACATCAGTAATTCAACAAGCAAATTTAACTACATCACATTGTCACGACGACTAGTTAAAAAAGTAGTAGCAAGTCATAGTGATAACAATACAAAACATGTCCAAAATGTAACTAGACAACTACATAATAAGACAGATACAATATATACAGAGCCTACAGACCAGTATCAATAACTAGTTAGGGATACACAGAACGTTGACTGATAACAAGTTTGTAGCATCTCAATTTTTGAGTTTTTCAAAATATTTTATTTAAAATAAGGTTTTATAAAATTTTCATGATTTTCTACAATTTAACAAAGCTTAAATATATTTTTCAGAAATGAAAATGATTTAATATGAATAAATCAAGCATCCATTAAATTCAAAACTATTTTATTTAAGTTCCTTATGTTCCAAAGTATTTTTGTAAATTTTCTGGATTCTTTTCGAGTTCATTTGCTATTTTTCTTGGCTTATTTGGATTTCTTGTACTTTTCTTAAAAAAATAAAATATTGGAAATCCTCGTGGGCCAATTTCTCTCTCTGGTCCACTGGGCCTAGATTTTACTAGATATTCGAAATAGTATTTAACGGATATCATCCGATAAATTATCTGGATAGATCCGAATCCGACGGATATCACCTTCCCGAATACATTTCCGTATCCGTCAAAAACTATCAGGCTCCGAATCCAAAATATGAGAAAAAAAATCGGATATCCGGTTTCAGGCCCCGAATAAGATCCGAATTTATTCGAACGGACGGTCGGTCAGAAACTATCCGCTCCGTTTGCACCCTTACACTCACGTACATGAAAGCAGTACCATCACACGTGGAGTCCATCTATGCAACCTAGGTGCAGCACAAAAACGCAAGGCCCAGCCGTCCTAGTTGTGGCATATCGCAAGCCAACTGTCTAAAAAAAGAACTTGTCTAGTACCCCGGATAAATCTTTACTACTTAAAAAGACTCTAGTGGTGATGGGTGATGCGTTCTTCCCCTCCTCTCACAACCCATCTGCGCCGATAGGTGGGACCAGTGTGTGTCTGCCCTCTCTATCCCCGCGTGGCTCCACCTCTTCTCACCCCTTCCACCGACTTCTGGACCCTCGTCTCATGCGCGCCCGCGTTTTCTCCATCCTCTCTCCCATGGCGATTTCCCCGTGTGCTATAGGACCTCCCCGTCGATATTCCTCCGTCTGCTGCCCCGCCCTCATGTACACCCTCTACCCTCAATGTCGTGTTTGACATCGTCGTCAAAGCATCGCGACGCAGTGCTCGCCACCCTCACATCGTTCCTCGACCCGCACCGTCGTGGTTGCTTCCTCAGACTCACAAAGAGCTCGAGCCCTCCATCCTTCTTAGTCATGAAGTTGGCAGGCTCTGCAAAACTCTAGGTTCACGGCCCCAAATCATCCTGACGACTCGCTGTTTCACTATCCACCAGTCGCTCGACGAAATGACTTGCTCATTATTTTCTTATCTGATCGCTCTCACCTCTCCTCGACATTTAATCCTACTCTCGCTCTCCTTTCTCACAATGGCAGAAAGCATGTGGTGGTCAGCGAGCCGCAACTCAAGACAACGCGTACCGCAGTGCCGAGAGCGAAGGACATCTTGGCCTTGCCTTGGTGGCCGTCGAAGGCGAAGGCCACACGCGACACAAGCATAGCAGGTCGAGGGCCGTCTGGCCGGCCGGAGGCGCCAGATAGAGCAGTAATCGCATGCTTACGGTGAGACACAACTCCCCCTCTCCATGTCTTTACCTCTCTACGTGGGCCCAACCCTCGAGGCCGTCGTGATCGGCACTTGGCAAGGGATCTTAGCGAAGCTCCCCAAGCAGGAGGCCGCGGGCTTGAGAGCGATGATGGAGGGAAGGCTACCATGGTGGTGGTGGCAAACTGGCGGCGACCGATGACTTTGAGTTCTTGGACTAGCTTTTGTCTTCTCTCTCCTCCCTCGATCTACTTTGTGATTGTCGTGGCAGTACAGGGGTGTCCGCACCCTAGGATCGTCGAATCTGGGTGTCTTGTCGGTGACACTATGCATATGTAAATCTAGTCTCAGATAGCATATTCTGGCAAAAATGTACCAAAATACCCTTTTGTCTTTTTCTCGTCCTTGGGGGCAAGAAGGTAAATGTCCCTTCTTGCCCCCTATAAATAAAGCCCCATGGGGCATGTAAAGGGCTCTCTCCATTTGGTATACACATGTACAATACTATTCACACATGGTATGTTTTGGCTCCTCTCCATTCGGTCCTTCACCCAAGACAAAGGGTACAGAGGCCCTCCATTTGTCGGAGGGTCCCCGTATCCTTTGTTTAGCCTTTTGCTACGATAGTGATTGATGATGGTGCAATGGGCAATTGGTGGGTGGGGTGGCACTACTTGAAGCGGGGGACTCGATAAGGTTTGTGTGGACATATGAGAGAGAGAAAGGAAAATTTATTTGATAGAAGAAATAAAAGACAAATAGAGGAGGAACTAAAGCGTGTCTGATGGAGTGAGCGTGGCGTCCGATGTATTGGGCGTCTTTGCGTATCAATTCCTCTTAAAATAAACGAGGCGCTGCTAGCTAGGCAAAGCCCAAATGGACCAAGCAGGCGCGTCGGTGCTGGCGGACCGAGAGGAGAAAGCCACATTAAGCTTGATTTTTTTAAAAAAATAATATTAATTTAAAATGCAATTATACAAAAATAGTCGAAAAAATTACAAAAATAGGTGTTTGTCGCCATTCCAAATGGTGACAGGAACCGATTTACTGCCCGTCGATGTTCCTACTGCCTGTCACCATCTCAACTGGCGATTTGCATCGAAGAGCGTGCAAATTGCCAGTTGAAATGGCAACAGGAACTGGCTATAAAAACCCCCAAAATTCGGTGAAAAAGTCATTTTGATTTCGAAAAAAAAGAGCAGAGGGAAGAGGAGAGTGGAGAAGAGACGTAGCAAAGCCTTATCGATTCCTAGTGGGGGAGAGAAGGGAGAGACGGAGCAACAGACCTAGTCGCCCATTTTGCAGGTAAATATTCTTGCAACTTTGTACATAAATTCGAAACCTTGTAGGTTAGGAAATAAAAATAGCGACATAGAATTCAATGGATTAGATAATTTTAGCTGTATTCCTGTTTGATGTAGTACATCATTTTAACTGTGTATAGTTTAGTTAAATCAGATAGATATTATTTATGTTGGAGTATTCAAACGATTTATAATCCCAACTTAATTTTGGTTTCTATTTGTGCACGATAAATATTACATTAATGCAGAAAATACTTTTAAACTAGAAAAATAGCAAGACACCTCTAAAAATTCTCTAAGAAATCCATAGTAGATACATAGGGTATGTAGAGCTGAATTAAAATATTGTTAACTTAATTTTTATTTCTATTTGTACACGGTAAATATTTCATATATGTTGGAGACACTTTTAAACAAGGAAAGTAGCAAGATACCTATTAAAAATCAGAAAAATTGCATAGTAGCTAAATACGTATGTATCCAAACTTAATTTTGGTTTCCATTTGTGCATGCTAACTAATTTGCAAACAACGAAAATAGCGAGGTACCTATAAAAATTCTATGAAAATTCGGAGTAGCTAAATAGGGAATGTAGCGTTAATTAAAACATTGTGAACTTAATTTTACTTTGCATCTATACACGACAAGATACCTCTAAAACTTTATATGTCGTCTACGTTGTGTGCATATCGGTTTCTGTGTGCATATCAGTTTACTATGTATCGCTAATCGTGCAATAATTGGATTAATTAGGTATGTCGCTTCTTATTACTTTTTTATATGTTTCGTAGTATTTACAATGTATGCACTGAATTTTTAGGTATGGCGGACACAGGATATGTTGTACAGTGGTCATATGAGTTACTTGACTCGATCATTGATGCGCATCACCATAGCCGCCTTAGTACCATCCTCCCCCTGGAGGGCGAGGCGGCGATTGAGCTTAGCGCGTTGCGGCTGCGCACGCCCATGAGGGCTTGGAGGGTGGACCCACGTTGGGTTTTGAGATACATGTAGTTGTGACCTTCGTGTGCTCAATTACGATTTGACTACTTTGGGTGAACTCACATTTGTTCTTAATCCTTTCAATGCAGGTTGAAAGCGGCAGGCCTCCTTCCACTAACGAAGATGGTGGAGGCGACGTGGGAGGACGACCAGGACCACGCGGGCGGTGGTCGTACGTCGACGCACTTTCCGTACGATCGGTGCCTCTTGACGGCACTGGTTGACCGGTGGAGGTCGGAGACGCACGCGTTTCACCTCTGTGATGGGAGATGGCGTTGGCGCTTTAGGGCGTGATCTTTCGACCGGGTTTCCCTCTGCTTCTTCCTCTAGCGCCACATGACATCCCAGCCATGTGGCGCATGGAGTTCCCCACGAGGTTCCGGTCTTTGCCGCCAACAATGAATCTGAGGAGATCGGCGACACTCACAAGCCGTCATTGTAGTGGATCTGTCGGTTCTCGTAAGTTTTGTAACTCTTGTCCTTCCGCATCAATTGCTTTGTGCAACTTACTAATGTGTATCTGTCTTTTTGCAACCGAGCATATGGCAGGACGCACTGCGTGTACACGTGAGGGCGCACTTCGAGGTGTACTTGTTGTGACTGTTCAAAGTGGTGAAGAATCGGACCCGCCATTATGAGTTAATGGAGTATTTTGGTGATTAATGACAAATCTATATGTGAGACTAGCACTTCTATTAATACACCTATTGTGCAGTCTTATTTGGATGAAAAGGTGAAAATCATGGAAGTGTGCACTCGACATCATATTCTCATATCTTGTTGCATTCCTCGGATCCAAAATATAGGTTGAACTTCACTAAAAGTTTAACTTGAATATGTGCATATGTTTTTATTACACATTCGTGTATGCACACATTTAGGGGGAGTTTACTCTATGTTTTGTGGTTTCATTAGTATTGATCCATATTTCTTTATCCACATATATTGGGGATCTCTACTTTGAAACATATCCTTTGAGTATATAAAACTTGTGTAGTTCATATATACTCATATTGCTTTATATTCAATTATTTGCAATTGTGTTATGGGACTAATGTGTGTGCTAGGTTGTTTTAAAGGCTTAGGGCCTATTTGGTTCAGCGCCCCACGTAGCCATACCAAAATGTTGGCAATGCCAAAACCTGGGCAAAAAAATAGTGTTTGGATCGTAGCCATACCAATTCAGGGGCAATACCGAAATTGATGTATTTGGATTGCAGCCATGCCAAAATTTGACAAAATTATGAGTATGACGCATGGGTCCCACGTGATATCTATTTTTTTTGCCTCAAAATATGTCAACATGGGTCTTGTTTTGTTGATAAAATGACAAGAAACACAACGGTTCAAACAGATCACAAATCAGATACTCGGTTTGGAAAATATAATCATTTTAAAGCCTTGAATTAAGCTTGGAATGCATTTAATGCCACTAATGCAGATCAACCATGTGCTGCCATGTGTCTTGGATGTTGCTTCCCGCCAAACCAATTTCTTAGCATTCTGCCAAGGAATTGGCTAGGAAATCATGGGTAATACCAATTTTTCTAGGGCAACACCAAAGTTTGTTATCAAACCAAACACTAGCCAAAATCTTAGGGTATTACCAAAATTTTGGTAGGGCTATCTGGGGTAAAGAACCAAACAAGCCCTTAGTCCCGGTTTATGGATGACGACATGATAATGGCAATGCAAAGACAATAGAGGAATCATGGCTAGTGGCTTAAAGATTATTTTGTGCCATTTTTGTTATGCATTGCATTTGTTTTCCCTTTGAAAATCTGTTCAGCAATTTCGATATGACCACAAGTATTGAGCGGTATTATCGCAGGTTGGTAATACCGAAGTTTACATGGCGGTATGAATTTTCCAGATATGAAGTTTTTAGAAATTTTCTTGAAATCCCAAAGACGGTATGACCTCATTTGATGAGCGGTATTACCGCAAGTCAGTAGTACCAAAATCTAGTTGGTAGTATGTTTTTAACGAAGAGGTTGTTTTGGGAGTTTTCTTGAAACTTGAAATCGGTATGACCGCAATTCTTAAGCGGTACTCTAGAGTCTTGGTAATCTTGAGTTTTACATGGCGATCGATTTTTCTAGAGAGGTGTTTTTCTTTGTTTCTCGAATTTACGGAAATCGATAGTACCACATCGATAAGCGGTACTCTGGGAGAACCGGTATTACGGATTCTAGTTAGCGATAATACCGATCATCGGCAATAATTGCTATATTTTGGTCATTAACGATAAACACATTGTGGGACTAACATTTTCCACGAGTTGGATGAACAGGTTATGTTCTATGATGATAGAGACTTTGGATAACATCATGAGTTGATTGTTATCAAGTCAAGGTTCAAGAAAAGGATGCATCATGTGTTGATGCATATCATGATCTTGAAGAGGAGATGATCATGAGTTGATCATCAAGTCAAGAGAAGACCCATCATATATTGATGGAGGGCACGTGAAGGATGCATCACGGGTTGATGCATATCAAGACAATGACCCAAATTTGAAGTGAAGATGTGCGTCATCAAGCTTCAAGAGGATGCTCAAGGCAAAGGTATAACTAGTTAGGACTAAGGATGCGTTCCTAGTCTTTTCCTGGTCTTGGTGTTTAGTTGAAAGACCGGATTGCTAGTATAGGATTTTTGTACTATTAAGAGGGTCTTGTCTAGTAGCTTGAGTCTCATCGTGTGTTGATAGCTCAATCCCGCTTGCTCTAGCTCTCCGTGGCATGATGTTGTTATTTGCGAATGTGTTTTTACAAATAGTGAGGCTCATGCATCTAATCCTTGTAGTATGTGACTATACTTTGCAAATGATTTAAGTCCATGTATTTACTCCTTTTGGCATGATCTAATTTTGTAAATTGTTGTGATTCATACATTTTCCCTTGGCATGGTCTAAGATTGCTTGTTGCTAATTCCTTGGACTTAGACCATGATAGTGACTATTTGGAAGTTCTTGTTCTTTCTACATTGATCTAATGTTTTTGAAATCATGCAAATAGGTTGGTTGTGTTGTCCTCTGAATAAGCTTTCCATAGAGTCCAAGATCACTCAATTCCGACATCGGAGTCAAAAGTTATGATCTTTTTTTCGAGTGTCGTCTGTGCTGAAATTGGGCTGCGGTAATACCGTATGAAAAGAGTGGTACTACCGCTGAGCAATAGTACCATTCTTTGTGAGTACGGTAGTACTACACCAAAATTTTAGCAGCTAGTTTTTGAGCATTTAATGCACCCTTTTCGACCATTGAACAGTAAAAACGGTAGTACCAGATTTGTATAGCGGTACTGCCGCAAATCATGATTTTTGGGGATTTCTGCTCTCAACGGCTAGTTTTTATGGTGGGGCTATAGATAACCCCTTGGCCGGTTGAGAGACTATCTTTGGCATCACATTTCACTTTCTTGAGCTAGTGTGAGCTTCTCCTCTTAATTGTGCATGTGTTACACCTTGTGAGCAAGGAGAGAGGTCTCTAGTTGCATGTGTTGGATCTAGAGGTGGATTTTGTATCTATTTGAGCTTGTGCATTCGTTGCACATGGTGAGAGTCAAGCAAGGGGCTTGACTTATTACTCTTGGTGTTCACCGACACCTAGAAGGCATGGAGACGTCGTGGTCTGGTGATCTTCTCAAGAAGCTTGTGAGAAGGCTCGGTGTGTTGTGAGTAGTTTAGTGCTCGCCATCTCCAGAGTGGAGGAAGAGCAACCCCGATTGGATTGAGGTGTTGGCTTAATTCGTGGAGCCGGTTCAATTTATTTGGGCTTACCTCAACGTAGATTAGGGGAGACCGCTAAGTCTCCGAACACCATGGTAAAATGTCCTGGTATCATTGTGGTCTGCTCTCTTGTGATTTACTTTCTGCAATTTACATTCCTAGAATTAAATGGCTTACATGTCTTTGTTTGTTTGCTCTTATTATCAATAGTCTTATATTGTTGGTGGACTTAGTCAAGACTAGTTGATTTATGTTTTAATTAAGCAAAACCGAATTGATTTACAATTCCGCATAAAACTCAGTTTTAGCCAAAAGATTTTAAAACCGCCTATTCACCCCCTCTAGTCGGCATCCTCGATCTTATAGTGGGTGATGATACTAGGGTCCCACGGTGACAACGTCGACAAACACTTCATCTGGTACACACGCCAGCTAGCAGATTGGGAGGTGGAGGAGATCCAGTTGTGCGTGACATACCGCGCCCTGTGCGACACGTCCTACCGGGTTCGGGACAACTCCATCCTCTCCGGATGCCCGCTGCTTCTTCAGTGTGGCCATTCGAGCGTTTTCAGATCGGACAACCACGGCTGGACTTAGGCGCCTACACAATCGCCATGTACGCTACCGCCGCCAACATGGATCGGCTGACCATGGGTACGGTGTGCTGTCACCGACCAGTAAGTTTTCTGAACATCTGTTATTTTTCGTAATGTAACTCAATTTCTTGTGCTAAGTTTTTGTTGTTCCATTCGACATGTCACCTTCACTCCGATCACTACGCACGCATCCTACCCGGACTATGCTATGATGTTCGATCAATTGACGGATGATCGCGTCATCTGGACACCGTACACTCCTAACAGGGTGTATGTGCACGCACCCCGAGGCCTGTCGAGCCCATGCACGTGGGACCACGCATACTGGTACACACGGAGGTGCTTAGTGCACAACGTCTTCGTGGAGGAGTACCATGTGCACCGGGTGATGCATCGATTCGATCTCTGACAGAGGTCCCAAATTGAGAGGCGCGGTAGCGCTGAACGTTCATGGGTAAGTTCACGCTTTACTTCTATCGTACCACTTGGCTTACGTACCTACGAAATAGTCGTTTTTCCTTCCCAAGGTACACTAGGAAGGGAGTTGTCGGGACCCAAAAATACAATTCTGGACCCTCTGTTTATAATACACTAGTGCACACAGTGTCAACATAGATAAATATCGATCCACACAAGGCGAAATAATAGAATAAGCGAGTAATTTGAATAACAGATAATTGTTGCGACCTTAAGGTCGAGTTTACATTATTAAGCCTCGCAGGCTAGCAATAATTAAATAAGCAATAGTGGAACAAAATAAACTTCACCGGAAACCCATCGATTTGCCACAGGCAACCAATTGGGATCAAGACCTAGCGATTAGCATCATCGTAGAACTCCTCCTCAAAAGCAGGCGTAGACTCCTCCACTTTTGTTGATTGATTATAGCAAGCATGAGTACATGTTGAACCCAGGAACAAAGGATCCCGAATTCTCTGTGTTTCATACACTAGTCCACGAATAGCTAGTGTACACAGTCAAACAAAAGTGATAGCAAAATCATATCACGCATTTATTAACTGATAATCAGAGTTTATTACAAAATTGGGCACAAGGCCAAATAATAAGAAACAGTGGAAGCAAAATAAATAAGTAGGCAACACGATTCGCCACGGGCAATCATTTGGGGGCGTAGCCTATTCGTCTTGATCCTCACCGTCTTGGTAAAATTCTTCACCTGAATAAATATTATTCAGCAAGAGTGAGCACAACTTCTGTGCTCGCAAGTTACACTTAGTAACAGAATATAATGCATGCAAGTGTATTGAAATGGGGATAATAGGGTTCTTTTGCATAAAACATCATTTTCAATTTTAAATACCCATACTAAGTTTCAAGGCAATTTTTAATTTATAAGCAAAATGAAATTTCAAATTGTCACTTTTATAGTGGATAAGCTCCATACATGAATGGTGAAGGATACCCACCTATCACATAGTCGATCGCCAAAATTTACCATAAGGATTAACTATCCTAAAGTCATGTGCTAAATTCAATTTAAAAACAAAAACCAAATTCTAACTTGAGTGGCTTTGCTCAGTATGTCTATGACAGTGGACACGGCTATTCGAATAGTTTCTACTCTTCAGAGTGTGTATAGCTTTACCCACAAGTGATAATCATCTTATAATGTCAGACATGACACGCTTTCGAAGGCGTGCGACTAAGTGATTATCATGAGGCTTTTACAATGTTCTACCTCAAAGTTTTCATGTCCGCTAAGGTTTCGCTTCCATTGGGTTAACCGCCCTCCGGGAGCCCCCTCTTGCGCCAAGTAATAGATTGAAAGCATAATTCAAAACAAATAGACAATAATAATTTGACAGTTTTATTTCACAAAGACACATACCCTAAACAAGTTATTCACATAGCCATATGACTTAAGTCACACGCCTCCTTCCTAAGGTTTTCATGAAAATCTACCCTCGTGTGAAATCCCGAGCTTGTCTATGACCATGACACGGCTATTCAATAGATTGGTTAACACTCTGCAGAGGTTGTACACTTTACCCACAAGATACAGTTAGTGTAGTTAGCACTAGCCGTAACAAAACAGTTCAGAAACTTCATCTCGACATTGACACTCCCTGTATGCTTAGCCGCCACAGACGCACACCGTTGGACAGGGAAATGGCGAACCGCCCCGCGATGCAACTACTTGGTAGTACACACCTCCACCCAATCCGACACAGCTAACCTACAACCCAAGTAATCAATGTCAAGAATCCATAACTTACTAAGTTAGGCCCGTCCTATACCAGGCATGTGGTTGTACGAAAGGCCCAGTTCAATGGCGCACAAGGTTAAGTCCTTAATTGACCGAGGCAAGACTTCCAAATTCTAACCTATCATTCCCGTCAACACAGATCCACCATAAAAGCACACAGGACCACTTGGCCCCGTCCAAAACCTTTTCCCACCCTGTTGGTTAAGTGCAACACATGCCATCAACGAGTAATGACACATAGTACACACAGTTTTATCAAATGGTTCACTTAGTCAAGTTTATATTTGCAATTCACATGAAAATGATGACTCGTAGCATGGCTAAGCAAACTAATCGTATCTAACCAACCCACGTTGGTAATACAATAGCACCAACTAAATAAACCAAACTAGGGTGACAAAAGATTATGGCATACGATTAGACAAGGAGGTCGTAACAAATTGGATAATAACTAATCCCAAAAGCATTGAAATAAATAATTAAAGTAAATGCAATACTTTGAATGAATATAACTTTTGAAAACTGGGTTCAATATGATCAAAGGTATAACTTGCCTTGAAATAGGTCTAAGTACTGATCTTGCTCTTGAGGTGCTCCTTCTTCTTCAAATCTTCCAAAGTATCGACGTCTACTCGCAAACAAAAGTAAATAAACAAAACAAATAAATAACAAAGACAAAACAAACTCTAAAAATTAAATAAAAATCTCAGATAACTAGATCTCGGATTTAGATGAATTTAGAAATTTGAATGGGCACAAACGGAGTTCGGATGCAAAAGATATGAGCTTGGAAAGTTTGAAATAGAAGAAAAACCCTAAAATAGGATTTTCAGAATTAACTCAATTATTTCTCCAAGAAAAATCGGATTATTAGCATACGATGATGTCATTTCGGAATAAAAGAATTAAAAGAAATACTAACAGTGGGACCCACATGACAGTGAGATGGTTCACGGTAAACTTAGTTCACCAAACCATTGGATCCGGGGCTGGCTTGGGCTACCACGCGTGCGTGCAGATGCGGCGCCACACACACAACATGCAAGCATAAAGGCAGAGCTGGCGGCCGATGTGGATCTTGACACGGCCGCCACATCGGGCCGACGGCGATGACGGCTCGGGAACCAAAGGCTCCAATGACGGTGGCTCTACTCCAACAATGAGTGGCACCGCGTGAAGCTCGCTATTGTGAACTGTTGAGGTAGCTCAGTGGTTGAGGACGACGGTGGCCGCGGTGAGGCTCAAGCGACGAGCAGATCTGTATTATCGGACGAGGCCTCCGGTGATGCTCCAATGACGCCAGGGGTTCAAGAGGTTGCTACGGTGACGGCGAACACAATGATGTGCTCGATGACAAAGCGGCGACAACGCGGCGCAAGCAATTGGCAAAAGAAGGAACTCGGCCAAAAACCCTAAAAGCTCGATTAAGGCAGCGCTAGGGCTCCATAGGGGTGGTGGTTTGAGGGTTTGAGGTGCGGGCGTTCACGCGATCCCGAGGACGCCTTTTATAGGGTCCGGGATGTACAGATTAGGCAGATCCAAAAACGAGTCCGTGTTGAACACGAAAGAGGGCTCGTGATTGGAAGGAGATAGAGTCCGTTCCGGGATTTGATTTTGTGGGATATGGATGTGAAAAGATAGGAGATAAGATTTGGTTAATAAATCCAGGGCGATTTAGTTGGAGATTGTTTTGTCGGATAAAGCTTCGAGAAGGTCTTCAATGGCGAGCATGAGCGAGGACTCATGAGGAAGAAGCTTCTCGGGGGCACGAAGTCGCGGGCCCACACGGTAGAGAAAGCTAACCCACGCGCCCGATCAGACCTCAAGCCCTGACCGTCAAGATTTGATCGGCGGTTTAAAACGCCGGTGACGTTCGGACCGCTTGAACGTCCAACTTCATCGGACCCTTCCTTTTTGATCGAATGTCCATATCGCGAGTGACGTTCGGACCGTCCGACAGCACCTCTTCATCCAACCGTTAAAACTTGATCGGACGGTGGAGAACAGATCTGACTGACTATCTTGTGAGAGAGAGAGAAGAAGGGCCGACAATTGGGTCCACTGTCGAGGAGTGAAGCGGCTGCATGGGTGGGGCACGCACAGAGTTGGGCCGATTGGGAAAGAATAAGGGTTTAGGCCCAAGCTATTATCTGAGATTTTAATTAGGTTTTCTATTTTAAAAATAGCGTAAATTCAAATAAGCAATAGAAAATAGCAAATGAACTTGAAAAAATTCTAGAAAACTCTAGAAAATATCTCTGAGCACAAAGAACCCAAATAAAATAGTTTTGGCCACTGTTCATGTTGACTTTAGTCATGTTAAATAGTTTTTATGTACAAAGTCCATGTTTAGGCTTTTGAATTAAATTCAAATAAAATCCAAATGGTGAATTTTCTCCTACTAACTATTTAAAAGATTTTTAAAGCTCAGAAAATTGGGATGTTACAGATGCTAACCGTCTTCCGAGGGGTTTGACAAGAATATATCGCAATGAGAGAGTGTGCATCGGCCATTTCAGGACTAGGCAAAGCTAGTGGCCACACGGAGCTACTCACATCTTCCATTTCGTCCATGCGGCTGCACATCAAAACAAAGATAATTGCTTATAGTTACTGACGATTCATTTAGTAATGTAGACACACCAAACCCAAGGGCATTAGATTCCTAGTGAATTTTGTATTTTGTAATGCAGACACATCAAAACCAAGGGCATCAAATTCCTAGTGCATTTTGTAATGCATTACTGATGCTTGCTTACAGGCACATCAAAACAATGATGCCCTTGGAAACTCGTGATCAAAACTCAAAACAAAGGAAAAGCTTACAGGCGGGCTCTTGGTGCGAACGCGGGCATTGACCACTAGAGGGGTGTAGGCATAGCGAACGGGCAACCAGGTGAGCAGGCGAAGTGGCGCAAGCGCACGAGAGCGGCTCGAGGTGGCGCTCTGCAATGGCGACGGCGCACAGGAGCGTAGTGAACCCTAGCGAGGTGCTGTCGGGCGAAAATCTGGAGGCGCGATGCTGCCCCCTCATTCGGGTGAGGGGACGCAAAATCGCCAGACCGCATGCTCGCTCACGGGTGGGATTGCAATCGCTGGCCCGCAGTCGCTGATTTCGCAATGGAAAACCTAGATGGCGCATGTCCACATGTGCACAAATATGGTCATGTGCAGGAGATATGTCGGCTTACATACTCCTATCTAAAAGCGCATGGCAAATTAATCGCAAGTTGGCACCGATTGACCATCGTGTGGCCGTTTGGCGGTGGTATTTTTACTACGTGAGGCACACTTTTCCGTCTGGGTGGGTTGTGGGTACCATTTGTATGAGCAGTACAGGCTGCGCTTCGATAATGCCCAGGCCACGCCATGTGAGTGACTAGGTGGGAAAAAAAGTTTGTTAGCGGGCTCATTGGCTTGGTTTAGAATTGGTCAAATTACACTCGGTAATTAGTTAAACATTGAAATGAGTCGATTTTCAATGAAATTGAATTTCACTCTGGATCAGCTCAGCTCGGCATGGCTAGTTAGTCGGTTCTAAAAATACTTTCAAACTATAAAGAAAATAATATTAAAGCAAACTATACCAATTTAAGAAAACTCGGTAAAGTGAGACGCGATGCATTTATACCGCGCCTCACGGGCTGTGCACAAAAACTCCCACTTCCGTGGGACGGTCCGGCCCGTGAGCCGAGCGCTGGACTACGGCCGCATCTGCGAAATGGGCCTTCTCTTGGACCGTTTGAGTGCAAACTAGTTTACAACTCATAGATTTGTTTACTTGAGTGGAGTACCGACGCCTTTGGGGTGTTATTCTTAAAAAAACTCCTTTGGCGTGTTCTAAAAAAACTTTTGACATAAATCATACTTTCAATTACCTATACTAGCAAGCTTTATAAGAGTATATCCCAGTGGCAAGTAGCAGTAGGACAAAAATTACTAGCTGTAGTCACAATCTAGACGCTTCATTTATAGGAAGTCCTGACTGGTTATGTTCTTATGGAAGTAGCCATTCGGTAAGGAGGTGATTAGTTTATCCAACGGGAAAAAAACAAAGGAGGAAAGTAGTTAGCTCACGGATGCAACTCACATGGCACACCTGGTTCTGGTTGCAAAGATGCGTTTAATTACTCTGATGCTCTACATTGGTCTGCTAGTCTTGTACAGGGCAGCACATCTTACCACCATTGGTCTGATGGTCTCTACGTCACTGTCAACCATGCCCGGCCTTCGCTTCCTCTCCACTTCTTTATTTTCTTTCATGTCTCTGTAACTTTGATAGCCATAGACTGTTTGTGGCGTGGTTTTCTTTAGTGTAGTGCGAGACGCACACATCATACTTCCATTAACCTGTTATATACGGCCAACATGCTGTCATGACAATGCAAAAAATTTCGTCTGAAACAAATTAACAATGCAGACAGTTAGGCCATACCACATTTTCTAGTCTATAATGGTAAAGTAGCGTATAAAGCGTCTCCACTACCCGGTTGAAGGAGAGACATTTTTTAGTTTTTACTCGAGGTGACTTGGACTCACCGAGACCATCGGACTAGCGGACAGTTCGGCTACCACTTATCAGGAGTCCGTGATAATGAGCCGTAGAACAAATTGCATCACGGTCCGCTCGCTTTAGTGTAAATTATTTTCTTTAAAGAGAATAATTGGAGTGTCACTGTCGTACCATGATGATCTGATTCTATTTTTTATAAAAAAAATCTTGAGGCGAATTATTTTCACTCTCTACGTGTCGCATGGAGCATCTGACTTCTAGTACCAAAAGAAAATCCAGGGTAATGCCTTTTTTATGAAGGATAATGCTACAATGATAATAGATTCATAGTTTTGTTGTGGAGTATAAATTTCTCGTAACACCAAGCAACAATCAAATTCAGTATACAAGTGGATCATTTGTATGCCCCGGTGCACCCCTGGTGGATCATTTGTCAGTGGATGCTTCCAAATCTCCGTGTACAAGTTGCATTTACTCACAAGAAGTTGCCGATCCAGAAGTAAACAATTCAATCGGTGCAAGAATAGGGCATTCGTTTACAGATCATATAGCCTAAGGATGCTAGGGTAGTATAATTGATCGGATTGAGTGAATCTGCAATTTGAAGACATCAATTGAGACATCTTTCTCTTGATAAAGTTGGGAGCTTACCAATGTGGACATTTTACTTGGTGGCGTCTCTCGATAAAGAGATGCCATTCCTCCCGGTGATTCAGTGCCAAGGGTCCCTCCATCATCGGCTTTTCGTCCACTAGCTTCACCGGTTCATCAAGAACACGATGCCTCACCTTTACTTCAAGTGTCCTTATCCGTCCCCACGCAAAATCTCGGCCTTTTTTAGAAGAGGGTGGGGGCAGAAAGCATCGAAACATCAAGAAATTCTAATATCGTCACTGATTCTTGTGAAAATTACTGATTCAAACAGTCAATGATATGTGAGCGCGAATGAACTGCACGCATTGAATCGAGGATCGAGATGCGCGGCACTCGTTTTCCATGGATGCTAACATGACAGATCGTTGATGACAACTCCTGTGATGCGCGCGCACCGGCATAGACAAACGTAAAAACGGGAGCTGCCGGCAATTGATTACAGGAACGGACGACCACAGCAGCCGCGCTCGGTGGGGATCGATTAAGGTACTCTCCTCTCACGTGCATGAAAGCGGTAGGCTGCGGCCATCCAGATGCGATTAATGTCCTCTCCACTTACGCAGGGGTGCAATCGAGCGTTCATTTCGTATCTTAGTTCATATTTTTTTAATCAAAGTCGGACACAAACAGTTATGGGATACTTAATATGAATACGGATAATCTCGATCACGAATATAGAGCAAATACATGCCGCATCGAATACAAATTGTCTCGGTCATGAATATTTAGTCGGATATTGCGTAAAAACATAAACCACATATGTCGCATATAGAGATCAATCAACCATACTACATATTCAAAACGCAACTACATCAAGAATTCAACAAGCAAATTTAACTACATCACATTGTCACGACGACTAGTTAAAAAAGTAGTAGCAAGTCATAGTGATAACAATACAAAACATGTCCAAAATGTAACTAGACAACTACATAATAAGACAGATACAATATATACAGAGCCTACAGACCAGTATCAATAACTAGTTAGGGATACACAGAACGTTGACTGATAACAAGTTTGTAGCATCTCAATTTTTGAGTTTTTCAAAATATTTTATTTAAAATAAGGTTTTATAAAATTTTCATGATTTTCTACAATTTAACAAAGCTTAAATATATTTTTCAGAAATGAAAATGATTTAATATGAATAAATCAAGCATCCATTAAATTCAAAACTATTTTATTTAAGTTCCTTATGTTCCAAAGTATTTTTGTAAATTTTCTGGATTCTTTTCGAGTTCATTTGCTATTTTTCTTGGCTTATTTGGATTTCTTGTACTTTTCTTAAAAAAATAAAATATTGGAAATCCTCGTGGGCCAATTTCTCTCTCTGGTCCACTGGGCCTAGATTTTACTAGATATTCGAAATAGTATTTAACGGATATCATCCGATAAATTATCTGGATAGATCCGAATCCGACGGATATCACCTTCCCGAATACATTTCGTGATCCACAAAAACTATCAGTTCAATCCAAAATATGAGAAAAAATCGGATATCCGGTTTCAGGCCCCGAATAAGATCCGAATTTATTCGAACGGACGGTCGGTCAGAAACTATCCGCTCCGTTTGCACCCTTACACTCACGTACATGAAAGCAGTACCATCACACGTGGAGTCCATCTATGCAACCTAGGTGCAGCACAAAAACGCAAGGCCCAGCCGTCCTAGTTGTGGCATATCGCAAGCCAACTGTCTAAAAAAAGAACTTGTCTAGTACCGCGGATAAATCTTTACTACTTAAAAAGACTCTAGTGGTGATGGGTGATGCGTTCTTCCCCTCCTCTCACAACCCATCTCATGGCCGATAAATGGGACCAAAGTGTGTCTGCCTCTCTATCCCCGCGTGGCTCCACCTCTTCTCACCCCTTCCACCGACTTCTGGACCCTCGTCTCATGCGCGCCCGCGTTTTCTCCATCCTCTCTCCCATGGCGATTTCCCCGTGTGCTATAGGACCTCCCCGTCGATATTCCTCCGTCTGCTGCCCCGCCCTCATGTACACCCTCTACCCTCAATGTCGTGTTTGACATCGTCGTCAAAGCATCGCGACGCAGTGCTCGCCACCCTCACATCGTTCCTCGACCCGCACCGTCGTGGTTGCTTCCTGTACTCCACAGGCGAGCTCGAGCCCCTCCATCCTTGCCGTCATGAAGTTGGCAGGCTCTGCAAAACTCTAGGTTCACGGCCCCAAATCATCCTGACGACTCGCTGTTTCACTATCCACCAGTCGCTCGACGAAATGACTTGCTCATTATTTTCTTATCTGATCGCTCTCACCTCTCCTCGACATTTAATCCTACTCTCGCTCTCCTTTCTCACAATGGCAGAAAGCATGTGGTGGTCAGCGGAGCCGCACAATCAAGACAACGCCTACCGCAGGCGAGAGCGAAGGACATGCTACAGGCCTTGGTGGCAAGGCGAAGGCCACACGCGACACAAGCATAGCAGGTCGAGGGCCGGTACGGCCGGTCGGAGGCGCGCATAGAGCAGGTGCAACTGGCATGCTTACGGTGAGACACAACTCCCCCTCTCCATGTCTTTACCTCTCTACGTGGGCCCAACCCTCGAGGCCGTCGTGATCGGCACTTGGCAAGGGATCTTAGCGAAGCTCCCCAAGCAGGAGGCCGCGGGCTTGAGAGCGATGATGGAGGGAAGGCTACCATGGTGGTGGTGGCAAACTGGCGGCGACCGATGACTTTGAGTTCTTGGACTAGCTTTTGTCTTCTCTCTCCTCCCTCGATCTACTTTGTGATTGTCGTAGCAGAGTACCAGGGGGTGTCCCGCACCCTAGGATCGTCAGGAATACCGGTGTGCCGTCGGTGACACTATGCATATGTAAATCTAGTCTGTATAGCATATTCTGGCAAAAATGTACCAAAATACCCTTTTGTCTTTTTCTCGTCCTTGGGGGCAAGAAGGTAAATGTCCCTTCTTGCCCCCTATAAATAAAGCCCCATGGGGCATGTAAAGGGCTCTCTCCATTTGGTATACACATGTACAATACTATTCACACATGGTATGTTTTGGCTCCTCTCCATTCGGTCCTTCACCCAAGACAAAGGGTACAGAGGCCCTCCGCTGTACGGAGGGTCCCCGTATCCACTGTTTAGCCTTTTTGCTACGATAGTGATTGATGATGGTGCAGTGGGCAATTGGTGGGTGGGGTGGCACTACGCTGAAGCAGGGGACTCGATAAGGTTTGTGTGGACATATGAGAGAGAGAGAAAGGAAAATTTATTTGATAGAAGAAATAAAAGACAAATAGAGGAGGGGAACTAAAGCGTGTACAGTGGAGTGAACGTGACGTCCGATGTATTGGACGTCTTTGCGGTATCAATTCCCTACGAAAATAAACGAGGCGCGCGGTGCTAGGCAGGCGCCAAAATGGACCAAACGGGCCGCGTCGGTGCGAGCGGACCGAGAGGGAGAAGCCACATTAAGCTTGATTTTTTTAAAAAAAAAATAATATTAATTTAAAATGCAATTATACAAAAATAGTCGAAAAAATTACAAAAATAGGTGTTTGTCGCCATTCCAAATGGTGACAGGAACCGATTTACTGCCCGTCGATGTTCCTACTGCCTGTCACCATCTCAACTGGCGATTTGCATCGAAGAGCGTGCAAATTGCCAGTTGAAATGGCAACAGGAACTGGCTATAAAAACCCCCAAAATTCGGTGAAAAAGTCATTTTGATTTCGAAAAAAAAGAGCAGAGGGAAGAGGAGAGTGGAGAAGAGACGTAGCAAAGCCTTATCGATTCCTAGTGGGGGAGAGAAGGGAGAGACGGAGCAGCAGACCTAGTCGCCCATTTTGCAGGTAAATATTCTTGCAACTTTGTACATAAATTCGAAACCTTGTAGGTTAGGAAATAAAAATAGCGACATAGAATTCAATGGATTAGATAATTTTAGCTGTATTCCTGTTTGATGTAGTACATCATTTTAACTGTGTATAGTTTAGTTCGTCGTATAGATATTATTTATGTTGGAGTATTCAAACGATTTATAATCCCAACTTAATTTTGGTTTCTATTTGTGCACGATAAATATTCTGTTAATGCAGAAAATACTTTTTAAACTAGAAAAATAGCAAGACACCTCTAAAAATTCTCTAAGAAATCCATAGTAGATACATAGGGTATGTAGAGCTGAATTAAAATATTGTTAACTTAATTTTTATTTCTATTTGTACACGGTAAATATTTCATATATGTTGGAGACACTTTTTAAACAAGGAAAGTAGCAAGATACCTATTAAAAATCTGTAAAAATTGCATAGTAGCTAAATACGTATGTATCCAAACTTAATTTTGGTTTCCATTTGTGCATGCTAACTAATTTGCAAACAACGAAAATAGCGAGGTACCTATAAAAATTCTATGAAAATTCCAGAGTAGCTAAATAGGGAATGTAAACGTTAATTAAAACATTGTGAACTTAATTTTACTTTGCATCTATACACGACAAGATACCTCTAAAACTTTATATGTCGATACAGTTGTGTGCATATCAGTTTCTGTGTGCATATCAGTTTACTATGTATCGCTAATCGTGCAATAATTGGATTAATTAGGTATGTCGCTTCTTATTACTTTTTTATATGTTTCGTAGTATTTACAATGTATGCACTGAATTTTTAGGTATGGCGGACACAGGATATGTTGTACAGTGGTCATATGAGTTACTTGACTCGATCATTGATGCGCATCACCATAGCCGCCTTAGTACCATCCTCCCCCTGGAGGGCGAGGCGGCGATTGAGCTTAGCGCGTTGCGGCTGCGCACGCCCATGAGGGCTTGGAGGGTGGACCCACGTTGGGTTTTGAGATACATGTAGTTGTGACCTTCGTGTGCTCAATTACGATTTGACTACTTTGGGTGAACTCACATTTGTTCTTAATCCTTTCAATGCAGGTTGAAAGCGGCAGGCCTCCTTCCACTAACGAAGATGGTGGAGGCGACGTGGGAGGACGACCAGGACCACGCGGGCGGTGGTCGTACGTCGACGCACTTTCCGTACGATCGGTGCCTCTTGACGGCACTGGTTGACCGGTGGAGGTCGGAGACGCACGCGTTTCACCTCCTGTGATGGGAGATGGCGTTGACGCTTTAGGACGTGATCTTTCTGACCGGGTTTCCCTACGCTGGCTTCCCTCTAGCGCCACATGACATCCCAGCCATGTGGCGCATGGAGTTCCCCACGAGGTTCCGGGGGGTGCTGCCGCCCAACAGCGAATACAGGGAGATCAGCAGCACTCACAAGCCGTCGCTGTAGTGGATCTGTCAGTTCTACGTAAGTTTTTGTAACTCTTGTCCTTCCGCATCAATTGCTTTGTGCAACTTACTAATGTGTATCTGTCTTTTTGCAACCAGAGCATATGGCAAGGACGCACCCGTGTACACGGTGAGGACGCACTTCGAGGTGTACTTGTTGTGACTGTTCAGGTGGGTGAAGAATCTGGACCCGCCATTATGAGTTAATGGAGTATTTTGGTGATTAATGACAAATCTATATGTGAGACTAGCACTTCTATTAATACACCTATTGTGCAGTCTTATTTGGATGAAAAGGTGAAAATCATGGAAGTGTGCACTCGACATCATATTCTCATATCTTGTTGCATTCCTCGGATCCAAAATATAGGTTGAACTTCACTAAAAGTTTAACTTGAATATGTGCATATGTTTTTATTACACATTCGTGTATGCACACATTTAGGGGGAGTTTACTCTATGTTTTGTGGTTTCATTAGTATTGATCCATATTTCTTTATCCACATATATTGGGGATCTCTACTTTGAAACATATCCTTTGAGTATATAAAACTTGTGTAGTTCATATATACTCATATTGCTTTATATTCAATTATTTGCAATTGTGTTATGGGACTAATGTGTGTGCTAGGTTGTTTTAAAGGCTTAGGGCCTATTTGGTTCAGCGCCCCACGTAGCCATACCAAAATGTTGGCAATGCCAAAACACAGGCAAAAAATAGTGTTTGGATCGTAGCCATACCAATTCAGAGAACATCTATTTAAATTGATGTATTTGGATTGCACCCATGCCAAAATTTGACAAAATTATGAGTATGACGATGGGTCCCACGTGATATCTATTTTTTTGCCTCAAAATATGTCAACATGGGTCTTGTTTTGTTGATAAAATGACAAGAAACACAACGGTTCAAACAGATCACAAATCAGATACTCGGTTTGGAAAATATAATCATTTTAAAGCCTTGAATTAAGCTTGGAATGCATTTAATGCCACTAATGCAGATCAACCATGTGCTGCCATGTGTCTTGGATGTTGCTTCCCGCCAAACCAATTTCTTAGCATTCTCGCCAAGGAATTGGCTAGGAAATCATGGGTAATACCAATTTTTCTAGGGCAACACCAAAGTTTGTTATCAAACCAAACACTAGCCAAAATCTTAGGGTATTACCAAAATTTTGGTAGGGCTATCTGGGGTAAAGAACCAAACAAGCCCTTAGTCCCGGTTTATGGATGACGACATGATAATGGCAATGCAAAGACAATAGAGGAATCATGGCTAGTGGCTTAAAGATTATTTTGTGCCATTTTTGTTATGCATTGCATTTGTTTTCCCTTTGAAAATCTGTTCAGCAATTTCGATATGACCACAAGTATTGAGCGGTATTATCGCAGGTTGGTAATACCGAAGTTTACATGGCGGTATGAATTTTCCAGATATGAAGTTTTTAGAAATTTTCTTGAAATCCCAAAGACGGTATGACCTCATTTGATGAGCGGTATTACCGCAAGTCGGTAGTACCAAAATCTAGTTGGTAGTATGTTTTTAACGAAGAGGTTGTTTTTGGGAGTTTTTCTTGAAACTTGAAATCGGTATGACCGCAATTCTTAAGCGGTACTACCGGAGTGCGGTAGTACTGAGTTTTACATGGCGATACGATTTTTCTAGAGAGGGTGTTTTTCTTTGTTTCTCGAATTTCTGGAAATCGATAGTACCACATCTGATAAACGGTACTACCGGAGAACGGTATTACCGGATTCTAGTTGGCGATAATACCGCATCTGGCAATAATTGCTATATTTTGGTCATTAACGATAAACACATTGTGGGACTAACATTTTCCACGAGTTGGATGAACAGGTTATGTTCTATGATGATAGAGACTTTGGATAACATCATGAGTTGATTGTTATCAAGTCAAGGTTCAAGAAAAGGATGCATCATGTGTTGATGCATATCATGATCTTGAAGAGGAGATGATCATGAGTTGATCATCAAGTCAAGAGAAGACCCATCATATATTGATGGAGGGCACGTGAAGGATGCATCACGGGTTGATGCATATCAAGACAATGACCCAAATTTGAAGTGAAGATGTGCGTCATCAAGCTTCAAGAGGATGCTCAAGGCAAAGGTATAACTAGTTAGGACTAAGGATGCGTTCCTAGTCTTTTACCGGTCTTGGTGTTTAGTTGAAAGACCGGATTGCTAGTATAGGATTTTTGTACTATTAAGAGGGGTCTTGTCTAGTAGCTTGAGTCTCATCGTGTGTTGATAGCTCAATCCCGCTTGCTCTAGCTCTCCGTGGCATGATGTTGTTATTTGCGAATGTGTTTTTACAAATAGCTGAGGCTCATGCATCTAATCCTTGTAGTATGTGACTATACTTTGCAAATGATTTAAGTCCATGTATTTACTCCTTTTGGCATGATCTAATTTTGTAAATTGTTGTGATTCATACATTTTCCCTTGGCATGGTCTAAGATTGCTTGTTGCTAATTCCTTGGACTTAGACCATGATAGTGACTATTTGGAAGTTCTTGTTCTTTCTACATTGATCTAATGTTTTTGAAATCATGCAAATAGGTTGGTTGTGTTGTCCTCTGAATAAGCTTTCCATAGAGTCCAAGATCACTCAATTCCGACATCGGAGTCAAAAGTTATGATCTTTTTTCGAGTGTCGCTCAGGTTGAAATTGGGCTGCGGTAATACCAGTATGAAAAGAGTGGTACTACCGCGAGCAATAGTACCATTCTTTGTGAGTACGGTAGTACTACACCAAAATTTTAGCAGCTAGTTTTTGAGCATTTAATGCACCCTTTTCGACCATTGAACAAGAAAACGGTAGTACCAGATTTGTATAGCGAGATCGCCAAAAATCATGATTTTTGGGATTTCGCTCTCAACGGCTAGTTTTTATGGTGGGGCTATAGATAACCCCTTGGCGGTTGAGAGACTATCTTTGGCATCACATTTCACTTTCTTGAGCTAGTGTGAGCTTCTCCTCTTAATTGTGCATGTGTTACACCTTGTGAGCAAGGAGAGAGGTCTCTAGTTGCATGTGTTGGATCTAGAGGTGGATTTTGTATCTATTTGAGCTTGTGCATTCGTTGCACATGGTGAGAGTCAAGCAAGGGGCTTGACTTATTACTCTTGGTGTTCACCGACACCTAGAAGGCATGGAGACGTCGTGGTCTGGTGATCTTCTCAAGAAGCTTGTGAGAAGGCTCGGTGTGTTGTGAGTAGTTTAGTGCTCGCCATCTCCAGAGTGGAGGAAGAGCAACCCCGATTGGATTGAGGTGTTGGCTTAATTCGTGGAGCCGGTTCAATTTATTTGGGCTTACCTCAACGTAGATTAGGGGAGACCGCTAAGTCTCCGAACACCATGGTAAAATGTCCTGGTATCATTGTGGTCTGCTCTCTTGTGATTTACTTTCTGCAATTTACATTCCTAGAATTAAATGGCTTACATGTCTTTGTTTGTTTGCTCTTATTATCAATAGTCTTATATTGTTGGTGGACTTAGTCAAGACTAGTTGATTTATGTTTTAATTAAGCAAAACCGAATTGATTTACAATTCCGCATAAAACTCAGTTTTAGCCAAAAGATTTTAAAACCGCCTATTCACCCCCTCTAGTCGGCATCCTCGATCTTATAGTGGGTGATGATACTAGGTCCCACGGTGACAACGCCGACAAACACTTCATCTGGTACACACGCCACCTAGCGATTGGGAGGTGGAGGAGATCCAGCCAGCGCGTGACATACCGCATACATGCGACACGCCCCACCGGTTCGGACAACTCCATCCTCTCCGGATGCCCGCTGCTTCTTCAGTGTGGCCATTCGAGCGTTTTCAGATCGGACAACCACGGCTGGACTTAGGCGCCTACACAATCGCCATGTACGCTACCGCCGCCAACATGGATCGGCTGACCATGGGTACGGTGTGCTGTCACCGACCAGTAAGTTTTCTGAACATCTGTTATTTTTCGTAATGTAACTCAATTTCTTGTGCTAAGTTTTTGTTGTTCCATTCGACATGTCACCTTCACTCCGATCACTACGCACGCATCCTACCCGGACTATGCTATGATGTTCGATCAATTGACGGATGATCGCGTCATCTGGACACCGTACACTCCTAACAGGGTGTATGTGCACGCACCCCGAGGCCTGTCGAGCCCATGCACGTGGGACCACGCATACTGGTACACACGGAGGTGCTTAGTGCACAACGTCTTCGTGGAGGAGTACCATGTGCACCGGGTGATGCATCAGTTCGATCTACGACAGGAGGTCCCAGCCCCTTGGGGGCAGCGGGTAGCGCTGAACGTTCATGGGTAAGTTCACGCTTTACTTCTATCGTACCACTTGGCTTACGTACCTACGAAATAGTCGTTTTTCCTTCCCAAGGTACACTAGGAAGGGAGTTGTCGGGACCCAAAAATACAATTCTGGACCCTCTGTTTATAATACACTAGTGCACACAGTGTCAACATAGATAAATATCGATCCACACAAGACGAAATAATAGAATAAACGAGTAATTTGAATAACAGATAATTGTTGCGACCTTAAGGTCGAGTTTACATTTATTAAGCCTCGCAGGGCTAGCAATAATTAAATAAGCAATAGTGGAACAAAATAAACTTCAGCGGAAACCCATCGATTTGCCACAGGCAACCAATTGGGATCAAGACCTAGCGATTAGCATCATCGTAGAACTCCTCCTCAAAAGCAGGCGTAGACTCCTCCACTTTTGTTGATTGATTATAGCAAGCATGAGTACATGTTGAACCCAGGAACAAAGGATCCCGAATTCTCTGTGTTTCATACACTAGTCCACGAATAGCTAGTGTACACAGTCAAACAAAAGTGATAGCAAAATCATATCACGCATTTATTAACTGATAATCAGAGTTTATTACAAAATTGGGCACAAGGCCAAATAATAAGAAACAGTGGAAGCAAAATAAATAAGTAGGCAACACGATTCGCCACGGGCAATCATTTGGGGCGAGTAACCTATTCGTCTTGATCCTCACCGCCTTGGTAAAATTCTTCACCTGAATAAATATTATTCAGCAAGAGTGAGCACAACTTCTGTGCTCGCAAGTTACACTTAGTAACAGAATATAATGCATGCAAGTGTATTGAAATGGGGATAATAGGGTTCTTTTGCATAAAACATCATTTTCAATTTTAAATACCCATACTAAGTTTCAAGGCAATTTTTAATTTATAAGCAAAATGAAATTTCAAATTGTCACTTTTATAGTGGATAAGCTCCATACATGAATGGTGAAGGATACCCACCTATCACATAGCTGACCGCCCAAAATTTACCATAAGGATTAACTATCCTAAAGTCATGTGCTAAATTCAATTTAAAAACAAAAACCAAATTCTAACTTGAGTGGCTTTGCTCAGTATGTCTATGACAGTGGACACGGCTATTCGAATAGTTTCTACTCTTCAGAGTGTGTATAGCTTTACCCACAAGTGATAATCATCTTATAATGTCAGACATGACACGCTTTCGAAGGCGTGCGACTAAGTGATTATCATGAGGCTTTTACAATGTTCTACCTCAAAGTTTTCATGTCCGCTAAGGTTTCGCTTCCATTGGGTTAACCGCCCTCCGGGAGCCCCCTCTTGCGCCAAGTGGGACTACTATCTCACTGACACCCACACAACAACATGGCACGAATAACAATAATATATCACAAATTAATAAGCCTAATCTGTCCCATTCCATACATGTGGTGGTACAGTGGGGCGTGGCAAAATACGCTTGAAGACCGGTCCTTAACTTACTTGGGCAATATTCCACAATCCTGGACTCGATCATAGAAATGAATCGACCCTATGCCTCGACTTGCACCATGCCAACATCCACTATGCCCAAGTCTAAACCATTTTATTTCATTTCACAAGTAAAATCATTTTCTAAACTTTCTACGGTAAAAAAATACCATAGACTCAATTTAAATCAAATTTGAATACTTTGGCTAAAACTCCCCAAATTCAAAACTTTGGTCTAAGCATGATCTAAGCATGTAATCTTTCAAATTTTATTTTATTTTAACTATGGTGATAAGGGAATGACAATTCAACATCAACATTGGCCACACAAAGGAATTAGATTAATTAGGAATTTTAAAATAGGAATTTAAAATAACTGAATAGAATTATGCATGCAATAATAATTTAAAACAAAATTAAATAATTCAAAATAATACGATCAACATGGTCAAAGGTATAACTTGCCTTGCTCGTAGGACTCTTCTTCTTTTAATTCAAACTCTCCCGAGTCGTCGAAATCTATACACGAAAATGCGACAAATTCAAATAATTTCAAATAAAATACAAAATAGCTCCAAATTAAACAATTTTAGTTCTGGGAGGTAGATATTGAATTTATATAGATTTAGAAACAAGAATCGATGAAATCGGAGTTCGTATGAAGGAGAACGAACGTCCGAAAGTTTTGATGTCATAGAAACAGATAGAATTCCGTAAGTATTGTTCCCTTTCTGAGTACTATTCACCTCTAAGTACTGTTCACCTCTTCGACTTCACATGGTCGAAAGGGGATTTTGACTACACTGGTCGAAAAGTTACGACCATATTGGTCGAAGGGTTACGACCACAGTGGTCGAAAAGTTACGACTATGACCAAGGTTTCGACTACAGGAGGGCACAGGGTCCTCTAAGGTCGCGGGCGCTACGTGCCACGGTGAGCTATGTGAAGTTGCGCAAACACGATAGGAGATTAGGGCGAATTCGGTGCTTACCAAAGATGCGAGAGGGCACGACGGAAAGGTTGTCGGCGTTGAGGTTTGGCAGTGGCGGTTTTAGGTCAACAATGGCGAGGACGTTCCCGAGGTTCTCCGGTGAAGAGGATGCGCGCATGAGGTAGGCGATGCCGATGGTGGTGTCAGGGCTATCGGAGCGTCGTCAACGGCGAACAATTCCGTGGTGGAAGAAGTTTCGAGCTTTGAGCTTCAACTCCAAATTCCGGCCAACTGAGGGAGAGAGGGGCTACGAGGGTGGCGGCGTTGGGATGAGAAGGCCAAGGCAGTCCCGAAGCTCCTATTTATAGGGCACGGGCGAGGCCAAGGCGACGTAGGGCGCAAGGTGACCAAGCGGCATCTCCGGTGAGGATTAGGAGAATTAAAGCGAGGAGGAGAAAAGGGAAACCGAAAACGTGCGTGGGATTGATTGAGGGCCTTAATGCGCGCGCAATCAGGGGAATCCAATGAGGATTAAGCCGGGTTTGGAAGGTTTCCTAAACGCGTTAATGGTGGACGTGGGCGAGCGAGGCAGAAAGGAAAGAGGACGAAGGTGATGATGTGGCTGGCGGACCTGACGTGTGGGTCCTACATGTCAGCGAGGGCTTGCGGATGCGCATGATCGGACCGCCCGAAAGGGCATGGTGGGGCCCACCTGGCGGTGACGCAGGCGGTTCGGACCATCCAAAAGAAAATGGGTTGCACGCGCGTGGAAAAGGGGTTCGGCTGACGTAGATTCGGCCCAACATGAGTTTTGGGATTTTTAATGATTTAGAGATTTAAACAATTCAGTTAATTCATTTAGGCTTTAGAAAATAGCAAATAAAGTCAAAAAAAATTATAAGAAATTCTATGAGTCATTTTGGACTTAAATAAAATAGTTCCAACTCATATTTGGTATTTAATTTTGCAAATAATTTATTATGGCTTTAAAATAATTAGGGGACAACATTTAAAATTTCAGAAACTCCCAGAAAAATAATTAAATTTTATTTTTAACTAGAAATTGAAAATTGGGCTGTTACAGTATACAACCGTACTCGCAAGTCATACCACAGAATGCAATGTATACATGATTGCTTATTCCAAAGGAATAGCTTCTATGGTTCTTTTGCATAAAAGCGACATTTGCAATTGAATATGAATAATAGATTGAAACATGATTCAAAACAAATAAACAATATTAATTTAACAGTTGTTTTCACAAAGACACAAAGCCTAAATAATTTATTCACACAGACATATGACTTAGATCACACAACTTCCTTCCAAAATGTTTTTATGAAAATCTAACCCTCGTGTGAAATCCCCGAGCATGTCCATGACCGCGGATGCGGCTATTCGAATAGATTTGTTTAACACTCTACAGAGGTTGTACACTTTACCCACACGATATTACCAGTGTAACAAGCACTAATCATAACAAAACGTTTCAGAAGTTTCATCTCAACAATTGGCACTCCCGATGTGCTTTCCCGTCGTCCAACCCAAACATAGTGTTTTGTCACGACACACACCATTGGACAGGGAAGCGGCGAACCGTCCCGCGGTGTGACTTTCAGAACAGTCCACACCTCTACCCATCACTAACCTACTACCTGAAATGCCAAGAATCCACAACTTACTAAGTTAGGTATGTCCCATACTGTAACACCCTGATTTTCAGAGCCTTTTTGAAAATTTCAAAGTAAAAAAGAACCATTTTGTTTTGATGAGAATTCAAAGCTTAACTTGATAATTTCAGAATGGATTTCAATTGACTAACTCAAACTTCAACTAAAACTCTGGAATGGTTTGTTGGGTTTGTTGGAACTTTGGTGATCTCTCCCTTTTCTGGCTTGATTTGTTCCTTGTTGAACCAGATATCCTTAGGTCTAGACCTCCTAAGTGCTTGGACCTCCCTTGGTCCAAACCTCCCTCTTTGGTTCTGTTCGGGCCTAAACCTCCCCCAGGCCTAATCTTTCCCCGGGTTCATTTGAGTTCCTTCTACACTCTCTCGAACCCCTCTGTGTTTGCGTGAACTTCCTCTTTGCTTTGATCCATGTAACACTCTCTGGAAGTTCCCTTCTCTGCCAACCCGGTATTACCGCCCCCAACTCACGGTATCCACGACCTCCAGGACCTCCTTGTGTCCTTTAGGATCTCCCCCTCGTTCATGTGGACCTCCCTTGTGTTCGTTTGGACCTCTCTTGTGCCCGATCGGACCTCCCGCTCGATTTTGACATTCATCGCTTTTGAACTGTTCGATTTGTGTAGGACGGTTTGATCTTGTCGGCACGTTCGGATGGTCCGAACATTCAAATCCTTTTGGACCCTTTGATTTCTTTTGGACGGCCTTGATCTGATGTAGCGTGCGCCTGGTTCGAACGGCCCAATTGTTTTGACCCGTTCGATTGTGATCCAACAGCTCCCACTTCTTTGTGCCTTATCTCGCTACCGTAGACCTTCCCCTTGTTAGATCTGGCCGTTAAGACCTTTCCTTTGGAGATCTTAACCATCTAGACCTCCCCCTTATTAGATCTGGCCGTTAAGACCTCCCCTTTGGAGATATTAATCATCGAGACCTCCTCCTTGTTAGATCTGGCCGTTAAGACCTCCCCTTTGAAGATCTTAACCGTCCAGACCTCCCCCCTTGTTAGATCTGGCCGTTAAGACCTCCTCTTTGGAGATCTTAACCGTCCAGACCTCCCCCTTGTTAGATCTGGCCATTAAGACCCCCCCTTTGGAGATCTTAACCATCCAGACCTCCCCCCTGGAGATCTTAACCGTTCAGACCTCCCCATGATTGATCTGACCGTTAGGACCTCCTCCTTGATGTGTCCTTTGGACCTCCTGTCCACAGGACCTCCCCTTACGCTTTGACTGGGCCCATTTGGCAGTCACACTCCTCTTTCTTTATCCTTTGACCGTGTCCTTTGCGCATGGGAGTCTCCCCACATTTAATGCCTGTTGTATCGTATTAAATGCTTCTACCTTTTTGCAGCACTCGTGCTGTTCTTTTGTCACATCTTTTGCCTACTTCCATTGTCCTTTTCATCAACTCTTGAACATGTGTACCCTTGGAAATCTGGGCGGCTCTGGCTATATAAGCTTGGGCAGCCCTTCCTCTTCACCCTTTTACTCATTTCCACTCCCTGGCTAGACCGACAAGCTCTTGGACCTCCTTCAAGGCTCTCTGGACTTCCTTCAAAGCTCTCTGGACCTCCTCCAGCAAGCTCCTTGGACCTTCCCCTGATCACCCAGCCTCTCTGTTGGTTTTATTTCGGTGCTTTAGTGGAGTTTCTTTGGATCTTATTTGAGCCCTATTTGATTTGTTTGGTTTCCACCGTGTAGATTGCGAAGGCACCGAAGAGCAGGAGTTCTTGGAGGAAGAAGAAGACACCCAGGCCTTTGAGCAAGGCAAGTTACACCCTTGACCATGTTGCACCCATTACTTTAAATTACTATGTTCTGTTTCAAAGGTTTATGCATGCTTACTTTACTAAGTTATTTCAATACCTGTCTTTAAATTCATAGCTATACCTAAATCCTTTGTATAGCCACTGTTGACCTTGAACCGAACATTTTGTCACCATAGGGAAAACTGGTTGGTACATTAGTAATGAACCAGGATCATTTGAAAAACTTATGCTTAGTCTCGCTTAGACCAAAATTATTTGATTTGGGGAAATTTTACCAACATGACCAACTGATGTTTAAAGGTTTTAAGCCATGGCATTGGGTTGTCATGGGAGCTTCTAAATGTTTTTGAAAAGCAAATGAAAGTAAAAATTGGTTTGGACTGGGGCGAATTGGTTGCTTGGTTGGTGCATGTCCATGCACGAGCTCAGCTTGGGTAGAGTTGAGGCTCAGGGGTTCTGTGGTTGTCGCCCTAGTCATTTGAGGACCGGCCTTTGAGCGTCCCTTTGCTATGCCTATAATGGGCTATGCCTCACCGTACAACCACATGTCTCCAGAATGGGGCGCGGGATTTGGCCAATTAATTCGCAAAGTTCACCGTGGTTGTTCCACTTTGATGTATGGGAGGTCTTTTATGGCCAATGGTCTTTTATAACCTATGTTTCTCACTGGCGCAAGAGGGGGCTTTTCCGGCGGGTTTCTATCCAATGGAAGCGAAACCTTAGCGAGGAGGGGATGTGGTGGAATGATGTATTGTAAAGACCTTGTCATGAACTCTAGACCTCTTACCTTTGACAGTGAGAGGTGGCATTGACGAATGCCGGACAAACTAGAAGAATCATGTCGTGTGGGTAAAGTGTACAACCTCTGCAGAGTGAAAACTATTCGAATAGCCGTGTCCATAGTCATGGACGTGCTGGCAAAGACCACTCAAAGTTAGACTTGGTTTTATTTTCAAAAGACTTTGATAAACTGGTTTTGGGATTTCTATCCCATGGTTCATGGGCGGGAAGCCTTGTGACAGGAGGGTATCCTTCACACTTTGTGATGAATGTTATTCAAACTGTAAAATTGAACTTTAAAAATGAATTTTAGTTATTGTACGTGCTTTGAAACTTATTACTTATAATTGGAAATAAACTTGGCTTTACGCAAATCAACCCTATAAGCTCTCCCTTTGATATCCATTATGCATGTCATTCTGTTGTTTGACGGGTGTAACTTGCTAGCACGGTGGTTGTGCTCATTCTTACTTGATTGATGAATTGAGCAAGAGAGGACTTCTTTGATGATGATGAGGACCAGATTAACTAGGCCATGCCCTCCAGCCAATTACCTGTGGTGCATTGGATGGACTTGACTTTTGCTTCTGCTGTGTTTTTTTTTTTTGCTCTTGTTGGTTTGTAAACAAACTTTGTAATCAACTCTTTTGCTGTTAATGAAGTCTCGTGTGGATGTATGTTATCACTTGTAACTGCTATGAGAACTAGCCATTGATCCTTGGGACTGGCTCGGATCACAGGAGGGTTAGGACTTCTCCAAGTCCCATGACCTCCTCGGGTTGGTCTCTGGATCTCCCCTAGGTTTGGTCCTAGCTCTTGGAGAGGTCCTGAGCCTCAAGACCTCCTTGGGTCAGTTCCCTGGACCTCTAGGAGGTCCGGCTAGACCTCCTGAGAGGCCTAGGAGGACTACCCGAGAGGTCCTCAGGACCTCTTGGGAGGTCCTGGTGGACTCTAGGGAGGTCTTAGAGGACCTCTCGGGTGAAGCCCCTGGCCGGGTCACCATAAGTGGTATCAGAGCATCTTGACTGCAGGACGTAGTCTAGTAGAATGGCCATAGAATTTCACAATGTATTTTATAAAACAAAGAAGAATAAAATGTTCTTTTCTTATCTCGGTCATTCTTCTATCCTTACCTCCCTTCTGGTAATCTTTCTTACCTTAATCTAATCTTACCTTGTTTCTGTCTTTGCACTAATTTACAATATTAAATGGATCATCCTTACCTTTTGAAACCTATATTAGAGGTCTCTTGGCTAGGCATGGTGCTCAAGACCTCCTCCAAGTGGTAAGAAACGTGTAGAACGGTATTTACTTACTGTAAGTTTTTGAAAGAGCTTCTTTCCGCTGCTTGCTTTGTTGAGTGGGCTATTTTATCTGTCCCTCTTAGTCTTTTCTTTTCTTTCCTCAGTCCCTGGAGATCAAACAAGATGGTCACCACTAGAAATGGTAGTGGCAGCTCAAGCAATCGGGATAGGCAAGCTGGGGTTGAGCCTAAGAACCCAGCCTGGTGGAGTAACCAGAATAGAGGAGTTGATAATGTGCAAGAGCAACCAGCCTCACAACCACCACCTCCTCCAACTGAAGGTCCTAGCTGGGCTCAGATGATGGCTAACCAAGCTCAGCTAATAAATCTGCTCTCCCAGTCAATTGCCAACACTTAGTCATCAGAAGCAACAAAGAAGAACTCACCACAAACTCCAGCCCACCTCCTCCAAGGGCCAACATAGCAGAATTTATGAGATTGCACCCTCCAACCTTTTCCAGCAGCTCAGAGCCAATGGAAGCTGATGATTGGCTTAGGGCAGTGGGCAGAAAATTAGACATGGTTCAATGCTCATACTGTGAGAGGGTCTTATTTGCCTCCCATCAACTTAGTGGCCCAGCCTCTGAATGATGGGATAACTTTAGCCAATCGCATGGTGATGCTCAAACCATCACGTGGGATGGGTTTGTGCAAGCTTTTCGTCGTGCCCATATTCCTCCGGACATGATGTCTTTGAAGAGGAAGGAATTTCGTTCCTTGCGACAGGGCAGCAACATTGTCAATGAATACCTGCATAAATTTAACCAATTGGCTCGGTATGCTCCTGAAGATGTTGCTTCAGATGAAGCTAAGCAAGAGCGCTTCTTGGAAGGGCTCAAGGATGAGATTTCAGTGCTCCTTATTGCCCAAGATCACTCTGATTTCCAGCATCTTGTTAGCAAGGCTATTCGGCAAGAGGACAAGCTCCAAGAGATGAGAGCCGAAAAAGGAAGAAAGCGGCATAGAGGTTTAATCCTGGAGGTTTTCCCGAGCCCAGGACCTCCCAACCCCAGACCTCCCAGCGCAAGACCTCCTCATCCAAAGTACTTGGGCCAGTCCAGCGCCCAAGTAGCATAAGCTTCCAGAAGGCCTCCTCTGGAAACCAGCTCCAAAAGAAGACTTCCACAACCTCCTCAGCTGGGGTGACTTGCTTCTTTTGCAATGAGATGGGGCACTATGCCAACAAGTGCCCAAAGAAGCAGCAAGTTTCTGCCCCAGCCCGATCCAATCAGGGAGCTCCATCATGGGGCAGTGCATCAAGTGTGAAGCTAGCAGTGCAGTTCATGAAGGGCCGTGTCACACGTCACGGCTGAGGAGGCACAAGCAGCACCTGATGTGGTTCTTGGTACGTTTCTTATTAATTCAGTACCAGCCTTAGTTTTATTTGACTCTGGAGCTTCCTAATCTTTTGTGTCAAGCAAGTTTGTGGGGAAATGTGGGTTACCTATATCTCCTTTAGTTAACCCTATGCTAATTCATGCCCCGGGCTCAGAAATGAGGACTAGTTCCCAATGCCCAAATCTTACCTTAGAGATCTCTGGAGTTCTCTTTTCTGCAGACTTGATAGTCTTGTATTCCCAAGGTTTAGATGTAATTCTTAGAATGGATTGGCTAGCCAAGAATCATGGACAGATAGACTGTGCTAGCAAGTCCATCACACTCACCAATGATCAAGGGATACAAGTGGAGTTCAGATCTAAGACCTCCCCTAAGTCAAGACCTCTTTTGACCAGCTTGCAGGAGTTGAAGTTAGAAGGCCTCCCAGTGGTCAGAGAATACTTAAATGTGTTCCCTGAGGAACTGCCTGGTATGCCACCAGATAAAGGCATATCTTTCCTAATTGATCTTGTCCCTAGGACTGCTCCTATATCAAAGAGACCTTATAGGATGCCAGCTAATGAGTTGGTAGAGTTGAAGAAACAGATTAAAGAGCTGAAAGATAAGGGGTTTATTCAACCAAGTTCCTCACCATGGGGAGCACCGGTGCTATTTGTCAAAAAGAAAGACAATAGCTTGAGGATGTGTGTAGACTATAGATCACTTATCCATTGCCCAGGATAGATGACCTCTTTGACCAGTTAAAAGGAGCAAGTGTGGTCTCCAAAATTGACTTAAGGTCTAGTTACCACCAATTAAAGATTAGACCTGAGGACATTCCCAAAACTGCTTTCACCACAAGGTATGGGCTATATGAGTTCACTGTGATGTCATTTGGGTTGACAAATGCACCAGCTTATTTCATAAATATGATGAACAAAGTATTCATGGACTTTCTGGACAAGTTTGTGGTTGTGTTTATTGATGATATCCTCGTCTACTCTAAGAACGAGGAAGAACATGAAGACCACCTTAGAGCTGTTTTGGAAAGGCTTAGAGAGCAACAACTCTATGCCAAGTTTAGTAAGTGTGAGTTCTGGTTAAGACAAGTGGCTTTCCTTGGTCATATTGTGTCGACCAAGGGAGTGTCAGTAGACCCTTCAAAAGTTGAAGCGGTGTTGGAGTGGAGAGCACCCAAGACAGTAACTGAAGTGAGAAACTTTCTTGGTCTAGCCGGCTATTACAGAAGGTTTATCGAAGGGTTCTCCAAGATTGCTAGACCTCTTACTCAGCTCCTGAAGAAGGAAAAGAAATTTGAATGGACTGGAAACTATGAACAAAACTTTCAAGAATTGAAGAAAAGGCTGGTCACATCCCCTGTCTTAGTCCTGCCAGACATACATAAAATATTTTGAGGTATTTTGTGATGCCTCTTATCAAGGTCTTGGATGCGTGTTAATGTAAGAAGGAAGGGTAGTGGCATATGCATCTCGACAGTTGAGACCTCATGAAGAGAACTACCCAATACATGATCTAGAATTGGCTACAATTGTGCATGCTTTGAAGATTTGGTGACACTACCTCATTGGTAACCACTGTGAGATATACAAGACCACAAAAGTTTGAAGTATATCTTCACCTAATCAGAACTTAACCTTAGGCAAAGGAGATGGTTAGAGTTGATTAAGGACTATGACTCGGGAATTCATTATCACCCAGGCAAGCCCAATATGGTGGCAGATGCTTTGAGCCGAAAAGGGTACTGCAGTACGCTGTTAGTCCAAGAGCATCAACCAACATTCTATGAAGAGCTGAAGCATCTCAACTTGGAGATTGTAGATCAAAGCTGTGTAAACACCTTAGAGGTGCACCCAAATATTCTGGACCAGATCAAAGAGCAGCAAGAAGGAGATGAAGACATCCAAGAGATCAAGCAGAATATGAGAAGAGGTAAAGCCCTAGGTTTCTCCGAAGATGAGCAAGGGGTAGTGTGGTTCGGCAGCCATGTTTGTGTGCCAAATCACCAAGAGATCAAGCAACTTATCTTGGAGGAAGCTCACGGATCACCCTACTCCATTCATCCAGGCAACACCAAAATGTATCAGGACCTCAAAGAAAGGTATTGGTGGGTCAGTATGAAGCAAGAAATTGCTAGATATGTTGCTCAATGTGATATATGTCAGAGAGTTAAAGCTGAGCACCAAAGGCCAGCTGGTTTATTGCAACCTTTGCCCATCCCCGAATGGAAGTGGGAACAGGTGGGCATGGACTTCATTACTGGACTGCCTAGGACCCAATTGGGATATGACTCAATATGGGTGGTGGTTGACCGCTTAACTAAGGTAGCACACTTCATACCGGTCAAGACCACCTATTCAAGCAATATATTGGCCGACTTATACATGGCCAAAATTGTTTGTTTGCATGGGGTGCCCAAAAGGATAGTGTTAGACAAAGGATCTCAGCTCACTTCAAGGTTTTGGAAAAGCTTACATGAAGCTTTAGGGACTAAGCTCAACTTTAGCAATCGCTTATCACCCTCAAACAAATGGGCAGACAGAGAGAGTAAACCAAATCCTTGAAGACATGCTCAGGGCTTGTGCCCTAGATTTTGGAAAGAGCTGGGACAAGAATCTGCCCTATGCGGAGTTCTCATATAACAATAGTAATCAAGCTAGTTTGCAGATGTCCCCTTTTGAAGCCCTATATGGTAGACCTTGTAGAACACCCCTTCTCTGGGATCAAGTTGGTGAGCATCAACTTTATGGCCCTGACTTGATCAAGGATGCTGAAGACAAGGTAAAGATAATAAGAGAACGATTGAGAGTGGCTCAATCCCGACAAAAGATCTATACAGATAACCGTCGCAGGGACTTATCTTTTGAAGTTGGAGACTTCGTTTGCCTCAGAGTGACGCCACTTCGGGGATTTAGAAGATTTCAGACTAAAGGGAAGTTAGCATCAAGGTTTGTCGGACCATACAAGGTCTTGGCAAGGTAGGGTGAAGTGGCCTATCAACTAGAACTTCCAGAGTCTTTATCCGCAGTGCACAATGTCTTCCATGTATCACAGCTAAGGAAGTGTCTTCGAGTGCCAAAAGATCAAACCACCCTAGAGAGCATTGATCTCCAAGAAGACCTCACTTATGTGGAGCAGCCAATCAAGATCCTTGACGTTGCAAAGCGGGTTACTAGGAGCAGGACCATCCGATCAGACAAAGTCCAGTGGAGTCATCATCCAGAAAGTGAAGCCACATGGGAAAACGAAGAAGACCTCAAGGCCAACTATCCATACCTCTTTGTTGGCCAAGCTTGAATCTCGGGGTCGATATTCCCTTAAGGGGGTAGGTTTGTAACACCCTGATTTTCAGAGCCTTTTTGAAAATTTCAAAGTAAAAAAGAACCATTTTGTTTTGATGAGAATTCAAAGCTTAACTTGAGAATTTCAGAATGGATTTCAATTGACTAACTTAAACTTCAACAAAAACTCTGAAATGGTTTGTTGGGTTTGTTGGAGCTTTGGTGATCTCTCCCTTTTCTGGCTTGATTTGTTTCTTGTTGAACCAGACCTCCTTAGGTCTAGACCTCCCAAGTGCTTGGACCTCCCCTGGTCCAAACCTCACTCTTTGGTTCTGTTCGGGCCTAAACCTCCCCCAAGCCTAATCCTTCCCCAGGTTCATTTGAGTTCCTTCTACACTTTCTCGAACCCCTCTGTGTTCGCATGAACTTCCTCTTTGCTTTGATCCATGTAACACTCTCTGGAAGTTCCCTTCTCTACCAACCCTGTATTACCGCCCCCAACTCGTGATATCCACGACCTTCAGGACCTCCCTGTGTCCTTTAGGATCTCCCCCTCATTCATGTGGACCTCCCTTGTGTTCGTTTGGACCTCCCTTGTGCCCAATCGGACCTCCCGCTCGATTTTGACCTTCATCGCTTTTGAACCGCTCGACGAAGTTGGACGGTTTGATCTTGTCAAAGACGCTCGATGGTCCGAACGCTCAAATCCTTTTTGGACCCTTTGATTTCTTTTGGACGGCCTTGATCTGATGTAGCGTGTGCCTGGTCCGAACGGCCCAATCGTTTTGACCCGTTCGATTGTGATCCAACAGTTCCCTCTTCTTTGTGCCTTATCTCACTACCGTGGACCTTTCCCTTGTTAGATCTCGCCGTTAAGACCTCCCTTTGGAGATCTTAACCGCCTGCATTCTCCTCTTGTTAGATCTCGACTGCTAAGACCTCCCTTTGGAGATCTTAACCGTCCAGACCTCCTCCTTGTTAGATGTGGCCGTTAAGACCTCCTCTTTAGAGATCTTAACCGTCCAGACCTCCCCCTTGTTAGATCTAGCCGTTAAGACGTCCCCTTTGGAGATCTTAACCGTCTAGACATGTCGCTGAATGCGAAGAGGAGGTCCTGGTGCAGAAGTGGCCTCTACCTCATGAACTGTGGAGGTAGGAGCAGAGCCACTCAGGTTGTCGGTGAAGGTAGGAGGAGGCTGCTCAGCTAAAACTGGAGAAGTAGAAGCAGGCTCTCCAACCATCTCAGAAGTGACTGGAGGATGAATTGGGTCCTCATCCTCGAGTCATCACAACGAAGATGCTTTCAATATCGAACCTGTACCGCAAAGATCGGTCTAGTACTGTGACTAGTCTCATCAAAAGTGACTTCGCAAGTCTCAACAATTTTGTTAGTGTCAAAATTAAATACACGATAGCCACGAGAATGAGCAGGATATCCAAGTAATATGCCATCAGAACATCTAGATTCAAATTTATTAAGGTTGCCATGTTTAAGAATGAAGCACTTGCAACTAAAAATCTTGAAATGAGAGACTTTGGCTTATGACCAAATCTAAGCTCAAAAGAAGTCTTGCCAACCACAGATCTCAAGAATACCCTATTAGAGATATAAAAAGCAGTAGAGATCGCCTCAGTCCAAAACCTCCTAGGTGTGGAATGCTCATCTAGCATAGTTCTGGCCATCTGTACAAGGGTACTATTTTTCCTCTCTACAACACCATTCTGCTGGGGAACTCTAGGTGAAGAGAAATGGTGCTCAATTCCCCTATAGGTGCAGAAGGTGGCAAAGGAAGAATTCTTGAATTCTGTCCCATTGTCACTCCTAATAGTTCTCAAAGCTCCAGGATGGTCAACAGCAAGTCTAAGGACCAATTCTCTAAAATAGCCAAAAACCTCGTCCTTAGAAACCAGAAAATAAACACATGAATACCTGGAGTAATCATCCACAATTACAAGCACATACCATTTCTCATCGGCAGACTGAACTCTAGAAGGACCAACAGTATCTAAGTGCAAGAGCTGACCAAGTCCACCTGTCATCACTAAGGTAAGAGGTGGATGAGAAGTAGAAACCATCTTACCATGTCTACAGGGTGAGCAAACAAGGTCTCTAATGCCTTTAGCCTAGGCAAACCTCTAATCAGTCCTTACAACCGACTCTAGTCAAGTGATCGGCCTATGTGTCCAAGCCTACGATGCCACAACACTAGATCATGGGAGTCGGTCACAAGACACCTAGGGCTAGAAGCGTAAGAGATATCAAATCAAGACAAAAGATCCTCTCAACCCCGGAGATCTCAAAGACAAGCTCACCTGAGGAATCTAGAACTCTACACTCACAACTTTTAAATCTCACTTCTAGGCCCTCATCAAGAAGCTGGGAAATAGGTAAAAGATTATACCTCAGTTTACTTACCAAAGCGACGTCTTTGAGCATAAACTTGTCGTTGACGCGCACTGTACCCTTGGTTGTCACAGTCCCAGTAGAAGCATCCCCAAATGTGATCAATTCATTGTCGGATGCACGTGTGAGGGAGGAGAACCATCTAGAATCTCCAGTCATGTGTCGAGAACACCCGGAGTCAACAAGCCATATGTCCTCCTTCCTCGCACGACGGACCTACAAAGCACGAACAGGAAACATATGTGCCTCAGTACTAGGGTTAGTGATAAAAGACTTGGGAATCCAGTACTGAGTCACACGATGCTTGGGCAAAGCAGTAGAAGCAGCAGTGAAATGGTTAGAAGTAAAATCATAAGAATGCACACGAGAACCACCTAGACCTCTCCGAATCGACCTACCAAAAGGTCGGTACTCCCCCTGTCTAGATGCTACCCGTGATCTCTCCTCACGATATCCTAACCCAAAGCACTGCCTAGAGCCACCAAAGGAATCAAAGAAGTCATCTACAAACATGGCCCTATGTCTAGCAGGAAAGACAGGCTGCCTGACTCTAGAGACTACAGCAGGTGAAAGAACTCCTCTAATGGTTCTCAAAGGACTCATCATCTCCTTCCTCTCAATCTTGGCTCTACGGAAGCAGAACTCAACAATGTGGCTATCCTTCTTGTAGAAGGTGCAATGGTACTTGACCTTTTGAGGGTCTCGACCGATGAAGGTAAGCACTGCCTTGCTAGAAAGAGTTTGGGCAAAACCCGCAGATCTAAAGACAATCTTAGATGGCTCAGGGGGTTCTATCTCAAACAAGCCACTGTCAACAACTCTCACAATCTTAGGTGGATGGTTCTTGGAATGCTCTAGGGGATTAAAACCTAGGTCACTATTCTTCACACTCACCTTAGATTGATCAAGAATCATGTTTAGGTTCTTCTTCCCACTAGTAAATCTCTCAAGAGTCCTGTTAAGGTAGTCAATTTCTTTGGTTAGCTCCTCACATGAGGCACACTTATTTGACTTGACAACCCTATCATACATTTCTTTATAGTGAACTACCTCAGCTTTCAAAGCCTCACAAGACACACAATAATCATCCCTAATCCTGTCCAACTGCTCTTTGAACTTAACTCTAAACGCTTCTTGTATCTTATCTACATTATGCTCAACTTCAATACACAAGGCGCAAGAATTAGAATCAACAACTTTTTTGGAAGCAGTCATGGACATGGATTGTTCAATTTTAGCTTTCTCCTCTACAGTCTTGTTTAAAGCATCATTCTCAATTGTGAGTTTAAGACAGTTTTCACATGAAGCAGTTTTAGAATGAAGAATCATTTCAGTCATCTCCTTCATTTTAATCCTACTATCCTCACAATGAGAACACATGTGACTAGCATCAAATTTCTGCAATTCTTTGGTAGCACTATCCAATTTCAACTCAAGTAATGCACAATTTGAACAAGATGAATGAATAGCATCTACAGCAGTCACATCTAGAGCAATAGCATCCATGCAAACATGACTAGGACTTGACTTGAGAGAATCTAGCTCATCAAAAGCATCTTTCAGTTGATTAGCAATAGAGGAATGAGCAGATTTCAGATTTGCTAGTTCATTAAGCAAGCTAGAGCAAGAATCACAATCATCAGCAGGATTAATGGATTTGAGCCTAACAACTTCTAGGTTCAAGTCATCAATCATGGTATCCTGTTTCTTAATCATTTTTGCTTGCTTATTCAGTTTTTGTTCAGCAAGGACCAAGGCACGTTTCATATCAGTAAGTGAGGGACGTACCTCATCAGGATTGCTGAAAGGGTCGTCGTCGTTGGAGGAGTTGACGTCATGGCTGTCCCTAGCCATGAAACACATACCGGTGAAGTCCTGGGCCTTCTTCTTGCCATGAGAGTCGTCATCGTCGTCCTCCGTCTCCGAGTCCACATCGCTCATGTCAACACTCTCAAGAGCGGCAAGGACCTCGGCCGATTTAACTTGCGATAGTTGGGCTTCTTGCCTTCGTGTCTTTAGCTTGAGGACGCCCGAGAGTCCTTCTCCATCTTGCCCTTCAACTTGGGGCACTTGGAGCGAATGTGGTTCGGCCACCACACTCAAAACAAGTGACAGGCCACCTCTCCTCCTGCTCCTCACCGGGTTGTATACTCAAAAATTTTATGGATAGGAGGGCTAGGTCATCCTCGTAGCTTCTCTAGTCAGCCATCACTCGTGAGAATGCAAAGCGACAAGGAAAAACCAGATAAGCCAAAATCCAATGAATCAAGAACTACCCTTAGATGGGTCGATCACCAAAGCCATCGACTGTTTTGGGGAGACGCGAGATAAAGTCAATCTCATGCGCCTTCAACCTCGAGTAGAGCTTATCCATGGTAAGCTCACTCATGACAAGTTGTTGTCATTGATGGTTGTGATCTTCATCCCCTGCACCTTCACATCAAGAGCACCCAAAAGTCGGCGTGCGTTCTCGACTCAAGTGAAAACAAGATCTCATCACAGAGGTCATGAAGAATCTTGGAGAACCTCCCCCACAGCTCATCTAAAGACTCACCAGGTCTTTGCTCGATCTTTGAGTATTCTTTCTTGAGCTGGTTCTGTTTCACTTCCTTGATCGCAGTAGAGCACTCGTGGTAGTCACAAAGGGTCCTCTAGATCTCGTGAGCAGACCTCAAATGAGCCACACACTCAAACTCAGATCGACTAAGACCTTGGATCAGAAAGTTTCGAGCCTTGCTATTAGCCTCAGCATCTGGAGTGATCACATCGTCATTGACTGGCACGACATATGGATTTTTGACTTTAAGCCAAATAGCATGCCCTTGAGCCTCGATGTAGGCATGCATGCGTGCCTTCCAGTAAGCAAAATCAACTCCATCGAAAACAGGTGGTTTGGTTGAATATTTGTCAGTCGCCATGGCTCCAAAGACCGGTTAAGATCTATGAGAAGAGCTAATCGTACTCTGATACCACTTGTAGGACCGGAAAGGCGACTAGAGGGGGGGGAATAGGAGCTCGCCTAAATTTCACGTCTCTCAGATTCAACACAATATCACTCCAATAGCTATGGGAGCTATGAAGATCAACAGATAAGTACAGCAGAAGACTTATGTTGGATCCGAACCAAAATCCCCAAAAAAATGAACCAAAAGTACACAAACCCTAAAAAGGAGGTCGCACACAGGTAATGGGTGGTCGACCGAGTCTTGGTCGATCAAGATGTAAAATTCTTGGTCCGACCGAACCTCGACCGAAAAGCATCAAGCTGATGACTTGAAACCAAAACAAAAAATCAATCTAACTTTTGATCTACGCGGCCAACTTCGACCAAATTTGGAACACACCTTCCTAAGGATATTAGGAACCTATTCCAAGCAGAGATTGAGTAGATCCACGTCAAAGTTTCGGCCTTTTTCCATTCTACCGACGGAAGGTTCAAAACCGGGCAAAAACGAAAACCTGATCTAAACCTTGCTCGTGGGAGATTGATGATCTAGGTGATCTTAGATTTGTTCCCACATGTCACAGCAAGGTAGAAGAGGGCACGAAACCAACCAAAAAGCAAAGGATCAAAGATGGACTCAAAATCACCAAATATGGAGGAAGAACACAAGGAGTACTCAACTTGAGCAATCATCCATAGATTGATCTGAAGTTGAGAGTTTACAGCCACTCCATCCATGGAGGACAAAGCTCAATCCATGAGCACACAACTCAACTCATCTCCCTAGAGCTCTAAGCCTCTCCTCTTTCTCTAAAGCCCTAAAACCAAACTAGGGTTTATAAATGAAGTCCTTAGTGCTGCTGGACATCAACCCTTCCCTATTTATATGGAGGCTTAGCTTCTAGAAGACAAACCCTAATGGGCTTCCATTAAGGCCCAATACAAACGGGTCACTCACGCATGTATTTTAAAGCGCCGTCTTCACTTCTCTTGACCTAATCCACTGCTTGACGCACCGTCTTGCGCCGCGGGTTGGCATTAGGTCACTAAGGCGGTATTTGGTAAAATTACCAAAATACCCCTTCTTGATCTTTTCCGAAGACAAAGTCCGAACTGCGCGAAACACATCCATACTTCGCCACATGTAAGTTGATCCAGCGGCTCTCATCGTGTCGGCAAGTCTCTCCCGTCCGGATCCCACCGGAACCTCCATGGCACTTGTACCGACCCCGTGACGCTTGATCAACCATCCGACCGAATCGCTTCGTTCGGTCATCCTTGTCCATTCTGTGCCTACTGCTGAGTCCATTGACCTCACCCAAGATCCTTGATCGCTTCGACCTCACTTCCAAGCTTAGTCCCGATCCTCCTCGCCGTTGACCGTTGTTGACCTCCAAGCAATCTGCACACCAATAGACAAGCAAATCGAATCCGGAAACAAGTTCTTCACAACTTGACCCACGTTAGTGAAAACAAGCAACAAGCAACACATATGCACTGAAGCCCATGCCCTTAAACTAACCCAACAAGCATCGCCAAACAACTCGACAAAACAAGACAAAATCGGTCGATCATTGCTCGCCGGCCCGACCGCCTTGGGACTCAACCGTAAAACACTCGAGGTATGGTCGGTCTCGACCGCCGAATGGCTACCGACCGCCAATGAGCTGACAGTTCAGATCCTTTGCCGAAAACGTTTGAATCGACAAACCGCTAATGCCATTGCCAATTGTATCATCATCCTAAGATCATGCATATATCCCCATGATATCCACAATCTCCCCCTTGATGAACACATTGGCAATTTCTCAGAAAATGTAGTTTTGAGGTTTGAAAATGAAACTACTCGATATTTTCGCGCAAAGGTACAACTTGGTCCAAATGCAAGAAAATGACCAAGCTGGCTCTAGAATAGCATAGGTAAGTGAGATAAGGCAAAGAAAGCACAAAAGCTTCAAATTCCATAGAATAGCCAAAAATCTCACTTAGGTCCATATGAAAGAACAATTGTTCTATTTGACCTTCGATCATCGTGAGTCTTCAAGAATTGCAATTCAAATCCAGAAAAGGCAATAAGACCAAAAGAATGCAATTGAGATGCTTCCACTCACTATGATCACCAAAATTCCAGAGAACCCATTCTCTCCCTATGACTCCAAAAAGCTCTAAAACAACATTTTTACCAATCTTTCTCCCCCTTTGACAATGAATTTATCAAGGTGCAAGGAAGAAGATAGAGCATGAATGGAATGGAATGGCTGCAGTTTTTTAGTTTTTCAGTTTTTTTTAATTTTTAGCAAAAAGGAGCCATGAAGATTATCCAAGAAGACTGTACAAGTATTACACCAAGCCATATTATGTAACGAAGCTATGTTCAATCATGGAAAAATATGTACAACAAAGTTAAGGCTAAAATAGCAATAATCTGAGATTAAATGAATTGATAGCATGACAAAGTGCTCAAGATCATAGTTTCACTAAAGGTATCCAAAAATGAGTCAAGCCATGTCTATAACCAAAATGGAAACCAGAAACTAAAAATTGAGTCAATTTTGAGCACTATGATTTCAATTTTGAATCAATTTGATCAAGCATTTAGAATTTAGCACTTTGAGCATTTTGCTGAAAATGATTGGTTTTATCTTAGTAAAGCAAGTCCTGGACTAGGAGCCATCCACAACTGCCTCCTAAGCTTCAACCAATTGCCAATTTATTTTCTTAGCATTGTGCTAGATCTCAAGCCTTACCGCGACCATCCTAAGCAAGAAGCTTAAAAGAGTGGTCTAGGTCATCCAAAACTCCCCCTGAGTTCATGCCTAGTGCAATAGCAAGCCGTCTCATAAGAAAGAATTGGTGAGATCAGTTTTTTCGCACAGAAAAGCTCATTTTTCATTTGCTTGACATAAGAATTATCATAGCTCAATTTAAAACTCAGAATAAGTTCAAGACTCAATTAAGCCTATATGACATGACATGAATCATGAGAGGATCACTATAGCAAACCTAGTCACAGGATAAAACAAGTCATATTTTGATTCAGTTTGCTCACAGATAATAAAGCTAGCATGAAAAAAAGCTAAGCTATACAAGAAAAGCCATAAAATAATTCTAGCACACTAGCACAAGACATGGTAGGGTATAAAGCATGAATTCAAGTCATACAAGGATAATAATCAAAGCTCCATGGATGTATATTACAATGCAAGTTGTTGAAATTTAAAAATGCATTATGATACAAATGAATGCAAAAGGAGCAAACTCCCCCTCAAAACAAGCCAAGAGGACTAACAACCCCAACTCTCCCCGCAAAGAAGCAAAACGAGAAGAATCAAGAGCTTTAGTGAAAATATCCGCAACCTGCTGCTCGGACTCTACAAAGTGAAGCACAACATCACCCTTCTCAACATGGTCTCTAAGGAAATGATATCTAACGTCAATGTGCTTGGTCCGTGAGTGTTGCACTGGGTTTTTGGCAATGTTAATGGCAGAAGTGTTATCACAGAAAAGAGGAAAACTACCCAAAGACAACCCATAGTCCCAAGAGTAGATAAGATCTAAAGAACCTGAGAGCAACTACTAGTTGCAGCTACATACTCGGCCTCGGCAGTGGACTGTGCAATAGAGGACTGTTTCCTAGATGACCAAGAGATAAGAGATGTGCCTAAGAAATGACAAGTGCCAGAAGTACTCTTCCTATCCACTCTACACCCGGCAAAATCAGCATAAAAAAAAGCCCAAATAGAGAGAGCAGCAGCAGAAGAAGAATACCAGAGTCCAAAGTCACGAGTGTCCTGGAGGTACCTAAAAATACGACGCACTGCTTGACGATGAGAGGCACGAGGAAGCTCAAATCGAGCGCATGACACAAAGAAATTGTATGTCCGGCCTTGACGCTGTGAGGTAGAGGAGAGAGCCAATCATGTCATGCAGATTCTTCCGGTCCACTTGCCTCCATCCTCATCGTGGTCCAAAGACGGTGGTTGTAGCAATGGGAGTAGACATTGGCCTATCGCTTCCCATGTCGGTTACCAAGAAGGTCCTTTGTGTACTTACTTTGATGAATGAAGGTACCTTCTTTCAGTTGCTTGACTTGAAGACCAAGGAAGAAAGTCAACTCACCCATCATGCTCATTCGAACTCCATGCTCATAGAATCTGAAAATCTGGACACCAAAGCAAATGCATTAATTTGAATCAAAGTAATTTTGAAAACTTGGTTCAATATGATCAAAGGTATAACTTGTATTGGAATAGATCTTGGTCCTGGTCCTGGTCTTGGTGAATTCCTTCTTCTTCAAAATTCTCTGAAGTATCAACGTCTACTTGCAAACGAAGCAAATAAATAAAATAAATACATAAAATAGAGAAAACAAATTCCAAAAATTAAATACAAATCTCAATAAAATAGAGCTCCAATTTATATGAATTTAGAAATTTGAATGGGCTCAATCGGAGTTTGGATGAAGAAGATATGGCTTTTGGAAGTTCTAAATCCAAAGAAATACCTAAATTGGAATTTCTGGATTTTTTTCGAATTATTTTTCTACTGAAAAAATCAGATTATGATGCAGGCTGGCGTTAACAAGGGATTTCAGCTGAAAATAAAAAGAAAAAAAATTTGAAAATCCTCCTGACATGTGGGACCCACACGCTATTGAGACGGCTTTCACGGCATCGGATCCACCGAGCTTTGGATCTAGGGTGGTGGATCGACACGGTAAAGACGTGGCGATGACGTAGATGACATGTAGATGCATGCATCGACGTGGCTGGAGATATGGACGTCCACGTGGGCTCGACGACGATGACGACTCTGGGCCCGATGGCAACCGGCGAACGGCGGCGATTCACCGACGGTGAGTGGTACCAACATGTAGACTACGCTAATGCGAACTCGTTGGTGTACTTACGGGTGCTTGAGGACGACGGTGATGGCCGACGGCGAGCCTTGAGCAGAGAAGAAGCTCGAGTATTATCGGGAAATCGGCGGACTCGGCGAGGCGTCAACGACGGCCGCTGAATTTGAAGAAAACGAGCAGCGGCGGTGGAACCCTAAAAGTTTGATTCCGACGACGCTAGGGTTCTTGAGGTGCGGCGGCTTGGGGTTTTGAAATGAGGGCACAGATGCGATCTTAGGGGTGCTATTTATAGGGCTCGGGCGTGTCAGATTTGGAAACGGCCAAATCGTGATCTTTTAAGACTCGGTGGTTATTAGAGATAGAAATCGATTCGGGATAGGATTTTAGCAAATAAGGAAGCGGGGAGATAAGAGATTGAGTTTGATACAATTTCCCGGGATCTTTTAGTTGGAGATTCGATCTTGCTGGACGGACGGAGCTTGAAGATGCGGCAAAGGCAGACGAAACGGCTCGATGCTCTGAGGACGAAGGCGAGAGGTAGGAGGTGAACCTGACAGGCGAAGCCCACCGGTCAGCGAGAGCAAGGGAGCGGGCTGGCGCAGGGAAGAAAGGCCATGCAGGCTAGGCCGGAGGACAAAGAAAATAGGCTACGTGACGAGGATTAAAACCTCTATGTATTATTTTAATACATAAAAGACCATACATCTTCATGGTCGTAACCCCTAAGGCTAACGACCTCCCTGGTCGTGATTCCAGAGGTTACACGATGGGTACCCTGGTCGGACTAGGCTTCACTGTAATCGCTTAAAAGCTATGAACCGCATTTCATCAGATGATGAATGGAACACGTGCTATATGTTCCAAACCGTATGATGATATACAAGACATCGACAATAAACCACCCTACTTAAGCTTTTCACAGCATTTTAACCGCAAGGTAGTTAACACGTTGTTAACTACCTTAAACCTCGACTACCAGAACGCTTTCACCAGGACGCTTTCTAGGAGTAATCGCCGCTTCGGAGTTATTTAATAGTGGAACGCAGAAGACAAAGAAACAACAATGTAAGACACACAGAGCAAGGCAACACGTAAGCCAAAGCAAGATTATTCAATACATTCGTGTAATTAGAGATAGTCCCTAGTCGATCTTGTAATCCCAGCTCATATTAATAAAGAGCACCCTATTCTCTTCCAGATACTCCACGCCATTTTCCTCTTTTTATTTCAGAAGATCGGCGACTAATCGCCGACAACCGGGCGCCGTCCGTGGGGAAGAAGACGGAGTTTTCAAGAAACTTCTTTCTCATCAAAATCCTCGCCAAATTCCTCGAATCGCTCATGCGATTTTGCCCGAGTTTTCGGCGAGGAGAATCGTTCGATGGCGACTACGCCAACCTCGACATGGAAGGATGCATCCGCGCCATGCAAGAGAATAGCATGTCATCCTCCTCCTCCTCCTCCGCTGGTTCACACATCGCCGACGCAGTGAAGGCGACCCAATGGATGAGGATCCACCCGCATTTAAAGGTGGCGGTTCCAAACCATTCCGACCGCTTGAAGGCCGTGAACTTCAAGTCTTGGCCGCTCCGACCGCAAGAAACAGTGAAGAACTTTCAGACCACAAGCCGAGAATCTATACTCTCGATGAAATCATGGCTGAAAGATACTCACCTACGGCTTTTGGCAATTCCAGGAGTGAACCGACACCTGGTAACGGTGTCGATGAAGCCTCCACTGGTCGAGGTCAAAGCGAGATGATCAAACTCGTGATACGACGCATTGCTTGTCGTCAGCCGAAGTTCGCCAAGAAGACCTTTGGAGGTGCTCATCTCCGACCGCTCTCCATCATAGAAACTTCTGGCAAAAGCACTAAGAATCTCTCCATCAGTTATGATGGAAGCTCATCAGAAGACCGCTGCTGGAGGCATGAGGTCAATGCGACGGAGATGCAACCGGATGCCTTGTGCGGTCCCACGACTCGCCACGCCACCACGGTTGGTGGAGATGATGCGGCCATCAAGCACCAACTTCCGGAGGCAACGGAGCGATCGATGTCCATCAATTAATTCACCGCGCCGCCTACCAAGAGTAATCGATTGACGAATAAATCCAAGGTCGGGAAGGTTCAGTTCACAGACACCTACGACTAGTCTGAACCCCCTAAGACCTTCGGTAACTGTACAAAACTTTGGGACGTGGGCAAGATATGTTAAATAATTCGATCCTGTTCTAATAGAAACTACAGGTTTTGTATACACCGAAGCCAAGTATCGAAATTTCGCAACAGACTATGCAACGAATCTGAGGCGACGAGAACAAAGAAATCTGGGAAGTCAGGCCATGACCTCATCTCAACGCTCCTCCCTCAGTAGAGGGCAACATGGTCAAGTTGGGGAACAAACGATACTTAGGCCCTCTCGGCGATTCCGACCAAGGAGTCACGAGGGAAGAAGGCTATTTCAGATGGCAACTCCTCACCACGCCGAGAAGAACAAACGTTGGAACCCGACGATCTCGTGCACCGCTTGAATCAAGTAGGCTATCGGAGACATTATACAAATGTCCACGACCAGATCGGCCATCGGAGCGCTTATGCTCCAACCATAGGAACCTGCCTCCGATCGACATAATCCGCGCCATCCCGAGAAGGCGCCATGAACCCATCACAGTTGTCGAGCTCGCAGGCTCCAGTCAGGCGTTGGCCAAACCAGCTCGACAAGCTAATTTGGACAAATTCAACGGACTCAAAACCCGCTAGAATTTCTCCAAATATACACCACCGCCATCGAGCAGCCGGTGGTGAAGAAAATGTAATGGCTAACTATTTACCCACCGTGCTCAAGGGTCCGCCAACGGGTTATTGAACCTACCTACCGGATCAATATATACTTGGGAGCAACTCGTGATCTTCTAATTGCAAACTTCCTGCATGTACGACGCTCGAAAGGAGGATGATCTCCACCGAATCCCAAGTAGGTCTGGCGAGACTTTACGTCAATACATTAAGAGGTTCAGCCAGGTTCATAATTCCATACCAGAAATCGCAGAGTCATCAATTATTCAGGCTTTTAAGGCAGACTTAAGGAATCGGAGGTTTACGGAGGACATGGCAATGAACCCTCCACGAACCACCGTTGAACTTTTCGACATGGCCGATAAATATGCCACCGCTAGTGAAGCAATTGAGTGGTGTGAGGCCATCGACGGAAAGACAAAATTCTCACCGCCTCGAACAAACTAGAGAAAAAGAATAAAAAGTCTCTCAAGAAGAAAAAGAACCGCAGACCCGACGATAAGGAAGTCTTAGCGATTCTTGAAAAATGCATGAAGGGTAAGAAGGACTACACCGGTCGAAGCAAAGCAAAGGCTTCAACCGAAGGATTCCAGAAAAATAAGAAGTGTTGTCCACTTCACCAGCAGACAGGGCATGATCTACGCACCTGTCATGTCTGGCAAAAGAAATTAGAGGATTATTATGCAGGTAAATGACCATTTCCCGCAATACAGGAACTCGGAGAAACAAGCTCCAAAAAGGACAAGGATGGCGACGAAGAAATGGAGTACCAGGATCCCCAACACACAGTCAACATGATTTTTGGAGGATCTTCTTCATACGAGTCCAGGTGTCATCCGAAGGCCATGGAGCAGAGGTCAACTCGCCGAGTCTCCCACCATCACCAAGTAGTCAAGGTGGTCTGACACGGCAATTTCTTCAAGAAGATTTACTACCCCATCCCTTCGACTCGACCGGGTAGGTTCCCAATTTTTGTTGAACCAACTATTAATAATTGTAGGGTTAATCGAGTCTTAGTAGATGGAGGTAGTTCTTTGAATATATTATTTGTGGAGCTTTAAAAGAAATACAGTCCCCATGTCAAAGGTGAAACCAAAGGAAATATGCTTTTCATGGTATAGTTTCGCTCCACCGCTAAACCGATAGGACAAGTTTCCCTACCTACATGCTCGAAAGCCCGATAATTTCGAACGTAAAAAATTCCATTTGATATTGTTGATTTTGAATCAAGATATAATGGAATCCTTGGTCGATCAAAGATTAGCAAAATTCTTGATAGCCACGCACTACTTGTTATCAAAGTTTGAAAATGCCAGACCAAGAGGAGTCATTACGGTTTGAGGAGACCAGAGAATGGCCTTTGTATGTGATCGGAAATCCCTAGAACTGGTTGATGAACTTCCGACCAGAGAGGCTGACCAATCTACTATACAGGTCAAACGCTCGAGGCCGAAGATGACGCCAAAACCGTCCGACCAGTCAAAAGAGGTATCGCTGACAAAGACACTTCTCCGGACAAATAAGTCACTACCGGGTCGAAAATGCCGACCCACCCGCCAAGAAGGTTCGCCTGAACGAGACTCGATCCTAAATAGGAAGAGTCACTGTTCCTTCCTCCGAGCAAATCAGACGATTGGCTCGGCAAAGGCCTCGATATGCCCGAGTCCCCGTGAGGTGATCGAGCATGTGCTAGCTCTCCACCGATAAGAAACCGATCAAGGTGGTTACGGCGTTTTGCACTGACGGAAGGAGGCAATCCAGTCGGAGATTGACAAGCTTCTCAAGGCTGGATTCATCCGTAAAGTCGACCACCCTCAGTGGCTCGCCAACCCTGTAATGGTTAGGAAAAATAATGGGAAATGGCGAATGTGTATCGACTTTACAGATCTTAATAAAGCTTGTCCAAATGATGATTTTCCCCTTCCGCGCATTGATCAACTGGTAGATTCTACCTCCGAGTGCGAGTTACTAAGTTTTTTATATGCATATTCAGGGTACCACCAGATTAACATGCGTAAAGAAGATGAAGAGAAAACTTCCTTCATCACCCCATATGGCACTTACTGTTATGTTAAGATGCTATTTGGTCTCAAAAACGTTGGTGCAACTTTTCAAAGGTTGATGCAAAAAACCTTTAATCCACAAATAGGTCGGAACCTTGAAGCTTACGTTGACGATCTGGTCGTAAAGAGCGTCAACGCTAGTGATCAAGTTCATGGCTTACAAGAAACTTCCAATAACCTGAGAAGGCATAACCTCAAGTTAAATCCCGAAAAGTGTGTGTTCGAAGTTTTTGCTGAAAAATTGCTCGGTTTCCTAGTTTCGGCTAGAGGTATTGAGGCAAACCCAGTTAAAATAGCGGCCATCGACCAGATGCGCCCTCCGACTACAAAGAAGGAAGTTCAGAAACTAACCAGCTGTATGGTAGCGCTAAGTCGTTTCATAGCAAGGTTAGGTGAAAAAGGATTACCTTTCTTTAAGCTTCTTCGAAAACACGGGAGTTTTGAGTGGACGAAAGAGGCAAACGATGCCTTTGAAGAACTTAAAAGTACCTTACAAGCACCCCGGTCTTAGTATCTCCAAGATCGATGAAACATTGCCGATTTACGTGGGTCGCAACGCCACTAACAAGTTAGCGTGTGCTTTGGTCGAGAACGGATAACATCCAACGACCAAAGATATTACGTAAGTTTAAGTCTTACATGGACCAAAGGAAAGATACCCACAGTACGTGGTTGTTTCTCTACCTCCTTATGTCTTCAAGGAAGCTTAGGCATTACTTTCGTGCCCACAAAGTGGTCGTATCAACCGGATATCCCTTGGTCAAGTCCTTGGAAACAGAAATCATCAGATCGAATAGCAAAATGGGCGGTTGAGCTAGGGCGTTTGACCTCCATTTCATTTCACTTAACAAAGAATAAAGTCCTGTGCATAGCGTAATTCATTGCCGAATGGACAAACCTCGAACCCACCCAAGGGCCCGAGTACAAACAAAGACGATGAGTGGACAATGTACTTCGATGGTTCCTTGATGTTAAAAGGATCGGGGTGGAGTGGTCTTGATATCCCCTACTAGCGTAACACATCAAGTACGCTATCCAAGAATTTTTCCCGCCACTAATAATGTGGCGTAATATGAAGGTTTACTAGCGTGACTCGAAAGCAGCTCGCTCGCCAGATTCGCAGACATTAGTGAAAGGCGATTCTCAACTAGTAGCGAATCAAGTAGGGAAAGAGTATCAATGCTCGAGTACCAAGATGTCATCTTATCTCGGTGGAAGTACGAAACTCGACAAGCACTTCTTCTGTTTCCAGATCCAATATATTCCTAGAAAGAAAAACTTTCTGGCATACCAGTTGGCATGGATGGCCTCCACGAGGTCGATCGTCCCGCCCGGAGTTTTTCTCGAGCAACTCGATTCACCCTCGGTAGTCGAGCCTTCTAAGAACATACATGATTCTTTACAGGTCGTACAAACTGATCAAAGGGACATGGATGCTCCACGTGTCGTTGACGGTTGGTATTGCCACAATCAAGGTAGAGATTGATGACATCGATCTACAATTATCTTCAAAGATGACACACTCGAAGATGATGTAGAGGCCGATCGATAGCACGAAAAGCCAAATCATACACTCTAATCGAACGTACCTTGTATAAACGAGGATCTCATGGACTGTTGATGAGATGCATATCTCAAACGGATGGCATCAAGTTGCTAACCGTAATCCATGAAGTAGTCTGTGGAGCACATCATTCCTACAGAACACTGGTCGGTAAAGCCTTCAGCAAGGATATTATCGCCAATCGCCTTTATGATGTCAAAGAGCTTGTGACGAAGTGTGTACAATGTCGGCCCATAGCCGATAAGTACATCACCAAGACAAGCCTTACAAACAATTCTCTTTCTTGGCCTTTCGCAACTGGGACTAGACATTCGGGACCTTTCCCAAGAGCACCCAGGGCTTCAATTCTTTTTGTCATGATTGACACGCTTACAAATGGATCGAGGCCGAGCCTGTTGTTAAAAAACAACTGAGGCCGCTAAGAGATTTCTAATAAAGAATGTGATCACACGATTTGGTGTACCCAGTCGTATAATCACAGACAATGGTACCCAGTTTTTCAGTAGTCAATTCCAAGAATTCTGCAATGAACTTGGCGTTAAAGTTCATTTTGCTTCTGTTGCTCATCCGCAGAGCAATGAGGCAGTTGAGTGAGCTAATGGTATCATTATGCAGGGGATCAAACGCCGAGTATTCACCGCTTAATCAAACGGTCAGAGCTTGGGTTCAAGAACTCCCATCTCAGATATGGGCCGTTCGAACCACTTACCAACCGTCTTGACCGTGAAACGCCATTCTTTTTGGTTTATGGTGCCAAGCCATGCTTCCTCCGAACTCAAAATTAGCTCGCCGAATCGATTGTTTTAATGAAAATGATCGTAATGAACGACGACTCGATTTACATCAATTTCCTTGAAGAACGATGAAACCAAGCTCTTGTACGATCGCCAGATATCAATAAGCCATGCGAAGGTACCATAGTCGTAGGTGCAACCTCACGACCTTTGTCAGAGGTGATCCGTTCTCGAAAAATTCGAATCAAAGCTAATCGCAACAAGCTTTCTCCCAAGTGGGAAGGTCTTTACACTGTGGTCGAAGTTACCCGACCAGGTTCTGTTAGACTCGCCATGTCGGATGGGCAAATTTTGTCAAATTCTTGGAACATTGATCAATTGCGTAAGTTTTATGTCTAATAATTTTGTACTTTATTTCAATTCTTAATTTAGTATATTCATTCTTTCGTTTTCGACAAGTGATACAGTTTATATATCTATGCCTATATCCTGGTCATCTATTATTGCTGTTTAAAGTGGTCGGAGAAGACAATTTTTTTCTCTTCGATATCCTTTATCGGGATCTTTGTTACTCTTTGGCAAATGACATCAGTGTCATACGCTGTATAGGTCCTAGTCGTGATCATTCCATAAATGATTCCATGCGCGACCATACGAGTAAACAGAGCATAACACAAGCAACAATGTATAGTTCATTATGCTATTAAGATCATGAAGACTATATTTCTTCATTTCAACATTCTTCTACTACTCGCTTATTATCGGTTGGGACACGGAAAGCCTCCTAGTCAAAGTCTCTCCTTTTTCAAGACGTGGTCCCGCTTAATCGAAGGAGCTTCCTAGCGACGGTTCTTTTCTTACGATCCTCGCCGCCAATCGGACTTGAGCTTGAACACGCTTTTGTAAATGTTTTTCTATATCTTCTATTCTTATCAGTTTTTTCCGATCAGTTTTAGGTCGTATATATAAATACGATCACTTCTCTTCAATTGCATACATTCTTGCATTTCTTCTTATGTCAATACAACAAGTCTTTTTTCCGACCATGTACAACTTTTGATTGGTATTTCGATCATGACAAACAAAGATCTATAACTAGATTTAACTCATAAGTCGGTTCCGACCACGGTGATTTCCTAGTATTGCTACGATCAGTTTTGACTTCATATCGGCACATACCTTCAAAACAATGGTTTCGACTTTCATTCTCTATCTTGGCTACCTGCTTGTATAGTAAAGTTTTTCTACTATAAAACAGTCGGGGGCTAGGAGGTATACGAGAATTTTAAAAGTCAAACGGAATAAACAAAAGCTTTGTTGATGACATAAAAGGTAAGTTTTATACATTATTTTCAATATTCTTACATTTACAGGGGCCTACTCTCGAAATATCTCCAGGTTAATTACTGCTTCATGGAGATCCGACCTCCATCTCCTCTACAACTTTATCTCCGAGTGGCCTGAGTTCTTCCATGAACTTGGTCGCCTCCTCAGGTAGGCAATTGAAGTCATCTTTAACAGCTTGGAGATCAATGGAGGGGTCGGAAGCTTTTAGTTTTGCCAAAGCAAAACTAACTCCACTAGCAACGCCTGTTTTCATGGCCTGGGCATAGTTCTTCCGAGTAGTCTTGAGCAGATTTTTAAGATCCTCTAGAAGTTGACCCAAATAGTTTATTTTCTCTACTGGATCTCTTAAGGTAGGCAGGCTTGATCCTGATCCCATATCAAAGATCATCTTGTTCAAAAATAGAATATTTTTGTCAATATTTTGCACAAGAGCCGCCTCCTTGTCTTGCTCAAATTTCAGAGACTTTTCTGCTCTCTGTCCAAAGCTTATTTTTGCTCTGCAAGAGTAAAACAGGTGATAAGCACAAAAATAATTGGAGGAAGATAATAAGTCAAGTTTACGACCTATTACCTTCAATTTTCTTGTTAAGTTCTTCCTTCTTTGGTGCGTCGCCGCTTTGCGATCGACCGTCCCTTAGCTTTGATTTCCTCTTCAAGTAGAGCTGTCTTGGCTTTCTCAGCCATAGTCTCTTCTTTTATTTTCTCCAAATCTATCGAATGTGATAAGGGAGAATAATTAGAGAAGGGTAAAGTTTCGAAGGAAGAGAAAAGGTTAAGTGGGAAGTTCTTACTTTCCAATTGGAGTGTTTTTGCTCCAAGTCTTTAATTCATTGGTCGATCCTCCGACCTCAAAGAAAGTTCTCGACCGAGATGTCAGCAAATAGTATTTTTTTTCTCTCTTTAAGTTCATTGTAAACTTTTGAGAAGTACTATGGAACTGGTCGTAGATACTTACCGGATCGCCAAATCATTATAACCGCCAAATATTGAATCAGGATGCATTTTGATTTGATGATCCAATATTTTTCCCCATGCCTCGTCAAGCTCCTTATCCTCGATAAATCGGGGGCAAAAAGGGAACTTGTTAGGTTGAGAAGAATTACCAACATTGGTCGGAACCGGTTGAGGGCCTTTAGGGGCATCTACCTCCGCAGAAGGAGTTAGAACCACCGCTGGATCCAACTCGACCGATGGCTTTGACACCTGCTCGGGGGCTTCTTCGACCTCTTTTTCCTCAGGAGTTCTACCTTGGGAAGCACTCTGGTCGGGGATCTCCACGAATGCCTGGTCTTCAGGGGGAGTCCGATCGGAAACAACTGGAACACCCGAGGACCTACGCAAAGCAAAGAAGGGAAGTTCAAAATCAAATCATCAAGAAATCATTAGAGGTATGCGCTTATACAACCATTTTTCATTTGTACATACCTGGTTGATTTTCGAGATTTGATTCTGAATCGCGGAAGGGTAAACTTTGTGTTATCACCCTTCCTTTTCTTTTCTCCTGCTTTTGCGATTCAAACCGCAGGTTGGTTAAACCCGCTGCATCATCCAACAATATGTCGGAGCAATGCCTCGACCACTCGCCGAGGGTTGCGTCTTTGACCATCCGACGGGCGGAGTGGTTTCACCAACCTCCGCACCGCTTGTTTCAAGAATAACCGCCTCGTCGTCAACGACCGGCAGGGTTTATAGCCTCCGCAGTCACAAGCCTTCGCTGGCCTTCAAATTTCTTCACCGAGCCAATAAACGAATTTGGTTAGGTGATGAAATCTTTATCTAAAATACATATATATATTCATCGAAATGTTCTATTACCTCGGAGATTCATCCTCTTCCAAAGGTATCGAGGCACGAATCGGTTTAACCACGGTGGGATGTTGACCTCACCAATAATTCGTGTCCCACCAATTTGCGAAATAGAACATGATCAAAAATCTGATCGGAGAATATGTATACATGATAAAAGAAGTTTTTGATTATTTACCTTAAGCCTTTCTAGTTTCTCTTCAGCAGGAACTATGGCCAAGATCTCGGGAATCCAAATTCTCACTAGCTCCCAGAGCGGATCACTGATCCGCTCTCGATTTCCTCAGGAGAAAGGGCTTTAAAAAAGCAAAAGAAATAATGGCAGATTTTAAGGTAGTACTATAATCAAATAACAAAATATTGGTCGGAGTTTCTCTCGAAGACTTACCACCTCCTGAGATATCTTCATCACGACCAATAGACCAAATTAGGGAATGAGTTCGAAGCTTCAGCGGGCTAATTTGGCGCTTGGTGAAGTCCCTCACCACATGCCAAGAGGTCAAGCCCTTGACTTGCAGGTCGTAAATGGCATCCACCCATCTTCCGATCACCCCTGTCTTCTCCACGGTCTTTCTCCACTAGGGATTTTCATTTGCTCTCATCCCAGCGAAGTAGAGGCCATCATCCCTTGTAACCGTCATGTAGAACCAGTTCTTCTTCCATGACGACCACGAGGATTTCGAGTACATATGATGTACTCATCGGCCTTCCCGTCGTGAAGGCGCAATGTATATTCTCTAGGAGTTTCCGTGGTTCTCCCCATCACCATTCGGTAGAAATACCTGAAGAGCCTCAAACTCGGAGGCACTCCCACGTATGCTTCACACAAATATGTGAAGATGCTGATATTGGTGATGGAATTTGGAGCCAAATTCACCAATTCCACCCCGTAGTACTCAAGAACACGGGGAAAGATTTTGTGTACCGGCAACCTCAGCCCGCATTCGATGTAGGCGAGGAAAACAAGGATTTTCTCATCTTCGCGGCTCGGAAAGTGCTCTCCAATCGCCGGTCTCTATCTGATCAAATTCTTGTCCGGGAGCATCCCAACCTTCTCCAACGCCTCAAGCTTTTTCTTGCTCAATTCCGAAGGCAACCACTTTGTGATTTGCTCCGACATGATGAAAATCCTCAAGGATGAGTAGTGTTCATAAGAGATTTTGTGGTCGGAAGAACAAGAAAAGAGGACTAAAGATTTTTTTTCTCGGCAAAGGGGATCTGGAAGCGTAAAAACTCCAAAAAGTCTAGCGATGGGGATTTTATAGCCTCAGATTTTTAAATTACGATCGGAGGTTACCCACAAAAGTCTAAATGGCAAAAGCTTTTTTTTCCTAATCTGACAGAGGAACTCTTCGGTTCCCAAAGCAAGTTCTCAACTTTAAAATGAACACAGATCACCTCGAATGTCACGGCATTAAATGGGGTTCTGCCCGATACAACTTCATCGGAAAAAGGTGTTCACACAACCTGTTCATTTAAAGTTCGGGGGCTAGCTGACAAAAATTAAAACCTCTATGTATTATTTTAATACATAAAAGACCATACATCTTCATGGTCGTAACCCCTAAGGCTAACGACCTCCCTGGTCGTGATTCCAGAGGTTACACGATGGGTACCCTGGTCGGACTAGGCTTCGACCAGGTAACTGCTCGGAAAAGCTATGAACTAGCATTTCTTACCGTATGATGAATGGAACACGTGCTATATGTTCCAAACCGTGCGATGATATACAAGACACTGACAATAAACCACCCTATGGTTAAGCTTTTCACAAGCACTTAACCACAAGGTAGTTAACACGTTGTTAACTACCTTAAACCTCCGACCAGTCGTAACGTTTCACCAGGGACGCCTTCTCCAGGAGTAACTACCGCCTCTTCGGGAGTTATTTAATGGTGGAACGCAAAAGACGAAGAAACAACAACAGAAGACACACAGAGCAAGGCAACACAAAAGTCAAAGCAGTAGCATTCAATACATTCGGTGTAATTAGAGATAGTCCCTAGTCAGATCTTGTAATCCCAATTCATATTAATAAAGAGCAGCCCCCATTCTCTTCCAAGATACTCCACGTCATTTTCCTCTTTTTATTTCGTAAGATCGGCGACTCGATCGTCGACACTAGGCTTAAGGAGATTCGGCCCAGAGCTATTTCTGATATTTTAAATAGGTTTTCTATTTTAGAAAATATAGTAAATCAAATTTGCAAATAGAAAATAGCAAATGAACTCGAAAAAATTCTAGAAAATATATCCAAGCATATAGAATCTAAATAAAATAGTTTAGACAATAATTGATGTTGACATTAATCATATTAAATGGTTTTGATATCAAAAGTCCATCTTAAGCTTGATTAAAAATTCAAATAAAATCTTGGTGAATTTTCCAAAGGGCTAAACTATTAAAAGGGGTTTTTAAACTTCAGAAAATTGGGATGTTACAGGAGTCCCTGCTATGACTTCCTAGATGGACAAGATGTTCCCTTGGGTTCAGGGGTGGCTCAGCGCCTTGGAGAATGTTGTACAGGAGGATGCTCCCTACGATCACGGGACGTACGACGAGTACATCGAGTGGTACTCCAGTTGGACGAGGGTTCGCAGCGTCAGGGTTGTGGACGACCCACCAAGACATGAGGCCGCGATGTTCGACACGTACCCCACCCAGCCGGACTCCGCATTCCATCGCTTGGTACGTATTGAACGGTCCGTACATATTATTTGTTTTCTCAAGTTTTCGATTCCTAACTTGTTAATTACGTGTACGGGTCGATCTATATTGATAGATGCATGAGTTGCGACCTTCGTGCGTCGTATGACGCTCGGGGAGTGCTTCAGCAAGACGACGCAGGAGATTAGAGGGGTCATGGACCAATTCGTCAAGAAGACGAGGTGAGACATCGAGCTGGCGTCCTGCCGTAGGCTGAGGGAGGTGGTGGACCCACCTGTGCGTGGACGGGGGTGAGCCACGGTGCGTCACGCTCCACGACTCCTCACCTGGACGTGGCGGGCGGGTCCTCGTGACATCGTGCTAGGATTATCCTGGGACAGTTCGCAGGTTAGCATGAAACACTCACGTCTGGTTGTTTACTTCGAACTCCACTTGTTACTAACGGCAATTTTCTCTAACAGGTCCTGAGTTCCACCCGTACACACGGCACGAGTACGCAGAGCCATCTGCTACTTTCGTGCGATGAGGTATATCTATCTTGTTTGCATGCACAATGTACTATTTTCATCATTTTTGCCATGTTTACATGCATAACTTACTGTTTCACAGCTCGTACACCCCTTTGGGAGGAGGAGCTGGTGTCGCACGAGGAGTCACACTCCGGGGACTTCGATTTTGACCAAGGTGGCGATGGGCCTTCACACGACGAGAGCAGCCAAGTCTTTGTGGGAGATTCACAGCTGCACAGTGCGCCTGAAGCGAGCCAGCTGACGCAGCACCCTCTTGCGACACCCCCCTCAGGCTACTCGCGCCGATAGGGTGCCTCGGCCGCCTGAGCCTTTGACCTACTCGTACCAACGCCCGTAATTGCCCCAAACGAGGCCAAGAGCCACACGTGGAGTACGCCCCAAGAGCCTCTTTTGCAGACCAAGATGACAACACACTTCGGTGCTGCTTTTTCACACCGAAAATACCACACTTTGCCACACCCCTATTTCAGTCCAAAAAGACCGTACCCTATCATGTCACACGCTGCAACGTTTGTAGACCGAGTTGACAACACACTTTAATGCTACCTTATCAGACCGAGAAGGCCACACTCTGGCACGCCATATTTTCAGACCGAAAAGAACACACCATGCCACGCCACAAAATGCCACTTTTGCAAACCGAGATGACAACATACTCCGCTACACCACCTTTTCAGAGCGAAAAGACCCGTTATAAAAGGAGGGAGAAGAGAGCTGGAAGAGAATACTATACCGCTACACCCAACACTTCACCAAAGCTTGGTTCATATAACTGAGAGGAAGGAGGTGTCGAACTTGTCGGCGAACTTCTACGCGAATATGCTGCGGAAGCGCAAATGGCTTGCTGAGAGGGCTAAACCCTACTTGTACTGTTCTATGAAGGATGCGCTTGTACCACCGGAGTTCCCATGTCTACAATGTGTGTGTGAAGAATCTGGTAAGATCATCCAGTCTACACACTCGGCGACGGTCGCCCAAACATACTACACTTGTGGGAACGTCCTCGTAAGCGAATCTTGCACACATCCCTAACTACATCCGCGCATAATGGCAATCAGAGATGTGATACAACTTCTTCCAATGGATCGACGGCCCGGACATATACGATAGGGTGTTCATCGAGCAAAAGTACATATTAAACTATGCGATGTGAGCCGAGACCTTCAAACACTAGAAACCTTATGTACTCGACCCTACTTAAAAGGCATCGGAGGAGCCTAGGAGAGCAGGATGGTGGTGGAGGACCCCGAACAGGAAGCTGAGTATGACTGGGCCGAGCACGCGACATGCAAGGGGCAGACTCCTGCTAGTGAGACCGGCGGCTGTCCTAGCGCTCCCCGTCGCCCGAGCGCAGTCCGGATCGAAGAGTTAAGTTATGTTCAGTTTGCATCCTAATTATTAATTTGCCCACACATTGTGCTATCCTAACATCATCCAATCGTCCAGTCCGTCTCGCAGAACATGGCTGACTTCGAGACTGGCCATCGCCACGGGCAGTCCAGAGACAAGGGGAAAGGACCGATAGGCCGCCAGGACTGATCGATTTCGTTCCAATTAATCTTTTTTTGGATTCTAAGAAGGCGCACATGTATCGTAAGTGTATTTCGGTTTGTTGATTCGTGCATGTTGTCGTTTTTAATGTACGTATCCAAACCCAGCGCGCCATGTATTTCATAATTAAATTATAAAGTCTTTCGAACTTAAATCTCTCTCAAATATTTTGACTATTAAATATTACGTAATCTTTTCCCGAAAAAAATCAATTTCACGAACAATTCAATCGGAACAACAACGTGCATGGCAACTCTAAACCCATTTTTTTTTCATTCGCTCTGAAGGGGGCTGTTTGTGTTATTACACCGCCGATCTCGCATTCTCTACTTCATATTTCGTTGTCGTCTTTGATTTTGAATTACGAACTACGCGGACACTTCAAGGTATTACTAAAAAAACTTTGTGAAATACACTAAATCTTTAGGCTAAATTCTATAGACATATTTTTTTTAAAAAAAAATTTGGGCCCTTTCGCTAGTTCAACCAGTACAGGGTCCTGTCGCCAGTTCAATTGACGATAGGAACCTCTCTAAACTTGTCAGTTCAATTGGCGATAGAAACCCCTCTACACTGTTCCAAATGACAATAGGAATACTAATTTCGACATTTCAAATGATGACATACACCTATTTTTTTGTAAAACCAAAAAAAAACTATTTTTCTGTAAACCAAAAAATATATTTTTTCTAATTATATTTTAAATTAATACTATTTTAAAATAAAATTCCGAAGCTTCTTCCTTCCGCTCCCAGAATAAAAATCTGAAAACAGCAAAGCACCAAACGCCCGACACAACACAAAGACTCATCACACACCACACAGGCGCGCACACACCACATTTCCTTCCCCCCTTTGCCGCATTCCTGTCGCTCGCCTCGCCTCGTCTCGCCTCCGCGGACCGCAGCCTCCCGCCTCCTCCACCCCCAAAGCTCAGTCAAATCCCCGAGCCCCCAGCAGAGGAAGCTAGAGGGGGGAGAGGTGAGAGGCTCTCGGATCTGAGCTGCTCCTGCCTCCCGTGCCAGCCACCGCCCGGATCTCGAGCTGCGCACTCGACGCCCCAGATCTGCCGCTGCCGCAAAGGTAATCTTTTGTTTAAATCTTGCTCGCTAGATCTGCTCTTGCTTCCAAAAAACCGGAGATAATTCCGTTGCTAGCTCCGCGGCTGCTGCTTCGGCTCGAATTAGCTAGCTAGCTAGGTAGCTGCTCTAGACGATGATGACCATCTTGTATCTATCATTTTATCCACTACATCCGTATTTTGTAGATTGAGCAATTGAGATCTCGGTGCCCGGCTCCGCAGATCTCGAACTCGGCGGATATCTTGACGTGTTTCCAAATAAAAACCGGCGAAATTTTAGGGACCTGCGTTTGGTTTTGATAAAACAAAGCACTGATTTCTCGCGACTTCTAAGAGCAAACAGGGAGAAAAATATCTGTGAGGCTCATATATTGCTTGTTCTGTTCAGATCTAAATCGAGCAAGAGGCGGCGGCTGCTGGTGCGGTTGGTGGTGGTTGGTTGGTGAGGCGGAGGCGGTGGAGATGTCGTCGAGCACGATCCGGAAGGCGCTGGGGGCGGTGAAGGACCAGACCAGCATCGGCCTCGCCAAGGTCACCAGCAACATCGCGCCGGAGCTCGACGTGCTCATCGTCAAGGCCACTAGCCACGACGACGAGCCGGCGGAGGAGCGCCACATCCGCGAGATCCTCCACCTCACCTCCGGATCCCGCGCCCACGTCGCCGCCGCCGTGGCAGGATGCTCCCGCAGGCTCTCCCGCACCCGCGACTACGTCGTCGCGCTCAAGTCGCTCATGCTCGTGCACCGCCTCCTGGCCGACGGCGACCCCTCCTTCCACCGCGAGCTCCTCCACGGCACGCGTCGCGGCACCCGCCTCCTCAACCTCTCTGACTTCCGTGACGAGGCGCACTCTGGGTCGTGGGACCACTCCGCCTTCGTCCGCACCTACGCCCTGTACCTCGACCAGCGGCTTGAGTTCTTCCTCCACGAACGCAAGCAGGGCTCCAACGCCAACGCGGGCTCCAGTGTCAACGGCCCATCGCCGCGTGACCGCTGGGGCTCGCCCGATCCGTATGGCCGCCGGTCGCCCTCGTACTCCTCACCCCCGGGGAATGGGTACGGGTATGGTGGTCACGATGATTACCGCGAGAGGAACGGCAGCAGCACTGATGACAAGAGGCCGCCGACCCCTGTGAGGGATATGACGCCGGAGCGGGTCCTTGCCCGTATGCACCACCTGCAGCAGCTGCTCGACAGGTTCCTTGCCTGCCGCCCCACTGGTGGTGCGAAGCACAGCAGGATGGTGCTGGTTGCACTGTATCAGATGGTGAGGGAGAGCTTCCAGCTCTATGCTGATATCTGTGAGGTGCTCGCGGTGCTGCTGGACAGGTTCTTTGACATGGAATATGTTGAGTGTGTGAAGGCCTTTGAGGCATATGCCAGTGCTGCAAAGCAGATTGATGAGCTTTGTGCATTCTATGCTTGGTGTAAGGATACTGGAGTGGCGAGGTCATCAGAGTACCCAGAGGTGCAGCGTGTCACTGATAAGTTGCTGGAGACGTTGGAGGAATTTATGAGGGACCGGGCAAAGCGGCCCAAGAGCCCACCACGGGAGCCTGAGCCTGAGCCTGTCAAGGAGGAAGAGCCTGAGCTGGATATGAACAGCATCAAGGCGCTTCCTGCACCAGAGGATTATAAGGAGCATGAACCTGAGAAGGTGGAGGAAGAGGTGAAGCCAGAGCCCCCGCCGCAGCCCCAGGGTGATTTGGTGGATCTTAGAGAAGATACGGTGACTGCAGACGAGCAAGGTAACAGGCTTGCTCTGGCTCTCTTCCAGGGGCCACCTGCTGCTGGTGGGGGCAATGGCTCATGGGAGGCCTTCCCTTCGAACGGTGGCAGCGAGGTGACTTCCGCATGGCAGACACCTGCAGCTGAGCCTGGGAAGGCTGATTGGGAACTCGCTCTTGTGGAGACGGCTAGCAACTTGTCGAAGCAAAAGGCTACAATGACAGGTGGTATGGACCCCCTGCTACTGAACGGTATGTATGACCAGGGTGCTGTGCGCCAGCATGTCAATGCACAGGTGACCACTGGGAGCGCCAGCAGCGTCGCCCTACCTGCGCCTGGACAGAAAACACAGGTGCTGGCTCTGCCGGCTCCAGACGGCTCAATGCAGAATGTTGGTGGTGACCCATTCGCGGCATCCCTTAGCTTCGCACCACCGTCCTACGTGCAGATGGTGGAGATGGAGAAGAAGCAGCAGTTCTTGACACAAGAGCAGATGATGTGGCAGCAGTACCAGAGGGACGGCATGCAGGGGCAATCGAGCTTGGCCAAGCTTGATCGGGTCTACAACAATGGCTTCGCTCCGAACCCAGCCATGCCATACGGGATGCCTGTGGCATACAACACAAACCCCATGCCGATGGCTTACACTGCAAATACTGGGTATCACTACCCCACTTACTGAGCTATTCTTTGTTCATCCTTACAGTTGCTGTGAATTTTGTTCTGTATTGTGATCTTACTCCTAGCCTTGGGGTTGTGTCCAGCACCAGTTGTTATTCCTATGTCTCTGGATCAAACCTTTTGGTCTCTTATATGTAATTCTTTTTTGTTTGGAACCAAATGCGGCATCTAAGGGTGGCTATAGTTGATTACATAATCTCAGCTGATGTTCTATCATACTGTTCATACAATTTTGTGCATGTTGTCGGTCACTCGATGATACATTGCCTACGTTGTGGTATTGTTGATATACCTGACCGAGTGGTTCTGCATGTCACATTTATGATCTAGTTCTTTTTTTTTTGCGATCGAAGATGCTCTGTTTCTCAGATCTAGATCGCCTTGTTTGTTGGAAAAGTTTGCTAGCTAGTTGTTGGCATTGAAGGGAAGCTAGGTCCCCTAAGGGCAATCACTAGAACAAATCAAACTATTCAATTAAAAGAACTAACAGCAAAGGGCAATCACTCAGAGAACAAATCAAACTATTCAATTAAAAGACAGCAGCATTTCCAAGGAACAAAGTAGCTTGGTTGAGGCACTCTCACTCTGATAGGCTTCTCCCCTAGCTTAGGAAGAAAATATTGTGTTTCATGCACCACCGAGTTCACCAAAAAACTTAAGTTGACGAGGAATGACGGACAATTCACCCATACTTCAATACCCCTTCTTACGTGTAAATTCTCTCAGACCTAAGACGTTGAATAAAAGTGAGCTACAATTTTTTTAATTGGGCTAGCCGGATTTTGAACTTAAGACCTCTTGACTCTGATAAAGGATCAAGAAACTGGAATCGGGCAAAATCCCGCATGGCGCCATTTCTCTTTTACCGGCTGGTAACCGAAAATCTAGGAAAAATCCCAGCCGAAATTCGAAGAATGGAACTTGAATTTGGGATCTAACCGTTGAGATTTTGAATTTGAATTCGAATTCGAAGAATTTCAACCGGGATTTTGGATCCCGGTCCCCACCGGGAAATCCGGTAACCGTCGGTAACCGGCCAGGTTTTTTTCTTTGGCTCTGATACTATATTGAGTTGCATGCAACAACCAGTTCATCCAAAAAATTAAGCTAATAAAGAAATCACCTGTAATTCAACAATTCACTTTACCTCACGTGTAGAAAGAAAAGCAGTTCCAGATGATCAAATAGCGGCTCGAGCAGTACCAGATGATGATAAAATAGCGGTGGACTCCTGACCGGAGGTGACTTCGGTGCACTTCTTTAGAGGAGGAAATACCGCTGGCTTTCTCGTGACCCAGATTTTCTTTTCTGCTCGCGGCTCAGAATAAATGCCTTTACCGGTAATGTCGAATTAAGGATGTTATGGTAGGTGGCTTAATCAATTATAACTTTTTTTTTGACATGATTGGTTTCGGAAATGGACTTTGGAACAAGTTACAATAGAACTCAAAAGAATTATTCTTACCTTGCTACTCGTTGAAGTTATGGAATCTGCTGTTTGGACCTATCAGGCCGCAATGGATTTTAGTTGTTGTTCTCGGACATAAATGTTCCTGAAAATTAATCTCTTCAACAGGATGGAATTTAATCCCCCCCAAAACAGTGTGAAATTAATACTAGTGAATACTACAGATTCTTGTTGAGGGGACATAGCTCCACGGTAGAGTGGTTGGTTTCATGTCAACAATGGCCGAAACCCAACTGCTCCTCGTCTAACCGTTGCATCTGTTTCCCTAAGCTCTCTCTCTCTCTCTTAAGTCTTGCAGTTAGTAGTTGCTAAGAAAGAAAAGTATAGCCTAAATATCCAATCAGCACGATCAAATTCGTCGTGCGTGATTTGACTCTTTTACTTGGAAATTTGTTTTCTCATAATAGTTTTCTTTTCCTGTCTCTCTTCCTCAGTGCTGGTCACAGTAACCTGCTTATAAACTTCTCATTTTCTTTTGGGCCTTCTTTTCCAATGCCCACCTGCTTGTGCGACTGAATGGTTGGACTTGGACACATCTGCTCGGTTTGGAAAAACAGAGCAAGACGCCTTTGAAGCGTGATGTAAATAAAATTGGAATGATTCTCGTAACCTCCACCCAGATTAGCAGACTCGGGCAGCTGCGTGTGTGTGTGTGGGGGGTGGGCCATATTTCCACACAATGGAATGACCTGGTCACGGTATAGCAATCAAAACATTGAAATGTGTACATGCTGGAACACGATGTGAATTCCATACTATTTATCATGTATGTGCTTGGGTGGGATGCCCGGATCACATTTGCCGCAACATTCATCTGCATACAGTTCCCCCTCAACTACAGAAGGTTTTCAAAGAATGTTAATGGCATATTAAGCCAGCCACCAGAGTCCAAACGATGCTCACAACAACGAATCTCAATCGATGTAGCAGTAACAAGAAAAACAATCTTCCAGAATCCTGGGTGTTCTCCAGTCTCGGCGCATTTTACAATGCCCACGTTTAGACTTTCCCATCAGGTCAGGTCTTTGTACTCAATATTGGCTTTGTATCATTTCGGCTTCAGAAACTCCCTAATGTTACAAAGCACGCCTTTGTCATATGGATTCACAAACTTGACTTCAGAATCTGCATTTGAGGGGAAAATGGGCATGGACGTATCATATTAAAAAACACACTAGAGGAACTGTGTGCTCAGCCATAATATGTATACAGGTATAGCACCTGATTGAGGCTGTTCCTTCATCTGGAATTCAGGGTATTTCTTCCAGTTTATCTGGAAAATCTCACCTCTTAGCTATAAGAAACAGCAAACGAGAAGTCGACCAGCAATTGATGAAGAAAGAGTCCAAAGCATGAAATTTGGCATTACCCACTCATCCGTCTTGATGTTGAAGCAGATGCAATATATGTGCCATATCAAGAACACAACCTGGCAAGGGAGCAGCAAAATGGGTACAAATGATATATGAGAAACAAAATAGGTGATAAGCAGTTTTAATTAGAACGTTTGGTATAGGCACAGCAATACAAATGTAGCCACAGCCTTAGTAAGGTTGTCTATAAATGCTCGAGAAAAACAAACTGTTACTAACACAACAAAAAGGACAGGCCAAATTTCAAACTGTGCCAAAAACACACAAGATTTGGCAGCTGACATTTATTAGATACTTGGTCAATCTTACCAAATATGTGAAATGTATGAGAGACCAAACTCGTATATCTACTAAGTGTGTATCTATAGCAGGATTGCAGTGTCTGAAATTACTATTACAAATGTTGGCACTTTCAGTACAGTTAATGCATGAAAAACCATCGACATTGGGTACCAGTAGTTGTGATCCTATGTTGTGTAGAAATTACTAAACAATGCAACATTTGTATTCCTTTTCTTCTCATAATTCATTAAGCATGATTTGTAAGACAATCATCATGAGGTCAGTTGTATCCAAATCGTTTTCTGAATATCTTGTCGGATGAATCATTAATTATATGCTGATAAATGTATCTCGTAACCAATTAATGCCAGGCCGACAGTTTTGGCACATGTTGATGTTTTTTCCTCCCAGACAATGATTGCACTCACGGATGTGCCCAGGTAAACGTTTGAGAGAAGCAAAAACTGTTGTTAGTTGTTACGTCCAAGAGGCTAACAAACCTGCCAGAGCACTTGGAGGACAGAGAAGAGCATTGTGCTGATTACCATGTTTAGAGATAAAGGATTCTGTAAAAGGTACCCTCAGTAAGTATCATGCTGTCATTCTTACAGATAATCAGATATATTGATGCTATTTGATGGACAAATCAAACAAAGAGCAAGACTATATGCCCTGGCACTACAATACCACAGGAAATATTCCTTAAAACATATAGATGCACCCATTGTGCCTAAATACCTGAACGCTACTAAGATAGACCATCCTAGGAAACAGTTTTATCGTATAGAACATCAATTAGCATCATTGAACCCATAATACTTAACAAAAACAAGCATTATTTGTTAACATGAGCTGAAGGCAATGTTCAAGACCATTACCATGCGAGAAAAACCAGAACAGTTGCCTTGATAATGCGATTATGAGATCACTTGGCAAGTCATGCATGCTAGGTATGCAAAATAAGATGATGAAGAAGATACCTGAGATCTTATAGTTCCTGAATTTATGCATCTAGTGATATCTGTAAAATAGAGTAAAAGCAGTTATAAATGCAGGGAAACCCTTAAAAGACCATCACAGTTGTGAAAGCATGTAGTCTGCTATCAGGAGAAAACAGATAACTCATTTCAGAGAGCAAGGAGACAAACCACATACATTTAGTTGAACACATTGTATACGTTGATTCAGCGACAACAAATCCTGTCAGAAGGGCCATAAACAGCCGATGATTTTTCTGTCCTGCAAAATATGTACTACACATCAGAATGCATGCCTACGCCTGTCATACAACAAGAGCAAAACTAGCACATATCAAAAATGGAATATAGTACCTATGCAGTTACCAAATGCAGGGCAATGGTGGTCATAACCCCTAACACTTGCTTTGCAGCAGTTACAGTGCCTGACCCTTGAGAGCGACAGAAGTTTCTACAGCAAAAGTACAAAAGGTGTCGACATGTTAATGCAAGAACTCCACATTTCAGGTTAGCTACTTAATATGACAACTCTATTTAAAACTCTACTTCCTCGACACCTCACTCGGGCATATAGCATCCACGAAATCCTTGCAGCCAGCTTCTTCTAAAAATGAAGATTTGTATGCAACAATGCCAGGATCACCAGAAAAAATCCTGCAATAAGAAATTCAAACTAAACCCTTCGTCCCAAACATGGTGGTATGCTAAGACCATTAGTTCTTAAGGCTTAGGATTTGCACAACAATAATGTAAAGTGACTAATTCTAGCTTAGATTCAGCTTAAGTGCATTGTGAAAAAACATGTTCAAGAAGAGGAGCTAACCTGTAAAGTCCCCATAGAAGCAGTGCACACTCAGCATTAATTAGCATGTCTAGCAGAGAAGATGTGTCTGCAAAACATAAGACAAATTACAAAACTATAACAGAAGCAAGATACACTCATTTACCTAGAATGTCCTGCTCCCAAATGGCATTAACAAATTATGCATAATGGGAGGATTAAAGGGTATAAGCTACACACCTGCATACCAGACCCATTTATGGCACCTCCTCTACAATACCAGTGATATGCTCCTAAATGTACTGTAATGGCATGTATGATTGCATTTAATCTAACTAAGCTCTAGCGATGCAAGCACCAAGAACAGTCCTCAGCTTCACCAAAATCAATGCAACGCCACAAATATACCCCTCTGTTTTGCTATATTTATCCACGGTCCATCATGCGCACGGACCAAAGAAACACTAAATTTAAGAAATAGTTAACGAGAAATGACCATACATACCCCTATTAAATGACATAACACAACCATTTAACCTCTTCCAAAGCATTTAAGTAGAGGTAGAGATTCTCTCGATGGACAATTGAAACAGACACTCCCGAGGCCAAGAACAAATATAGCGAAACAGAGGGACTAGCATATATCTATAGCAACAAACACCATCCAAATGACATCCTACCAATGTGCTGACCTATAAGAATGCTAACCTTGTAATCAGTAATCATACCACATTGCAGCGACATACTATGCAATTTCTAACACGAAAGACCTGCCTATGCACACTCTGCAATGTCCAACCGATGCAATGCGCCAAGATTTCACCTCTCCGGATGACGAATACGTAGACACCCCACAAGAAGAGGATGTTGAACAGCACGAACAGCGGCGCCGACGCCGCCGCCCCGATGAACCTCCTCCAGAACCTGCCCACCACAATAGCCGCCAGAAACACCAAACCTGCGCAACACGCAACCAGAGCAAGATCAAAATTGCGCTAAAAGAGAGACAGGAAAGCAAAGCGAGCCAGGACTAACCTGCGATGGGGAGCATGGCGAGGAGGGAGAGGAAGGGGAAGAGGCGGGGCACCACGGCCACGGCGAGCTGCGAGAAGAGCACCAGGCCGCAGGAGACCAGTGCCGACCACAGCACCTCCCATGGCGACCTCCGCAGCCGGTGCAGCCCCGAGGCCAGCCTGCTCATCGCCGCGAACTCCTCCTCGCCCACCGGATCCCAATAACCATCAAGACGGCTCAAGCCCGGAGATCCAGCCGGGATGGGGACGGCAATCGCCGGATTCCGGCAAGATGTCTCGATTTTGCGGGATTCTGAGATAGAAATGGAGTGGGAAATAAAGAAGCGAGCGAATCTTAGTGGAGGACTCGCGGGGGCATTTCGTCGAACGGGTAGTGGGCGGAAGTACGATGGTGTGGTAACGGTATTATAAGCGTGTATAGTTTCACATAGAATCTCACTTCAAATACATAACTATAGAAAAAAAATCTGATTATTTTTCACTGTCAAAGACGTACAATTTCGTATTTATTACTGATGTGTCTATAACATGTAGCCCTGCGTACAATTTAGCATTTGTCACTGATATATCTATGATATGTGGCACTAGGACTCACATGTCATAGACACATAGAATGATAAATCCTGAATTGCATAGCTTTTGAGTGGCAAATAATCAAATATTTTAGGAAAAAAATGACACATAGTTCAATGACTTTGTAAATGCAGAGGTCGTACGTAGTTAAATAATACAACACGAGTTCATAATTTTATATATTTTATCACAGTCTAGCATACTAGTCTAACATAATTTTACTCACCGATAAAGCAGTATTGGACTAGGTCTTTCGAGCTGATTCAAATGAGTGATCACTTCAATTATGTCGGGTACCGAAATGATCGGAATGACCGATATTGAGACCGATACGGAATTGAGGCTACTGTGTGCCGCTTTGGATGTCGATATGTCATGTTCCGGCCATTCCGGCAGGTATCGGAATGTAATTGATAAGCTTGTGTTGATGTCGGGAAAATTAAAATTATAAAATGTTGGAATGTTGGCAAAAAAAATTGGCACTTGGAAATAATATTTTTCCCCTTTTAGTTCATTTTCTGGCGGGATATAGTCGTGGGTTGTTTAGGTATTTTTTGTTGCTGCAGAATCGTTTTGTTATAGGTCTAAAAAAATTAGGGTGCAACTTGGGCTCATACGTTCGATTAAAACATTCTCTCCGTACGCCCCATGTACACCCTTTAACTATTGTTCGGACCGTGTCAATTCGTTGATTAATCAAGTCTAGTACTATGTTCGGTTGTTCCTAGCAGTCCGATAAGTCTGGCTCACAAGTTACAAGACACGCAAGTGGGTGGGGGACGCAAGGCCGGCTCCGGATCTTGATGAAGAAACCAGAGGAGAGCTCCATTGATTATCAGTTGGCTTGATCTAATTATATATTACAGGTTGTAACATTTTAGGACAATGGTTATAACATCTTCGGACAACGGTTGCAATGTCCTAGGACAATGGTTGCAGCATCCCCGGACAACACTTGCAACATCCTAGGACAATGGTTGCAACATCCCCAGACAATGGTTGCAACATCTCCAGACAACGGTTGCAACATCCTAGGACAATGGTTGCAACATCTCCGAACAACGGTTGCAACATCCCCGGACAACACTTGCAACATCCTAGGACAATAGTTGCAACATCCCCCAACAACGGTTGCAACATCCCTCGACAACGGTTGCAACATCCTTAAACAACGGTTGCAACATCACCGGACAATAGATACAACATCGCCTAGGACAACGGTTGCAACATCCTTGAACAACAGTTGCAACATGACACGACAATAGTTGTAATATCTCCGAACAAAGGTTACAACATTTTTTTCCCTAGTTATAAGTCAATTTTACTACCCATCAATACATTAGCCTTGAGATTTGTGCCATTATATTTGTAAAAAAAAAACATATAGTCAGAATACATCTCGAGAAGTCCAATCAAAATTTTGTAAGTGTTGTACAATCTTATGGCATTAAAAGCGTATTATTCAAATACATGTTTAGCTAAAAGTATTTTTTTACACGAGCCAGTCGTTTTAACCTTATATGTACACGTGACTTAGTTCCACTTTGTTTGCGAATACTAGCTAATTAATTGTATCCTAAGCGTACGGACGGAATGCTTATATCGAACAGACACCCCCACAACGTTTCCCTACATATATACAGCATACGATTTTATGCCAAACATGCTGTAATGCCGGATAAATTACTCAACAAAACACTTACTAGCATGGCTGAAATTAAAGTTGGTTACAATTCTTGTTCTTGGCTCTCGAGTAAATCAATAATAACTTAATAGGCCGTTTCAGCCTAAAAAAAAGCCAGCTCGACTCGCTTATATCGGGGTGTAAAAAACGTACGGTGGGGACGTTAAGATCGGACGTCTTCACCATATCTATTCCCAAAAAATTATTATGTTGGATATCTCGAGAACAAAAAAAAATTGACAACATTAAAAATTCGGGGCTAAAATCTGTCGGGTAAATATATTCTACGATGAACCATTGTTGGCGCTGATGGAGTAGTTTACTATCCAACCTCACAATTGATAAACACTGGAACGGAAAGGAATTTATGCGTTCAACATTATTTCAGCTCAACTTCCGTGTTGCAATATGTTTGAGGCTTTTGAATTACGCATTCCGTAGTGACGCTCATTGAAGTTGAGCTGGAAACAAGTGTGATGGACGATTATATTTGGGTGTTTAAGTGACAACGAACATGTACTTAGGTGCTCAACCACGGAATTTGGAGTGGCTTGGACTGGCGTGCATGCGCATGTGTTGATTTGGGAATTTTTTTTAAAATAATAATATCTTTTTAAAGATAATTACAAAAATAAATAGTTGCCCAAAAAAAATACAAAAATATGTTCCTGTCAACTGGCGATAGGGAACCTGTCGCCCCTGTCGCCGGTCCACGTATCTATCGCCAGTTGAACTAGTGATAGGTATCTATCGCCATTTGAAACGGCGATAGGTACCTGTCGGCAGTTGAAACGGTGACAGGTATCTTAAACTCTAATCTGTTTTGTCTACTTGTGATTTTCATAAATTTTTAACGGTATGAAATCTATTAGACTCGTAATAACATTTTGTGATCGTCGTATGCTGTTCTAGTGCGGTGAATTTCTGTAGAATTTTGCGACAACGATTGAGGTATCAATGATTCGTAAATCATAAGTTAGAAGATAACTGATATTGCGATGCGCTAGGGAATTCATACACTTGCTCATGTACACGCACAACATATTATTGCTACACGTTGCCATTTCAACTAGCGACAGGGAGATGTCGCTAATTGAACTGGCGACAGGACCCTATGCTGGTTGGCGTGTTTGGTATTTTCGTAGTTTCGGAACGGTACGAAATATGTTAGTGTTGGACCGAAAAGGCGATTAGAGGGGGGCGAATAGGAGCATGATCTCTTTTTCTCTTTGATCGGATTCAACACGATTTTTGCTCCAATAACTATGAAATCTATGAAGATCAATATACAAACATATCGGAAGACTTGTATTGAATCCAATCAAAACCCTGAAACAAATAGACTAAAATCTCAAAAACTCAAACCCAAATGAGTTGGGCGGTCAGACCTCTATGTACCTAGCAGTCTGACCACTCCATGGGCGGTCTGACCGGCAAATGGTTGGTGGTCTGACCTCCAGGCCAATGAACAGTAAAAACAGCCCGAACTCAAAATCACAAATTGGTCTAACTTTTTATCCACAACTCTAAACTTCACGAAACTTGAAACATACCTTCTTTAGGATGTCAAGAACCTATTTCAATCAACGATCGTGAAGATCATTGCCAAAGTTCTGACCTTTTTTCATTTGAGTGAAGGTTGTTTCAAAACCGAGTCAAAACCAAAACGTGATATAAAAACTTGCTCGTGGGTAATAGATGATCAAAATGATCTTATATGCATTCCCACATGTCATAGCAAGCAAGATCTAGACCATAAACCAGAGAAAAACCAACGGATCAAAGAAAACCCTAAAATCACAAAATAGATAGCAAGAACAACAAGAAACTCATCCTGAGAAATCTTGCTTGGATTGATTTGAGATTGATGTTGGTTTACAGCCACTTTATCCAGGAGGACAAAGGCTCAACACTTGAGCACGCAATCAATCAAACTCCCTAGAACCCTAACCTCTCTATTATTCTCTCCTAACCCTAAAACACAAATTAGGGTTTTAGATATGAGGGTTGGGAGGTGCACAACCAACATCCTCTCCTATTTATAGTGGAGGCTAGCTTCTAGAATGATATCTCTAATGGGCACCCGTTAAGCCCACACACAAACGGGTTTCACTTATGCACGTATTTTAAAGCGTCGTCTTCATCTCCTCTTGACTTAAACCGCTTCTTCTTGCACCGTCTTGCGCCGCGGGTTAGCAAAAGGTCACCAAGGCGGTATTTAGGTGAAGTTACCAAAATACTCCTTCTCGGTCCTTCTCCGAAGACCGAGTCTAATCTTTATGAAGCAATCTCATGCTTTGCCACGTGTAGGTTGATCAACATCTCTCTTCATGTCAGCAAGTCTCCCCCATCCGGCTCCCACCGAAACCACCATGACACTTGCACCGACCCCCACGCCGCTTGATGCATCCCGTCACACCGAACTTCCTGTTTGGTCATCCTTGTCAATTTTGCGTCATGCTTGAGCTCACTGACTTCACCTGGCATCCTCGATTGTTTTAAACCTCAGCTCTCTAAGTTTAGTCCTGATCATCCTCACCGTTGAATGTCGTTGACCTCCAAGCTTCCTGCACAACAATAGACCAAGAAATCAATTTCGGAAACAAGTTCTTCGCAACTTGACCCACGTTAGTCAAAACATGCATCATGCAACACATATGCACTGAAACCCATGAACTTGACCTAACTTACACACTTTGCCGCCAAGTTAGCCGGCGAACAAGTCAAAACCGGTCAGACCGCCACCCATTGGCCGATCTGACCGCCCTCTGGCCGGTCTGACTGCCACCTGGCCGATCTGACCGCCCAGCAAGGGACTTAGCCAAATTTTCTCCCTAGAAATCCGAAACCTATCTGGAATTTTCAAACGAAAAGAACTTTTGACTCGAAGCTCTAAAAATTATGAGACCAAGTGTAGAAGGATCCTCTCTTGCCTACACCCTCTATTTTTGGCCCGGCTCCAAACTCGAAAGATCTTATATGGCCGGTCTGACTGCCACTCGACCCGAGGCTTAGCTGGTCTGACCGCCACACAAGCCTGTCTAACCGCCTCCCTAGCTGGTCTGACCGTCTGAAGCCTGACAGCACATGAACTTCGCCGAAAACAAGTGTTTCGACAAACCTTCAACGTCATTGCTAATTGTATCATCATCCTAAGATCGTGAGCATATCTCCATGATATCCACAGTTAGCGATGTGTCAGCTGGAAGGTAAGTTATATTGTGATGTGCTAGAGAATTTTGTGAGGACGATTGAGGTATTAATGATTCGTAAGTAGGAAGGTAAGTTATATTGCGATGCGCTAGATAATTCACACACGGTGCATAATATTGGAGAAATAGTGCAATGATAACAATACGACAGTTGATCCGACAAGAGGGGTTACATGGCACACAAGCTAACGAACAAAGGACGGTACACGCATGCCTTTAGGAAATTAGAAATAAAAGGGACATATGAACGAAGAGGATTGGACTACTGCGTGGACTAGGGCCATTTGCCCTTCCTTGTGAGCTCGGCGTTGTACTCCTCGTCGGCCGCCTTGGCCTCGGTTGCTATTTCCCTCTTTTTCTCGCGAGCCTCGCGCTCCCAACGCCTGCACGCCTCGAGATAGGCATGTGTCTCCTGCCGAATACGCTGGTTGTGCTCTTCGGTGCGGCACTCCTCCTCCCTCCTCCCGCGGTCCCTGTTGGCATCCCACTCCTCACAGTCGAGAGTCCACTAGTCGTGCAGGTGGATCTTTAGGTCGATCCACTTGCTGTAGCCATGAGTGTTTCGAAAAACCTTCAACGCCATTGCCGATTGTATCATCATCCTAAGATCGTGAGTATATCCCCATGATATCCACAGTTAGCGATGCGTCAGCTGGAAGGTAAGTTATATTGTGATGCACTAGAGAATTTTGTGAGGACGATTAAGGTATTAATGATTCGTAAGTAGAAAGGTAAGTTATATTGTGATGCGCTAGAGAATTCACACACGATGCACAATATTGGAGAAATGGTGCAACGATAACAATACGACAGTTGATCCGACAAGAGGGGTTACATGGCACGCAAGCTAACGAACAAAGGACGGTACACGCATGCCTTTAGGGAATTAGAAATAAAAGGGACATATGGATGAAGAGGGTTGGACTACTACGTGGATTGGGGCCATTTGCCCTTCCTTGCAAGCTCGACGTTGTACTCCTCGTCGGCCGCCTTAGCCTCGGCCGCCATTTCCCTCTTTTTCTCGTGAGCCTCGCGCTCCCGGCGCCTGCACGCCTTGAGATGGGCATGCATCTCCCGCCGAATACGCTGGTTGTACTCTTTGGTGTGGCACTCCTTCTCCCTCCTCTCGTGGTCCCTATTGGCATCTCATTCCTCGCAATCGAGAGTCCACTGGTCGTACGGGTGTATCTCTAGGTCGATCCACTTGCGGTAGCCACATAGCGGATTCGAGGATTACGAGTAGACGGGAGAGGTTGTTAGTGCAGACTTTCAAAGAGAAATAGTAGGGGAACATACTGTTACCTGTCCTTACCGACTGTCGATAGCATCTCGTGTCTCAACGGCGGTCGGGATAGTTGCTGGAGTAGTTCGCGCAACCCCAGTAACGCATGCCCAGGCTTAGCCAGTGCTTGGACTTGAAGAACTTGCATATGTCCCTGCACCAACAGAGGGGTGACGTCTCCCTCTCGGGCGGGTGTTGCGACGAACGCTCGGTTGGAATGTTCTGGTAGGGGTTACTGCTATGAGTGGCGACGTCATTGCGGGGAGGTGGCCTTCTGGAACACTCCCTTTGTTCCTCCCGGGACGCATACTCCCTTTGTATTTCGCGGATCTCCTCCCAGTGCTTGTCCATCTGAGCGAGATTGTGTTGAAGTTTGGATGTAGGAGAACCCGGCGTGGAAGGGGTAGTACTTATATGCCGAGCCGTCGTTGCGTAAGTGACTGAATTGTAATTCAGTTGAAGGAAATTCACGCCCGCAAGGCAGCAGCCCTTAAAAGCTGGCTCGTCGGGTCACGTCGTCCTGAAAAGCTGACTCGTCGGGTCACGTCGTCTTGAAAAGCTGACTTGTCGGGTCATGTCATCATGAAAAGCTGACTCATCAGGTCACGTCGTCGCTGCACGAAGCTGACTCGTCTGGTCACGTCACTGCGCAAAGTAAGGGGGACTGAAGGCGTAGAAAGAGGGTGTTGTGGGGTGTCCCGATGCAGAATCTTACACGTGGTTGCGGTTTTCAAGCAAAAAAAGAGATATCGAAACACGAGACTAGTATAATAATAGCTGTACAGAAATTAATATTTACATGGCATGACTCATATTTCAAGGAACAAATATCTACTGGCGGCCCCTCTTGGGGTGTACCCCGCGTGTCGCCCCTGGCCTTGCTCGGCGATGGTCCGAGTACGTCAGAGGATTAGGTTGCCTGACCACCCGACCGGCACAAGTAGCCTGAGGTGGTGTCGAGAAGGGGGGGGTCCTGCATCGGTTGGATCAGTCCCGGTGCACCGTGCAAAAGAGAAGCCTCCAAAGAGAACGGGGCGTCACGTGGGTCCATGAAGAAGTCCTCGAGGGGTGTCGATAGGTGTGCCTCGTCGTGTGACAATGAATCGTCCTCCTAAGGCGTTCCTGTGAAGCTTTACATTACAAACGCAATCATGGCAAAAACCACGAAAAAGAACGTTATGCAAGCAAGCAAGGTGGTCATACCTGTTGACCCCAATACGTGCCCCGACGACTCCGCATACCCCTACCCCCGCGTACGGGTGGAGCTCAGGACCTGTAAGAGAAGATTGCCATTAGTAACTATCGGGGTTCGAAATCAAGAAGCATTACGTTACGCACATAATCATGGCGAAAACCACGAAAAATGATGTCACACAGGCAAGCAGGGTGGTCATACCTGGTGGCACAAAGTCATGCCTCGATGACTCCACGTACTCCTGCTCCGCGTGCCGGTGGAGCACCAAACCTACAAGAGAAGTTTGCTGTTAGTAACTTGTGCGGTTCGAAATAAAGAAGCGGAAGTGAATGTCTCATGCTCACCTCGAAAATGTCCCATGGTGCTCCCACCACGGTGCCACGACGACACGCCCGCCACGTCCGGGGCAGGAGCCTGTGGCCATGAACCACCTCGGATGTCCCCTCGTCCTCGCACTGCTCGGTCTACCGAGTCCCTCGGCGTGTGACAAGTTGCGATCTGGATGCCTCATCTCGAGACCTCCTTGATCTGCTGCAGGACCCCTCTGGTGTCCCCCAGCGTCATGTGCTGCACGGAGGCGCCAACTTGAGAACCTCCTGATGTATATTTGTCTGCACAAGTAATGAACAAGTTGAAAACCTAAATCTGGCAAATTAAATATGAATTAAGGATCGTTCAATACGTACGGAGCAGTGGAAAGCGGAGTCCGGCTGGGTGGGGTACGTGTCGGACGTCGCAGCCTCATGTCGTGGTGGGTCGATCACGACCCGGACGCAGTGAAGCCTCGTCCGACTAGCGTACCACTCAATGTACACCCCGTATGTCTCAGGATCGTAGGGATCATCCCCACACTGGATGGGGTCCTCGTGCACGTCACTCCAAGTCTCAACCCAAGGCCTCATCCTATCCAACCAGGACATCGTGCCATGTACTCCCTGCCTAGTGTACCTATGGACGGCAAGACAATTATTTGATCGACATGTAACACACAGTGTATGAAAGAAGTAAAGAGTGAACTTACGCGTGAACGTGCGCCAGCACCCGCGTCCCCCCCATGGGGTTGGGACCTCCTGTCGTAGACCGAACTGGTGCAGGACTCACTGCACCTGGTACTCCTCCATGAAGACATCATGCACCAAGATCCTCCGCGTGTACCAATACATGTAGTCTCGCGTGCACAGGATCAACTGTCATTCGGGCGCTCGTGTGTTCACCATCTCTTGAGTGTATAGTGTCCAGATGACGCGATCATCGGTCAGTTGATCGAACATCGCAACGTACTCCGGGTAGGACCCCTGCGAAGTGATCGGCGTGTAGGTGACCTGTGCAATAGAACACCGCAAACTTAGCATACGAAATTGTGATTACAATACGAAAAATAATAAATGATCATGAAACTAACCCGTCGGCGGCACCACACTGTGCCCATGGTCGACTGGTCCATGTTGTCGCCCTGAGCATACAAGCTAACCGCGTACGCTCCCAAGCCTAGCTGTGGTCGTCCGACCTGGAAGTGCTCGAAGGACCACAGTTGCAGAAGTAGCGGACATCCGGAGAGGATGGAGCTGTCCTGGGCACGGTGGCACGCGTCGCAGAGTGCGCGATATGTGACGCACAGTACGACCGGACCCTAGGCGTAGGAATGGATCTTGTCCACCGGCAAGTCCGCCACGTCACGTGTGTACCGGACATAGTGCTTGTCGACGTTGTCGCCGTGGGACCCCTAGGAACATGACCCACTCGAACAACCATAGCAGGTAGGCCTCGAAGTGCCTCCTAACAATGACGTCCGCTACGTTCTGTGCCATACGCTCGGGCTGCAAGAAGACATATACAAGTTAACAACGTTCACATATAAATTGAAGCGAGATGACAATAGTTACAAATACTTACATAGAACTGGCAGATCCACCTCAACGTCGGCCCGTATAGGCTACTGAACTCGGTGTACCCGCTGCCCGGTGGCAGCACATCGTGGAACCTCGTTAGGAGGTCCGTGCGCCACGTGGCCGAGATGTCGTACGTCGCCAGGGGGAGCCTGTACATGGCAACCCGGTTAGGACGGTCATGTCCTGGAGCGTCGACGCTATCTCCCCGCACGGAAGGTGGAACGTGTGCGTTTCTGGCCTCCAGCGGTCAACCAACGCCGTTAGTAGGGCCCGGTCGTATGGAAAACGCATAAACGTACGACCAGGACCGCGGTCCTGGTCGTCCTCCCATGTCGTCTCCACCATCCTCGCTAGTGGAAGGAAGTCTGCCACTCTCAACCTGCGTCGAAACGATTAAGAACAAACGTGACTGCACGCAAAGTAGTCAGGCCGCAATTGAGTGCATTAAGGTCAGAACTATACGTACCTCGGAACCCAAACTGGGTGCAGCCTCCATGCCCTGATGGGCGTGCGTAGCCGCAACGCGCCAAGCTCAATCGGCGCCTGGCCCTTCGGGGGGAGCATGGTACTGAGGCAGCTATGGTGACACACGTCAATCATCGGGTCAAGCAACTCGTACTGGCATGCGTCCGTCATACCTACAAATTAAGTGCATGCATTGTAAAGACTATGAAACATGTACAAAAACCAAAATTTCTACTTTAAAAATAATTTTCGGCATTAACTGAATAATTATCACACAAAAATTTAAACCTAATTTAGGCTACTCAGCAATTTAAACAGATTTGTAATATGGTCTTCCAATTTAAAGGATATTTTAAAATATTTTTCAAGTGCAAATATAAACAATAAACAAAGTTCTTCCTATTTTACTTGTTTCGTAGTTTAAAATTAATTTTCTATATTACCAACATAATTACCACGTACAAATGGAAAGCTAAATAAAGCTGACAATATTTTTTACGTATTTCTAATAGTCATCTTCCTATTTCTACTGATTTATCCTAAATCGTTCGACTGCTGTAACATTCATAACATGTGTACGACGAGCTACACTATACACATATTAAATAATGTAATACATAATTTGACTACAATTATCTAATCTACTTAATTTTATGTCGCTATTCTACTCAATTTTATATCGCTATTCTACTTTATTCTATGTACTTAATTCTAATTGATATTCTACTCGTTGCAGCTCAAATGATGTACTTAATTCTATGTATCTGTCGTCAATTGAACTGATGACATTTTTATAATTTTTTGATGCGACTATTTATTTTTGTAAGTTTCTTTAAAAAAAATATTATTAAAAAAAACCGTTGATTTTCTTGGTTGTAACGTCTCTATGCATGTACGGGGTAGTACATCACATGGGTGTTTTAAGGTAAAACGATTTTTAGAGTGGTCCGGAGAAAATGGGCGCCAAATCACCACCTTATGAGCAGCTATTTGAAACACGGAAAATTTTCTGGATTCACCTCTGGTCTTTTTTCGCATGGATGTCCCAAAAGCATACTAATTAATGTAATGTTTTACCCAAACTTAAATGGACTTATGCTGTTGAAGAGCTGGCTAACATGCATCGCACGTGGTTCCTTTCTTGGTTGTGAGTTGCCACGAAAAGAAGACTTGAAATGTGGTTAGATCTTAGATGTGCCAAATGGTGCCTGCCCATGACTGTTAAAAAAGCCGTTAATATTTTTGGGTAGTCTAGCATGTGGCCCTTTTTTTAACTCTTTCTCCTTCTAGCCTTTCACTTTCCTTAGGGCTCAGGTCGTTGATCCTTGGACATGTCGTGTCATATCGTATCTTTTTATCACTGCCACTCCAAAATCAGCAGTAATGACTTTCGAAAGGCAGTACTAAAAATGAAATAATGCCAGAATCAATCGACGCCATTTACGGTGGTACTACTAGAATACGAGTACAATCTAGTAGTGTGGTAATAGTCAATCCCTACAAGCCTAGCTAGACAGTTGCAATCTGATTCCGCCGGACAGCACTCGATGGCGAGATATCGATCACGCTCGCGAGCGCCAAAGTTTCCGTGGACAGTGGAGACACCCGGAAACCAATCCTGCAAGGTCAACGAATTCTGCAAGGTCACGGATGAATAGTATCATAACATTGCGTAATATTAACCGGATTAAAAACCAACATAGCGAAACTACTGTTTACAGAGTACTGTTCGTGAGTACTGTAGCATAAATAACGAAGCATATCTACTGTTTAATTCGTCCGCGCGCGCGCGACGGCGCGAGTGCACGGCACGTAGTTGCAAACAGGGCAGCAACTTCGGCTTGAGATCGCAGCTAGCAACGCTTCGCGCGCCTGGCGACGCGATCAACGCCCGCCGTCCGGGCGGGGGTGCAGCGCCGAGCGAAGTAAGCGTCTTGTGGCGGGCGCGGCGATGCTTTGCTTTAGCGCCGGGCATCGCGGGTCGGACGCGACGCGCGTCTTCTTGCGCGACCGAGCCCGCCCGATGCTCGGCCGGCCAAATTGCAGTTACCGCGGAAGGTAGCGGTGTGCGCTCATGGTGCCACTGCCACCGGGAACACGAATCCACAGCCGCCTAGTCACTCACCGACACAGCCTTTCTCTCCGCCCGGTTATGTTTTTGGTGAATTGTAGGGAGGAAAATTGTCCGGTCGTTGGGCGTTCAAATCCACAACATTTTGTTTTTCAGATTCCTGCTGGATCGATCGTGTCAAGTTGTTGTACACCGTGCCAGATACCGGATGTGGAATTTAATTAGGCTTTTAGCGTTCTTGCAGACATATGACCTACCGTCGCAACTTTTTTTTCGAGAACCCGCAGGAGGTATGTGCGTCATTGTATTAAAGAGAAGGGGAAGATACCCGCAAGAGGTCTGTGTGTCCAAGCAGCCAAACAATAACAATCAAAATAAAATACAAACTACAGAAGAGCTAAGAAAATAACTTATCTACAACTAGCTCATACGTATTGCCACAACTTACAAACCTCCTTGATTTCGGCGACAATCTTTTTTTTTTTGAAAAAAGGGTGACCCCACCTTCTATTAACAGGAACCAGATTTACAACAGTTCAATTACACACTAAAGTCCAGCAAAGAGGAAGCGAATAGCAGTTTGAAACTAAAGTAGTAAAAAGGCTCAGGAGCTACGATTACAACCAAAAGCAGGTCAACTGATAGAATCAACCAAAGGTAGAAACTAGCAGCCCTATCTACCACTATGATCAGCTCAAACTCTCAATTTCTTGATCCACGGTATCCATCTTCGTCTAGCACCAAACACCTCCGGCGCCAACAATCTGAGACAATTGTTTATAAAAGTCGTTGAAAATTCTAGCATTCCGTTCCAACCAAATATGTCGCATGGTTAGAATGATGGTTGAATTGCAACCTTTCACTAGATCATTACCAGCAAATCCATTGTTGCCAACCACCAATCCTGTAAGTTCTGAATGCCATTTGAAGTGAGCCTTTGCTTCCTAATTCAAAGAAAGATATGGAACCACACTTGCCAAGAGAAACTGCATTGAAAAAGAAGATAATCTATCGTTTGCTCTTCTTGTTGCAGAGGACACAAGTGAGAGAGACCACAACGATGTAATCTCAGCAGTCCAACAACGATGGTTAAGAGCTAGCCAAGCAAAAAACTTATACTTCAATGGCGTCCAAGTTCTCCACAACTGCTCATAATAAGGAAAAATAGTCGCCCCAACAAAGAAAACCAGATAAGCAGAACGAGACGAGTAAGTCTGATTAGAAGTCCATCTCCAAACCAACGAATCATCCACCCATTCCTGAAGAGAAACACCTTCTAGCATACTCCAAACTTCCAAACTTATCAACACACACAAAAAAAAAATTCCCCATATTCTATACACAGGGTTTTTAATATAGATTCAGACCTTCTCTAGAGAGAATAACAACCATACTCTTATATTCTTGGCACAACAAACCACCAAAATTAACAAATGTTGTTAGTAACTTTTGTCTGTGTGTCGGTCTCTATCCTCTGTCTGTCGGCACTGCCCCTTATGAAGCGTTTGAAGAGGTGGCAGTTGCTGTGCGTCAGGAGACGTCTTGACAGTTGTTGTAATCCGCACGTTGATAACAGTTATTGTCAGTTAGACGTTCTCTTTGCACGTTCGCCAAACGGTTATTACCAGAGACAGAGAGAGGACGTGCAGTTATGTCAAAGAAACATACGTGCACGTGTTGTATTAACTAACACACATAGTCGAGCATGATGTACATGGTCCCTAGTCGATAAGATATGGCTCATATGTCTATTTGTGAGACTTATCGACCAACAAATAATCATGTTTTGACCTGACCGTAATAGGGGCGATCGTAACCTGATCTGGTTGTGACCTAACCCGGTTGTGACAAGTATTTCTGACTAGGAATATACTAGAGGGTTATTTAGAATACAATTATCTATAATAAATTTTATAGATAAATAGCTTCATTGATGGATGATTCTTCTTCTTTTTGTTGGCAGAGACGGACAATATACAGGGGAGTAGCTACGCCGAGCTTTCTCCACTCAGCTGTCTCATTTCTATTGGACTATATAATATACGCAGGACATATCATAAATTCATCGCTTTTGCTAGCTCTCAGTCGCCTAAAATTTTATTAAAACCCAGTCACCTACAATTACATAGTATTAAGCCTAAAATTATATTGCCAAGTGACGTACAATTTTAGTACAGCTTTACTGTAACTTTTAGTTTTATTTGTTTTTTGTACTTGTAGGATTCACCTGGATTTACTATTGTCTAGATTGGATTTTTTTTGGTATTTATAGGGTTCACCTAGGTTTACTTTTGTCTAGTTTAGATTTTTTTTTTATTTGTAGGATTTACCTAGATTTATTTTTGTCAGTTTAGAATTTTACAACATAAAAAACAGAGATTATTGAATGGTGATCTAATGTATCGAAGAAAATGACTGTATTTTTTTTTTAAATTAGACAACTGTATCTTAGCCGGCCCCTAAATTCATAACCGAAAGATGCTCTACTAGGCAACAACAAACAAATCAGCCCGTATCATACAACCACTTGCTGGACCATAAACGGGAGCGCAAATCTCAATTGAGCACATATGCTTTTCGTTCTCAATCAGTGCCGCCGTGCGCTGGTCCCGGAAGAACAATGCTTGTGTCAACATGCAAGAATAGCAGCTAGTACTAGTACTACCACCTCTTTGCAAGGACCACACACCCACACCATAATTCACCAAATCCTTCGCGTTTAACCAAAACCCGTGCTACTCCTCAACTGAACAACTAATCGAGCCTACATCGTTCGATGCGAAAAGGCAGGACGAGCAGCAAGTATAGCTTGCTCGCACCGACGATTGCCCAGTTCCAAAAGCTAGTTCTGATGTGCCGATTTTTTTTAAACAATACATTTTTAAATAGAATTACATAAATAAATGATCGTTAAATAAAATTAAAAAAATGTGCTTCGGTAGCCATTTGAATTTGTGACATAACTTGTTGCCATTTAAATTGACGACACGACTGGTGACAGGAGCTCTGTTGCCAACCAAACAATGTTAGATGCCTCTGTAGTCATTTGGAATAGTGACAGAGATCAAATCACCACTTGAAATAATTAAAATATATTTATATTTATATTTGTAGAGAATGTAGCTTCAATTTCTACTGGATTACTCTAAGTTTTTCGGTAATATCTTTAAGTGTCTGTGCAACCGATCATTTTTTAAAAAGTGAACTAAATATGAAGTAGAGGACAGTTTAGGAGTCAACTTTAGAAAATGATATTTCAATTGCGGAATAAAACATTGGAATGTATTTGCGAATTTTATAGCGCACATGGTTTGGTTATGTGCATTACAAACGGCAATATGCACGAATCTCCAACCCGATCTACAACTAGGATACATATGCGTCTTTTTAGAAACAAAAAAAAGATGGATCAGAACGAAGTTAGTCTTGTCGGCCCATCGATGTCTTCCCCTTGTCTCATGAAGACCCGTAGTGGTGGCCAGTACAAAAGACAACCCACCACTGGGCTTCGAAGATCTCTCACCCTGGACGATCATCGAGAGCTCGACCAGCCCCCGATGGGATAATCGGTGCCTTCTCCTTTTCTCTTGTAGACCTGTGGGCGCAGTTAGTCCCGAAGGCAGTCATGTACCGCGAGACGGCCTGGAAGATAGAATGATGGTAGCAGGACATAAGGCCAAATCAATAATCAAAACGTAAATTGAACATAACTTACATCTTCGATCCGCAGTACACCCGGGTAATGGAGAGCGCATAGCCCGGTCCTCCTCTACATGCTATTCGGGGGGTCATCCACCACCATCTCGTTTTCTTGGGCTCCACCGGTGTCTTTTCAATGGGGTCGGGTTTGTAATGTTTCCAGCGGGTGAAGACATCGGGTGACACTACGTAGTTGAACATGTACTTCTGCTCGATGAACGCCCTATCGTATATGTCCGGAACGTCAAACCAAGAACCAACGTGTCAGACCCGGGAGCGAAGGATCCCAGATCCTCTGTGCATTCTGAACTAGTCCCGTGATCAGTAGCTAGTTCACACAGTAAACAAATATGGTAACATCCATAATACGCAAAACTTTATTAATAAATATCAGAGTTTATTACCAGAAAAGATTACGAGCCAACAATAAGGAACACAATGGAAGATGAAGAAAGAGTAGTAGAGCTCAGCTAATCTGCCACAGGCAATCGACTGGGGTAGCGGCCTAGTCGCCGAGATCTTTAGCAGTTGCAAAGTTCTTCTCCTCTGAACAATATTTTATTAAGTAAGGGTGAGTACAAATAAATGTACTCCGCAAGTTACACCCAATAACAGATTATAATGCATGTAGGGATATATCAAATGAAGGCTTATAGAGTTATGTTGCATAAAGTAATGTTTTCTTTTTAGATATTGTACTAAGTTCCAAAACAGTTATTCTATAACTAAAATTTATTTTCTGAATTATCAAGTTGTATAGTCAGATAACCTTCATACAAGAGTGGTGAAGGATACCCTCCTATCACATGACTACCCGTCCAATTTCCCAATTGGATAAACTATCCAGAATCATTTGATAAAGTCTTTTGGAAATCAAGACTAAATTCCAACTTTGAGTGGCTTTACTCAGTGTGTCCATGACCGTGGACACGGCTATTAGAGTAGTTTTAACACTCTGTAGATGTGTACAGCTTTATCCACAAGAGATAATCGTCTTATAATGTCCACTCACACACTTCTGTTGGTGTACAACTAAGTGATTGTCACAAGGTCTTTACAATGCCACGCTCTAACACCAGCCTGTCTGATGAGCTTAACCCCAAGTCATGGACATAATTTATCATCGACCCGGAGCACACCGTTGTGGGGAAAGGTTGCCTAGACATGGAATTGATACCAACGACCGGAGCAAGCCCCTACAGACATGGAATTGATACCATAGTTTGCACAACCTAAAAACAGCCTGCAAGCATATTGCTAGAACGATGTAAATTATTTAGCCAAGTCCTACCCACTTCAGACTTGTGGTAGTACGATGGGGCTTAGCAAAATACGCTTTAAGACCGATCCTTAACTGACTTGGGCGACTTCCAAATAAACCCATGGGCCTCAATCCATTCCTGGATTGAGCCCGTGCATAAACATGCACCCGCCAACCATCCATTTCGCCCAAGTATAAACCGTCTTTTCCTTTTATTTAAGTTTACAAAACATTTATAAATTCCCATGACAACCCAATATCATGGATATAATTTTAAACAATATTTGATCTTTGGCTGTAAATTTCCAAATCAAATATTTCAGGTCTAAGTTTTGACTAAGTATAAAGTATTTTAAACAAAATCATCTTGTCAATATCATTGTATTGACCAGAGTTTCATCTAGGGCGACAAGGGATGAGGGGTGCGATGTCCAAGAATTGTCAATTCCAAGATCATCCAATATCCAACAATAATATATTTCTATAATCCAATGTCCATCAATCAAATATCTAACAATAATCCATTTATATAATCCAATATCAACAATTTCTATAATCCAATATCCACAATTTCTATAATCCAATGTCCAACAATTTCTATAATCCAATATCAACAATAATCTACTTCTATAATCAAATCTCCAATAATCCAATATCAACAATAATTTATTTCTACAATTCAATCTCCAATAATCCAATATCCACAATAGTCTATTTCTACAATTCAATCTTCAATAATCCAATATCAACAATAATATACTTCTATAATCAAATCTCCAAAGGATCTAATATAAACAATAATCTACTTCTACAATCAAATCTCCAATAATCCAATATTAACAACAATCTACTTCTATAATTCCATCCCCAATAATCCAATATCAACCATAATCTACTTTTATAATCAAATCTCCAATAATCCAATATCAACAATAATCTATTTTTGCAATTCAATCTCCAATAATCCAATATCCACAATAGTCTATTTTTATAATCAAATCTCTAATAATCCAATATCAACAATAATCTACTTCTATAATCCAATCTCAAATAATCATGTAATCCTATAATCCTGCTTTCCAACAATGATGTAATCCTATGATACAATCATTTCAATTTCTAACTCCAAACTATATCGCACTTGGAATGACAATATGGCTATACAATGAAATCGGGAATAACAACGAAGTTAAAATAGGGATTTGAAGTACTTGAATTTAAATATGCATGCGGTAATAATTTAAAACATAATTTAAATAATTTAAAATACTGGAATTCAAATATGATCAAAGATGTAACTTGCCTTGCTCTTTTAGTTGTTATTCTGAAATGGCGTCAACATCCGACTTTCTAAAGTCGTCGAAATCAACACGCGAAAACGAGCCAAATTCAAATAATATTAAAATAAATTCAAATTAACTCCAAATTAAATAATTCCAGTATAGACAGCTCGATCTTGATTTTAGATGAATTTAGAAATTTGAATTGCCGCAATCGGAGCTCGAACGAAGGAGAATGAGCTCTCGAAAGTTTGAAATCACATAAAATGATGAAATTGGGAATTTCAGATTTTATGGAATTTATTTTCTACAGAAAAAACAACTTATCGAGACATGCTGATGTCAGCAACCGAATTACTTTTCTGGAGGAATGATTTCTCAACTGAAAAGTGGCTTGAGCCACTGACATGCGGGCCCGGGTCTTGTGGACCGGGTCCACGAAATTGAACCTCGATCCATGGTGAACCGAGTGCAAGGGAGGACATGGCGGTTGCCACACAGGCGGTGACTGGGCTGACACGGGGCTACCACCTTGGCCGAAGGCGGTGATGTGGCGTCGAGATGGCACTTGGGTGGCATGCCACGTAGGCAAGGAACCGGCGGCGGCTCGGGTGCAGAGCTTGCCGGCGCTTCGCGCCATGGCGAGGCTCGGTGAGGGCGCCAAAAGGGAGAGAGAGGTGAGGCGAATTGGGCGCTCACTGTTTCAGCGACGAGGCGCAAGGAGGCAGCCGGCGGTGAGTGGAAAAGCGGCGGTAGCACTCGGGCCGTGCGATAGACATGGCGTTGCGGCGGCGCCCCGGGGAAATAAGGTGAGCACGGGCTCGGCCAAGGTGCAAGGAACGCAGGGAGCTCCTTGGGGGAGGACGGAGGACGATCGAGGTAGCGGCGCATCGATAGCCGGAGGTGAGACGAAGGGCGCGGTGGCGGTGAGGTACCACGGTGAGAGAGAAGGCGATTGGAGGTGGGGGAATGGTGGAGGAGGAGGTGGCGCACATGGTGACATGGCTAGAGGGGCAAGGGCATCACCGGAGCGGAGGTTTGGCGCTGAGGCGGTGCGGCCGGTGCCGAAGAAGAAAGAGAAGCGACGATCGGGTAAGGAGCTCGTCGGCGCTACGCGCCATGGCGAGGCAAGTGCGAGTGCGCAAAAGGTGGAGGAGGTCACGGTGAACTCGTTGCTCACCTAAACGTCGACGAAGCACGTTGCAGTGGCCGGCTGCGAGAATATGCGCGGCGGCGATGTGCGATCGACAGCAGCGTAGGCTCTCCGGTAGGATTCCGGTGAAGGCGAAGGGGGCTTCGTGTAGAACGTGGTGACGCGGTGCCGGAGGTGCGGACAAAGTCACTGGAGACCCACGGACGGTGGCGCTAGAGACGGTGGAGAAGGATTGAGCCGGCGGCGGCAAAACGTGAAATCCGGCGCAACGACTGCGGTCACGGCGGCGAGACTTCAAGCTTCGAGGGAGGAGGCCGGTGCGGTTCTTGTGACGCGGGTGGGTGGCAAGCTGTTGGTTGGAGGGGAAAGTGGAGGGAGGAGGTGGCGCTCGGCGTCAGGGAAGAAAGGGAGATGGTGGCGCTCGGGTGAAAGAAATGGGGAGGGAAGAGGAAAGGAGGTGGGCCAGCTACTTAAAAAGGGGGGGGGGAGAGACTGACATGCGGGGTCCGCATGTCAGCGAGAGAGAGAGAGAGAGAGAGAGAGAGAGAGAGAGGGAGGAGAGAGAGGTTGACGGGCGCGTCCCGCATGGAAGTGAGAGGGAGAGGGTGAGGCACGGGATGGGTTGGAGAAGTGGGCTGGGCGTGCGAAAAAACAGGAGTGGGCCGGAGTTTTTCGGCCCAAAGAGATTTCCAGATTTCTTTTGATTTAAAGATTTCAGAAATTGCGTTAATTCAATTAGGCTTTTAGAAAATAATAGATAAAACCATTATGGGAAAATTCACAGAATTTCCCCGAGATATTTTAGACTTAATAAAATATGTCCAACTTGACATTGGTATTTAGATTTGCAACTAATTTATTTTGCCTTTAAATTAAAATAGGGAAAATGTTGTTAGATCAAGAAATTCAAGGAAATAATTAATTTTTATTTTTAACCAAGATTGAAAATTTGGGATGTTATTTTTAAACTTCATAGAATTATTTCTTGGCTTTTTATTGTTTTCACGTAGTTTAGTTTTAATTTCTTGTAAATAGGAAAACATTTTTAAATTTGAGAAAATTCAATAAATTAATTAAGTTTTTATTTTTAACTTTAAATCCAGAAAAATTAATAAATTTATTTTTGGCTTTTAAATTAAAGGAAATTCAAGAAAAGCATGAAAACTCTTTAAATATCGAAAATCCAATAAAATAATATTTTATAAATTTTAAATTTGGTAACAAAACTTTGGGATGTTGCACAATGCTCCTCTGGCTGCCATTATGCACGGATAAATTTAGCAATATGTGGAATGCAACGTAAAATACGAAAAATCGATGTGTGTGTGAGATTCTCTTACGCGGATATCCCTGCATGTGTAGTACGTCGGCGAGGCGATCTTCGGGTGTATGGACCGAATGATCCAAGCTCGGATTTCACAGTCGCACGATTGGTGTGGAAACTTCAGTGGTACATGCGTGTCCTTCGTGGAACAATTCGGGTAGATTTTTGCCTTCTCAGCAAGCCATTTGCGCTTTTGCATGATCTCCACAAAGCCCAACATGTTCTTCCATAGCTCGTTCTGTTTTCCCTACTTCCTCTTTGTTTCGCGAAACAAGTTGTAGCAAAGTGTTGGCTGTGGTGGTGCAATATTCTCCACCAGGAACCATCTCCCTCCTTTTATAAGTGGATAGTGTGTAGTACTGATGGCTGGTGAGTGGTGTCTACTCATTGTGAAAGGCTAGTGAGTGATGTCCACCCACTGATAATAGTGTTGTCTTTTCGGTCTGAAAAGGTGGCGAGGCAGAGTGTGATCATTTCGATCTGAAAAAGGTTGCATGACAGTGTGTGGTCATTTCTATCTGAAAAGGAGGTAGTGTGTGGCATGACAAGGGGTGATCTTTTCGGTCTGAAGAGGTGACAATGCATTGTGTGGTCATTTCTGTCTGAAAAAGTGGCACTGTGTGACATGATAAGGTGTGGTCTTTTTGTTGGATCGCGGGAAGGCTACGATAGCATAAAACAAATTTTTTACCGTGTTACCAAGGAACCTTCGCTAGAAATAAATCACGAGATTACCACTAGACGTGCCGACTCGTAGCGGAAGTAGAGTCGATGTAGCGATTTGATGCAGTCATGGTCGTTCTTGCCGCACATCTTCTCTTCCGAGAGGTCGTCACGAGTTGTGGATCGTCCTAGTGCTGATGCTTCGCAACAACACCTCTAAGGTATCCACACATACGGGGCAGGTACACCACGCGCTAGAGTGCTAGCGCCGACAGCGTGGTTGAGGAAGGCGTGGCTATTAGGGTTTCGGGATGATCTTCAAAAGCTTCGATACCTCACCCCATGCCACCGCCCCTCAATATATAGGCATCCAACTCGTAGCCTACGATAATCGGATCACCATCCAAATCAAATCCCACCCTTTTAAGTGTGTGACCCTATAGGTTCATGTGTGATCGGTTGTGATCCTAAAACCCTTCCGATCACGAAGTCGTTAGCGGTACCTAGCAGCACATAACAATTCCCGAACACACACAGAATATATCGGACGAATCTTAATGCAACATGATTTATGACCAAATCTTTATCACTTACGAATAGCCCATAACTCCTTACGACCAATTGGTGATAATGTTCTCTCTATGGCCACCCAGGAGGTCTTCCACGACCACCCGGAGGTCTTCCATGACCACCCTAGGAGGTCTTTTAAGACGTCCTCAAGGACCACCCAGGAGGTCTTCCAGGACCACCCGGGAGGTCTTCTAGGAGGTCCTCCAGGACCACCCAGGAGGTCTTCTAGGACCATCCGGGAGGTCTTCTAGGAGGTTCTCCAGAACCACCTAGGAGGTCTTTCAGGACCACTCGGGAGGTCTTCCATATGTGGAGAACATATATCAACCGTATGACCTGTTTGTATATTATCCCTTTGCCTCACGACATCTGGTTGAACACCAGGTGAGATTAAGTCATCAATGGACTGTTCAATACTTTCTCGATCAAGTGTCGAATAACTTCATGCGGTCGATACTTCGACCACTAGTGGCATGGCCATGCACTTTCTTATTCAACCACAACGAGGGGCCCAGAGACATCTCTCCTGTTATGTTAGGAGGGGCAAATCCCATGTCCGACCAGTCACATTCCTCCCCATGTTTCATAGCATACCCGAAAGCTACCTTTATAACTACCCAGCTATGGTGTAGCATTTGACAACCCCTAAGAGTGCTATTACACATGTAGAAAACCATGCTGATCTTAGGTTTAAGGATTATACATCATCATTACTTGAGACCAACTGATGACACACGAAATCATAATAATCTCAACAGTGTCTCAAGGTGGGTCTTTTCCAACACCATGTTCTCTAACATGTGTCCATATTATTAGTTTGATATCTCCATATCTATGACTCGTGAAACATAGTCATCAACCAATACATATGCTAGTCTATTCATATATGTCCTCATATGTTTCTGACCAGAGAACGTTTAAGAATAATCATCGCATAAATATAGAGTTTCACAATCAAGTCACATGCTTCATAATAAATATTATCGATATTATTCTGGGAACAAGATAACATATTATCTAATGTCATGGAGATAATGAAATATAATCATCTCTATGATTGCCTCTAGGGAATATTTCCAACACTTTTAGATCTAAAAAGGTGGCATGACAGTGTGTGGTCATTTTTGTCTAAAAAGGTAGCACAACAAAGTGTGGTTATTTCGGTATGAAAAGGTGGCGTTGTAGAGTGTTGTCATTTATGTTTGAAAAGGTGGTGGTGTGTGGCGAGACAATGTGCGGTATTGAAGTTTGATGGTATTGCAATATGAAGTGAATATGACTTCATAACTTAGTTTGGGCAATTCGCTCACCTTGTCCCTTGACTTGTTACGTTTATACAAATCTAGTAGCTAGAAGTTAAAGATATCTTCCAATTCATAAACAAGCATACAACATCTTGCATGCATGAATCCTTTATGTAGACGACGACGACTATTTCATACATATTGAACATAATATTGGTAGGATACACACACATAAGTTTCTCAAGTCACTTCAAGTGGTCAAGAATTCTATTCAGGCGTTCGTCTGCAGGTGGCATGTTCACCATTGGACCAAATGGAGTTACAACTGTTACAACATTCCATTTTTCCTATCCCCCAAGCTAAGCCTCATCACCACTGTCCTTCACCATGGGCGGTGGTAGAATGACATGTGGGACCGACCTTAGCAAAAAAAAAAGAGAAGAGTGAGGGTAGAAGAGTCATTTCGTACCTTTGGGACGGGAAACGTGAAGACAATGACATTTTTAAGAGTTATCGTATTTACGATGATATTTTCCAATCAACCTTGTTCGCGATGGTATTTTGCAACCCGTGAACGATTATGATGGCACCGAACAAATTTACCCTAAAAAATATATACACGAGTAAAGACATATCTAAAACTAAACTACACACACCTAAAAAAATTTAGTACAAAGAACTACACTTTGTAACTGTCGTAGGGGCGGCCCACCGGCCCTACGACACAGGTAATGCACGAAGGGGTCCCCGAACGACCCGAAGGTGTTTCCAAAGGACCTGAAGATGATCTTGAAGGTGCCCTCCGGAGGGGCCCCGAAAGACCCAAAGGTGCTTCCGAAGGCACCGAAGGCGATCCGGAGATGCCCTTCGGAGGGGCCCTGAGGGCGTCCCTGAAGCCTCCAAAGGGGACCCAAAGGCCCCAAAGGCGTTCCCGAAGATGCCCTCCGAAGGGGTCTCGAAGGCTCCCCAATGGCGGTCTCCGAAGGGGCCTCGCGACCACCCCCGAAGGGCGCAAAGGCAACAGGACAGGTGGACCAGGCTCACTCCCCGGGTGGACCAGGACTAGGAGGGTCTACCGTGCGTCGGGGGCTATGCATAGGCTAAGAAAGACCCCTACTACCCCTATGGTAGCTGTACCCTTTTAGGGATACATGTGTAATTTCGGATACCTTATAGGGAGGCTATAAATAGACCCCCACCCCCATGTAATAAAGGATCCAATTTTTGGAGAATAACACAAGCATACTTTTAGCCAGAACCCCTTCTCCCGGGACCCCTTGGCCCCTCACTTTGACACCGGGGGTCCCTCCTTTTCACTGTCTAGTCTTTTAACTATGACAATTGGCATCGTCCGTGGGGTTCGGCAGAGAAGTCACAAGAGCACGAGACACCAGATGGCCCCCCGCAAGGCCACACCCAAAGTTTCGGTGGCCAAGAAGGCAGCGGCAGCTGCGGCTCCAAGCACCCCAAGAGTCAAGTGGAGCAGGACCTCTACGGCCGCAGCAGCCGCCGCTTGAGCCGCGGAAGAAGAAGCAAACAACTCCACGCATGGGGACATCGTCAGAGGCGACGCCCCGATCACCAAGGCATCCCTCCCCAACAACTGGCCCTCAGGTTCACCCCCAGCAGCCGTAGGGGTGACCCAGAGGACCTACAAAGCTCCTCAGCAGGAGCTGGCTGACCTCCGGTGAGAGATGCTCACCCTCAAAGAAATGACACCGGAGGCGGCCTCAAGAACATCAAGATCGGCAGGCTACCAAGCAGAACACGACCTCGAGCGGATCCTCCAGTGCCGCACCCAACCTGCACTCCAACCCCGTTGCTCCAGGGAGGCCCCAATTCCCCGTTGAGCACGGGACTCGAAGTAGCGCGCTGGCCAAAGGATTTCAAAATGCCCGACGTTGCACAATTCGAAAGCTGCACCGACCCCGCGGAATTTCTCTGGGTGTACGAAACGGCAGTAGAGGCCGCAGGAGGAGACGACACAACGAAGCCAAAAAGCATCTCGCTCGCCCTCAAAGGCGTCGCCCTCACATGGTTCTTTACCATCACCCCTCGGTCCATATATACATGGGAGCAGCTACGCGACCTTGTACGCAACAACTTTACATTGAGCCGAAGGATGCGGGGCACTTGTTTGCAATCAAACAAGCCTCGGGCGAGTCCCTCCGTAGCTTCTTTAAGAAGTTTACGGAGGTAAAGTACCAGGTAAAGGGGGTCAACGAGACCACGATCATAAATGCAGCAACCTGCGCACTCCAAAAGGGCCCCTTGTCAGAGAGATTGGCCCATAAGCCTGTCCGCACGGTCACAGAACTCTTCGACAAAATGGAAGAGTATGCCCGAGTGGAGGAAGATAGCAACCGAAGGGTGGGCGGTACGTCCGCCGCACCACCACCACCATCAAGCGACCCAAAGCACACAACACCCCCAGAAACACCAGCCACCCCCCAAGTCGCGCAACAATTTCCGCCAAAAAGGGCGGAATCTCTTCCACGTCGAAGCGGGTCAAACCCCCCAGGGGGCCAAGCGAGGTGGTCGGATAGGTCATGCGGCATGGAGAGGTCGCGACGCCTTGCGCCATGCTGCATCTAGACGCCATGGCGAACCGGTTATCACGCGATATCGCGACCTCCATGGTGAATGCTCGCACACAACCACGAACTGTCGCACTATTGCGGCCATGCATGACTACATGAACCGCAGCCAACAGCCAGCCGTGATAGCCTTAGGACAAATAGACCTAGCCGTCACCTTCAGCAACGGCTTCGCCTCCCGCACTGAAAGCATCACCTTCGATGTGGTCCACATGCCCTACTAGTACAACGCCATCCTCGGCCGAGCAACATTGAATGCCTTCGGCGCAATCCCTCACCACAATTACATGTGCATGAAGATCCCCTCGCCAGAGGGCGTCATCACGGTGCGGGGCGACCAGGACCTACCGAGCTAGAAGCAAACAAACCCGCCCGACATGTCCATGCGGTCGAAGACAAAGCGCCCGCCCCAGCGGAGGCCTCCTCTGGCAAATGGGCTTCGAAGGCCCGGCCGGAGGGGCAATTGCGGAGGATACCCTTGAGGGATTCCTCCCTAAAAAAAATAGTCGCCTTAGGGGCAGAACTCCCAACGGAAGAACACAGCACCATCCTTAAGGTGCTCCGTGGCAATGCAGATGTTTTTGCATGGAGCTCGGAGGACATACCGGGGATGGCCCGAGAGACGATGGAACATCGCCTCGCCATCCGAAGTGACGCCGCACCCAAGAAGCAAAAGTTACGCCGCATAACGTCGGAGCGCCTTGAAGCAGCCAAGGCAGAAATAGCCAAGCTGCTAAAGGCGAGGGGTCATTCGCGAAGTCAAGCACTTTGAGTGGCTGGCCAACCCCGTCCTGGTCCAAAAGAGCACAGGCAAATGGCGCATGTGCGTCGACTTCACCGACCTCAACAAGGCATCCCCGAAGGACGACTTCCCCCTGCCTTGCATTGATCAGCTGGTGGACGCCACGTCCGGCTACGAGTTGATGAGCTTCCTCAACGCCTACTCCAGGTATCATCAGATATTTATGGCCAACGAAGACGAGGCAAAGACCGCATTCATCACCCCCCATCGGGACTTATTGCTTCCACCGCATGCCCTTCGGCCTCAAAAATGTCGGAGCAACCTTCACCCGTCTCATCACCAAGGTGCTTGCAGAGCAGCTCAGGCGCAATGTCGAAACATACGTTGACGACATAGTAGTCAAGAGCAAGCTTGTGGGCTCCCACGTGGGAGACCTGCAGGAGACCTTCGCCAATCTTCGGAGGGAGAGAATCAAGCTCAACCCAGAAAAGTGCGCCTTCGGGGTCAAAGCAGGCAAGTTGATGTGATTCCTCATTTCGGAGAGGGGCAACGATGCCAACCCCGAGAAAATCAGAGCCATACAAGAAATGGAGCCACCTCATAATGCTCGAGAAGTGCAGCGGCTGACGGGCCGTCTCGCCGCCCTCAGCCGATTCTTGTCTCGATCGGCTGAACGAGCCCTACCTTTCTTCAAAACCCTTCGAGGCGCAGAGCCATTCTGGTGGACCGAAGCATGCCAAGCGGCCTTCAAAGACCTCAAGCACTACCTCAACCAACTTCCAAGATTAACCAGCCTAAGCTCTGGCGTGCAACTCCTACTGTACCTTGCTGCCTCTTCGGCGGCAGTGAGTGTGGTCCTAGTCCAGGAAGAGAGCGGCCAGCGCCCCGTGTACTACGTATCGGAGGCCCTCTAGGGGGCTAAGGTCCGATACACAGAGCTCAAAAAACTGGCGTACGCCCTGCTCATGGTCTCACGGAAACTCTGGCACTATTTCCTAGCACATGCCATTGTAGTCCCGACATCCTACCCCCTGGCCCTCACGCTTCGCAACAAGGATGCGTCGGGACGCATCGGCAAGTGGGCAGCGGAGCTTGCATCCTTCGACATTACCTTTGCAGCACGCACCGCCATCAAGTCGCAGCCCCTGGCTGACTTCGTCGCCGAGTGGACTCCTCAAGCCGAAGGTCAATCCCCAAGTCCCGTTGAGGCACCATGCACGGTCCACACTGACGGGTCTTGGTGAGTGACGGGCCGCAGCAATGCCATTCCGACGCTCTAGACGGCGAAGCGGGCTCGTCAGACGTAAAGCACGCCTCGACTTCCCACAACCAACAACGCCGTATCACGAGGCCTTGCCTGGGCCCTCGCAAAAAAAAATCTTGGGTGCCAAGCGCATCGTGGTCAAGAGTGACTCCCGCCTCATGGCGGGACACTTTGACAAAAGCTTCGTGACCAGGGATCACGATATGGCCCGATACCTAGCGGCGGTATGGGCCGCAGCAAAAGACTTCCTCGGCATCTCCGTGCAAGCCATCCCAAGGGGCAACAACGATGCGGCGGACAAGCTCGCAAAAAATGGCGAGCTCCGGCAGCCAACCATAGCTAGGAGTTTTCTTCGAAGTGCTTCGCACCCCATCGATCACACCAGAGGAACAAGGGGCTCCGCCCGAAGCACAAGGGGCTAAGCCCGAAACAGGTGGCGGTGTTACAGAAGAATAAGGGGCTGCGCGCCCCGTACTGCTGATCGATGAAGCAGACTAGCGAGGTGCGATCACCAGCTACCTCGCAGGCGAGGAACCAGAAGACCCAGCTGAAGTAAAGCGGCTCAGGCATCGCTCCATAAATTACTGTGTCAACGGAGGTGAAATATACAAAGGGGGCGTCTGCACCCCCTACCTTCGATGCATATCACAGTAAGAAGGTCGAGAATTACTCAGGGAGATTCACGAGGGGGACTGCGATGCCCACCAGGGCCCCCGCAGCCTCGTGGCTAGGGCCTTCTGCAAAGGTCTGTATTGGCCTATTGCACTTCGAGACGCGCAGGATCTTGTGCAGTGCTGCCAAGGTTGCCAATGGGCTAGCCATAACCCCAAGGCACCCACAGTCCCGCTACAGCCGTTGACGCCAGTTTGGCCCTTCACGCGGTGGGGGCTCGACATAATCAGCCCTTTCCCGGTGGCAAAGGGCAACCTCCGGTTCGCATTCGTCGCTATCAAGTACTTCTCCAGGTGGGTGGAGGCCGAGCCCGTGGCCAAGATAACAGCCGCCGTGGCCCAGTGATTTGCCTGGAGAAACATCGTCTGCAGATACGGAGTGTCGCGTGACATCGTCACCGACAATGGCACTCAATTCGACTCCGCGGCCTTCAAAGCGTTTTGCCAGAGCCTCGGAATCACCGTATGCTTCGCGTTAGTGGGGCACCCCGAGTCAAACGGGGCCGTCGAGAGAGCTAACAGCAACTTGCTAGTAGGCCTCACCAAGCGCCTAGTGGGATTACCAAAGGGGCTCTGGCCCGAAGAACTCTAGAAGGCCCTATGGGCACTTCGCACTACACCAACAAGGGCTGCAGGCTTCTCCCCTTTCAAGTTGTTATTCGGCGACGAAGCAATGACCCCAGGTGAGCTCACGGCAAGGTCCCTCCGAACAACACAAGATCTCAACCCCGTGAGCAGAGAAATTTCCATCGACCTAACCGAGGAGAATCGTGTACAAGCCATCTCCACCATGGCAAAGTACGCGGAGGGAGTCGCGAAGACGTACAACAAAAAGGTAAAAATCCGCCCCCTCGCACCAGACGACATGGTCCTCAACTGAGCCACTAATTCCGCAGCCCTAGGCAAGCTTGAGTCCAAGTGGGAAGGACCATACATCATCACCCGAAGCACAAGGGCGGGATCATACTACATCGCCACCCCGGAGGGGCAGCCGCTTGAGCATACCTAGAACACCAAGAGTCTCCGCAAGTTCTACCCCTAGAGCATTTTGTGTTGTAAAACAAACTCGGCTGTGCCCGGGAAATCGCCACCCCACCAGTCCAGCCTGGGGCAGGGGAGCCTATACAAATGCATGTATGTTTTTGGGCGCTTTGTCCCCGTGTAATGAGCAGGGCACGGGCCACTCAACAAAAAGTATAAACAAAGACACCGCGCATGGCCTTCGGCCCCGGTGCACACCGATGCCCTCCGCAGGCTCGAGTGTATAAACAGACACCGCGCATGGCCTTTGGCCCCAGTGCACACTGATGCCAATCGCAGGCTCGAGTGTATAAACAGACACTGCGCATGGCCTTTGGCCCCGGTGCACATCGATGTCGTCCGCAGGCTCGAGTGTATAAACAGACACCGCGTATGGCCTTCGGCCTCGGTGCACACCGATGCCCTCCGTAGGCTCTAGTGTATAAATAGACACCGTGCATGGCCTTCGGCCCCGGTGCACACCGATGCCATCCGCAGGCTCGAGTGTATAAATAGACACTGTGCATGGCCCTCGGCCCCAGTGCACACCAAGGCCCTCCGCAGGCTCGAGTGTATAAACAGACACCGCGCATGGCCTTCGGCCCCGTTGCACACCGATGCCCTTTGCACGCTCGAGTGTATAAACAAACACCGCGCATGGCCTTCGGCCCCGGTGCACACCGATGCCCTCCGCAAGCATCAATATCCAAACGAAGACGATGCACAAGGCTAACCCCGGCGCGAAGTGTTCCCCAGAACAAAGTGCACCAGGGGGGACGGCGTCGATCTTCGCCTCCCCCTCGCAAAAAAAAGGGGAGAGTTAGGGCTCCATGGAGCCTTATCTTAAAAAGTATGGGGGGCGGTGCAAGGTTTCGCCTCCCTCTAGCCAAAAAAAAGATAGGGCTCCACGGAGCCCTATCTAAAAAAGTATGGGAGACGACGTGAGACTTCGCCTCCCCCTCGTAAAAAAAGAGAGAGTTAGGGCTCCATGGAACCCTATCTAAAAAAGTATGGGGGACGGCGTGAGGCTTCGTCTTCCCCTCGCAAAAAAAGGGAGAGTTAGGGCTCCATGGAGCCCTATCTAAAAAAGTACAGGGGACGGCACGAGACTTCGTCTCCCCCTAGCAAAAAAGAGAGTTAGGGCTCCACGGAGTCCTATCTAAAAAATTATGGGGACGGCACGAGGCTTCACCTCGCCCTCGCAAAAAAAAAAGAGACAGTTAGGGCTCCACGGAGCCCTATCTAAAAAAGCATGAGGGACGGCGTGAGGCTTCGCCTCCCCCTAGCAAAAAAGAGAGTTAGGGCTCCACAGAGCCCTATCTAAAAAAGTATGGGGGACGGCGCGAGGTTTTGCCTCCCCCTCGCAAAAAAGAAGAGACAGTTAGGGCTCCACAAAGCCCTATCTAAAAAAGTATGGGGGACGGTGCGAGGCTTCGCCTCCCTCGGCAAAAAAGAGAGTTAGGGCTCCACGGAGCCCTATCTAAAAAAGTATGGGGGACGGCGCGAGGCTTCGCCCCCCCCTCACAAAAAAGAGAGAGTTAGGGCTCCACGGAGCCCTATCTAAAACGGCAACTCGGCGACACTTCGTCTACCGCATACAATCACGCCATTTTTATTGAGCTCAGCACAACACATACATACCTTACAACGGTTCGATAAAAAGAAAATGCGAAAAATAATTAGTATAATTCAAATCTCTACCACGGTACACTATAGCAATTAACGTACACCTACAGAACGAAGTCCCACTCCTCCTTACGCGTCGCCCACTCCAGCAGTTCCTCGTTCGATGCCCCAGCAGCCATTAACTCCGCATATTCTCTCTGCACGGCCAAATCCTCGGGCGTGTCAAACGAGCTCGCCGAATCCTCCATCGACGCGCCATGGCGGCGAGGGCCCTCTGATGCAGCTTATAACTCCTTTGCGCTCCTGTATGCCGCATCTCCTCCGCGCGCCCTCGCGCAGCCATCGCGAACCCTAAGAATGTTTTCATACACCAAGTTGGGTTAGCCTTCTTCCATCGCTGCCACTTAGCGCCATGGCACGTGACGCCCCGGTAACAGATCCTCAGAGGCCACTTCAACAAAACATCGCGCTCATCCTTCGACACCGTAGAGAACAGTGGTCTCGTCGCCCGCCCCATGGGCGACCAGGACCCTCACAAGCGCGGCTTAAATAGGCATCGTTCTCCCTGTATAGACCACGAGGTACAACTTCAAATAGCAATCGAAGCTAGGACAAAACACACAATCGCGGACCAAAAGCATTTTATTCAACAGCAGGAGGTCGTTACACAAAAAGGGGTTTTCCTCCTTAGAGCCCCAAGCGGAGTGAGAAAAATACAAAGCGAAGTCCTAAACTAGTTTAAAAGTTAGAGCCGCTTCTGGCAAGCGAAGGGTCACACCTTGTCTCCGTGAGTGGACCCAGCTGCCCCTTCCGGATTTCACCGGCCGCCATCGGCGTCTTCCTTTAGCTCGCTTTCGCCGCAGACCGGGAAGACCTGGGCCATCTTCGTGACCGCACCAGACCCAAGTCGTCCTTCAACAGACCTAGCTTGCCCTGCGTGTGCGACGCTCCGTGTCCGCCAACTCCTCGGCAGTGGCTGCGGTGACCGAACGGGTGGCGAGGGCATCTATATGTGCGTATCCCGCCTTATCGAGGGAGGCTAGGGCCGTGCACCAAGCCACCTTCGCACAATGATTTCCATACGTGAGGCCACCGGCACACACACATGCCCAACGCGGCGAAGGCGTTCAAGGGTGATGTCCATCTCCGCCGGCCGATGACACCTCTCGGGAGGCACCGCGCTGAGCTGCGACACGGTCTCCTCAAGAGACTCCAGAGCCTGAAAGGCAGCGAGCCCCACGGAGTTCGATAACTCACGCTCTGTCTTGATCTCCTCCTTAAGGAGCGCCTGCGCTCTCCGCGACGCATCCAAATCAGCCTGAAGGCCAGTGCACTCTGCTTCAAGGCCCGCCACCTGACCCTCCAGCGCCTTCACTCTCCCCGCAAGAGAATCGCGCTCACCGCTGAGGACCTTGTTCTGGGCATGCTCCGTGTCCACCCGGCTCTGGATCTCGGTGAAACATCGTATAATATCGCTATCCAGCACCCGCGAGAGCATCAAGGTCTGCACAATAAAGGGAGCTCAGCAGCAAGCAAGCAGAACAAAGATGGTGGTCGCAGAGCACCAACAAACCTTCACAGCATTCGCCTCAACGCTCCGGAGCATGTCCCTCAGGGTCATCTTTTTAAAGAATCTCTAGAAGGAGGGGCAAAGAAACGAAGTCTCCCACCGCCCCGCATACCGTAGCGGCACCGCGGCTGACCTTGAAGTCCGTGTTGCACATGAGGAGCATGTCCACGGTGCCCGCGGCAACCATAGCAGGCGTCGGCGAGCGAGGAGCCCCGGAGCCCACAGAGCCAGCTGCGCCGTTGTTGGCCGTAGCATCCCCATCAGATCCGGGCTCCCCGTCAACTGCTCTACTCGGATCATCGGCCACCTCTGTATGGACGAGCAAGGATCAGACCAACAAATTAACATCATACAGACAGAATAACACACATACCTATGGGCGACCGAAGAGCAGGAGGGGCGTCCGCGGCGACGCCGTCACGCCCCGGAGTAGACGGGGTGTCCATAGTGACCTCGGCGCCCTCGGCTTATACGCGCGACGGGGTGTCATCTTCGGATGACTCGCAAATAACAACGCCCGTCAGGCCGAACGCGCCCATCGCTTTGGCCACCTCCGCCTTGGGGCGCCCCGTGGCGTCCTCCAAAACGGAATCCTCGGCCGAACCAGCGTGCTCATCCGATGAAGAGTTGCTGGACCCCGAGGACTCCATCTGCTCCTCAGCCTCCGCCAACTTCTTGGCGGGCCGACCCACATCCTCCACGACTTCGGAAGGGCCGCCCACGTCGCGAGGACTGGCGACACGCAGCGACACCGCTGCGATCGGCCCCGGCCCACCGACCTCGGTTGGGCAAGTGCGCTTCCTCTTCCCAGCGTCCGGGTCCGGACACTTGAAAAGACGAATAGATGAAGCGTACGCCCGGTTGAGCCAACTCTCCCGCACAACAAGGACACGCTTTGAATGCTCTTCACCCGTATACGGGCCCAGAAGCACCTCCGTGGCATGGGCCGTCTCGGTAATAGGCGCAACTGCCGAGGCATCACCAACACACCAATCAAAAAGGTATATCGTAAAAAAAAAAAGACATCAAAGACAGGCTGAGATCTGCACCTTCGCATCCTTTAACAGTAAGGATCGGGCGCCCAGACTTCGAAGCCCCGACCTCCACACTCCAATCTTGGGCCAAGGGCCAGATGCCGAAGGCGCAGAACTCCTCCACCAGGTCCCGAGTGGAGAGGCGCTTCGTCACATCTAGCAAAAGCTGGAGGAGGGCCTCCTCCCTCGTGCTAAGATTAATCACGGGGCTGGCGATAAGTCGTATCGGCCCGCCCCGAGATTGCAAACCATCCTCCGCCGGGGATATGTGGTAGAACCACCGCCGAGTCCAATCAGTGTCCTAGCGGTTCCGCGCTGCCTGGGTAGGCAGGTACATCTGGCATCAGGTCCTCGGCTGGAAGTTCACGCTGCCGAAGTTTAGCGTCTCGCCTGTGCTTTTCTTTTTCTTTGGCTGGCAGCGCCCGTCGTGAAGATAGGTGAACAGACGCTCCTCATCGCTGGCTCCGGCCGCTCGTAGCATCCATTCAAAGACCCCCAGCTTCACGATAGAGTTCGGCGTCAGCTCCGCCAACTCTACCTCGTACAGCCCAAGCACCATCGAAGTTAGAGTGACGCATGGCAAACGAAGGCCAGCGTCAAAGAAAGCGATGAAGACCACCACCTCGTCCTTCCGAAAGGCCGGAATGGTCTCCATCCCGGGGGCGCAGACCTTCTCGAGGTTCTCCAACTTGCCCTCGTCGGCGAGGGTGCGAAGCACAAGATCTGTCATGGTGGACCTCCCTAAATCGCTCGTGTACACCGCTTCCCCAACACTTTTCTTAGCCCGCTTCGTCATGGCCGAAGCCACAATACGGACCCTCGCAAGCAAAGCGAAGCACCACAAGAACGAAATGCAGCAGAATGGAACCAGGAAAGTGGGAGTAAACGGGAGCGTGGAGGGGGAGACCACATATTTATAGGCTGGCGAAACGGGCAAGAAGAAGATGAGGCGCCAAGGGCCACTCCGCGCGTGCCACGTGGAGCAACTCTGCAGCAAGCCTGACACCATCACAATACACGCCACCCAACACCGGTGCGTGGAACCCTAGCAGACACACAACGGCGCCATCATGGCGCACGATGCCCCAAAAGTCGGCATCCTTCAACAACGGATCGCCTTCGCGAGACCTTCCAAGAGACGCTTCGCCAAGCCAGAGGGGATGGTGTGCCTGGAACCCTCCGGGAGAACGGCGCAGTTTCAGCCATGGTGAAGCAGGACCTCGACTGCGAGGGGCTTGTCGTAGGGGCGGCCCACCGGCCCAACAGCACAAGCAATGTACGAAGTGGTCCCCGAACAACCTGAAGGTGTTTCTGAAGGACCTGAAGACGATCCCAAAGGTGCCCTTCGGAGGGCCCCCGAAAGACCCAAAGGTGCTTCCGAAGGCACCAAAGGCGATCCGGAGATGCCCTTCGGAGGGGCCCTGAGGGCGTCCCTGAAGCCTCCGAAGGGGACCCGAAGGCCCCGAAGGCGTTCCCGAAGATGCCCTCCGAAGGGGTCCCGACTCGCGACCACCCCCGAAGGGCGCAAAGACAACAAGACAGGTGGACCAGGCTCACTCCCTAGGTGGACCAGGACCAGGAGGGTCTGCCGTGCGCCGAGGGCTACGCATAGGCTAGAAAAGACCCCTACTACCCCTATGGTAGATGTACCCTTTTTGGGATACATGTGTAATTTCGGATACCTTATGGGGGAGGCTATAGATAGACCCCCACCCCCATGTAATAAAGGATCCAACTTTTGGATAATAACACAAGCATACTTTTAGCTGGAACCCCTTCTCCCGGGACCCCTTGGCCCCTTGCTCTGACGTCGGGGGTCCCTCCTTTTCACTGTCTAGTCTTTTAACTACGACAGTAACCTTACATCTAAAACTATCTAAACCATTCAATTACTACACCATAAATAAATTCTTTATGACTACCACATTTCTATAACTAAACTGCGCACGTATAAAAAGATGTACTACACCGAACTACACTACATAGCCTTACATCTAAAACTATCTAATCAATTAAATTATGTATCTACTAGTTTCAGTTGCTAACCTTCTAGGGTTTCAAATTTAATTGAAGAGTTATAAAAAAAAAATAGCTGCAATGTGGGCGGCTGAATCTGCTCCTCCCTCTCTCCCCTCCACGGCTATAGACAGACAGAGCTTCGCTACCTCTTCTCCTCCCCTCCTTTATCTTTTCTTTTTTTCTGATTAAAAGTGAATTAGGGCCGATTTTTCGTCTCTTTTATAGGCTAGGTTCGATTGCCATTTGAAATGGTGACAGTGGGCTGTTGGGTCCTCCAAATGGCGATTTAGATTTCAATAGCTATTTGGATTGGAGTCAAAGACATTTGCCAATGTCTTGCAAATGAGGGAAAATGCGTGTGGTAAAGGATATTTCAAATTTATATTATTTATTAAAAAATCCTGATCTGCCGATGTCTTGCAAAGGAGGGGAAATGCGTGTGGTGAAGGATCACTTTCACACGGGTAGAACGTTGCATGCAACGCGAAGATTTCGCTGAAAGCGCCCACGCAGCTGCAGAGATGCGCGATCGAGAACTGTTATTCACGGGCCGCGACTCGCGACTACTCGGCTAGCTGCGTCTGCATCGCTCCGTTGTGATTGTTTTGTTTCCGAGGCAAGGCGCAAGGCGCCCCACGTACGGGTGCGTGAGTAACTCGGCCACAATTGAATGGGGGATCTGCTGCTGCAGTGACTGCAAATGGGGTGGGTAGACAGTAGGGAGAAAAACACACTAGACAGCCAGACAGGTAGGGAGAAAAAGGGTGAAAATATATTAGGGCGAGTAATTGGCAATAATGCATGAACCATGGAACACCAACACGTAAAGGGATTTTTAAAAATAATATAATTTTAAAAGATAATTACAAAAAATATAGTCGTCCCAAAAAATTACAAAACTAGGTGTCTGTTACCAGTTGAACTAACGATAAGAACACGCCGCCAGCTTCAGGGACCTGTTGCCCTCGTGTTCTTTGGTCAATCTCATCGCCGCCATTGAATCTGGCGACAAAAAGTGAACAATGCACCTGTCACTAGTTGAACTGACGATTTAAAATAATACTATTATTATTTTATTAATTCGATGGAAATAATTGTGGGAATAAATGGAAGTTTTTGTAGGTAATACATTTAGCAAATCTTGTTTGTAGGTTTTTTTTTTTTTTGAAACAAAAGGGTGGTGACAAGGTTGGTTGTTCCGTTTGTGATTTTCGTAGATTCTGAAGTGTACGAAATCTGTTAGATTCGAAATAACATTTTGTGATCGTCGTATATTGCTGTAGTATGGTAAATTTTTGAAGAATTTTCTAAGGACAGAGATAGCAATGATTCGTTAGTAGGAAGGTAAGTGATATTGTGATGCGTTCGGAAATTCATACACGGTGGAGAACTTTCAATAAATGACGCAACGATAACAGCACGACAGTTCATCCGACTAGGGGTGTCACATGGCACGCAAGCTAACGAAACAAGGACGGTACACGCATGCCGTTAGGGAATTAGAAATACATGGGACGCACAGCCGAAGCGGGTCAAACTACTTTGTGGAACATGGCCATTTTCCCTTGCGGCCCAGCTCGACGTTGTACTCCTCACCTTGCGCCTTAGCTTTCGCCGCGATGGCCCTCTTCCGCGTCCTCTCGGCCTCGCGTCACCTGGCATGCTCGCACTTATACTCCTCGTGCAGCCTCTCCCGCCTCTTCTGCTCCTCCATCTCTTCGAGGCGCCTTTCACGGCCCTCATAGTCCTCCCTGGCCCAGCCCTTCCATGTCAACAGCATCCACATGTCATAGGGGTGCATCTTATCGTCAATCCACTGGCTGAAGTCGCATAGGCGCAGCGGAGACTGCGGTGGGAAGAGACACGTGGTTACAGCGTAACGGGAAGCAAAAAAGTGGTGTGCACTTGAATACGATTCCATTACCGGCTACCTGTGGCTTGGCATGTCAAACCTGCGGTCGGGGTAGTCCGCGCAGTAGTGTGGGCAGCACCAATAGCGCTGTCCAATGGTTCACTCGTCAGTTGATTTGACACACTTGCAGGCGTCCCGGTACTAGCAAAGGGGTGGTTCCACCCCTGCCGGGGGCCCTTCCAGAGGGCGTTCAGTGGGCATAGCAGGGGGACGCGGCTCGACCTGGAATCGTTGGGCGTACTGCGAGACAACCTCCTTAGATCAATGAGCTCCGGATGTGGCAGTTGAGGAGGTGGGTGGTGAGTGTGGCGAGCGGTGGTTTCCTGGGGAGACACCCGATCATTCAAAAGCTCGCGGATGTGCTCACATTCCTTCTTATTGTCCATGTTTTTTAGGTGGTATTGTTGGTGTGGAGTACTTGGCCGAGTAATGTTGTATTTATAGCGGGAGCGAATGCAGCTGTAGCGGCTCCATTGCAATGAGGCACGGATTTGTTTCACATCTGTGTGCCACGTCCTTCGAGGAGGAAGCTTGCGGCAGTCCAGTGGTCTCTTTGTACTTTGTAGAGTGATGTCACGTCCTGCTTTGCAGAGAATGGTCACGTCCTGCTGCTTTTGTAGAGAGTAATGTCTTGCTTTACAGAGAGTGGTCACGTCTTGCTTTATAGAGAGAAGTTACGTCCTTCTTTGTAGAGAGTGGTCACATCCTGCTTTGTAGGGAAGTCATGTCTTGCTTTGCAGAGATTGGTCACATCCTGCTTTGTAGAGCGAGGTCACGTCCTACTTTGCAGAGCGAGGTCACGTAGTTGTGTGGGGGAGTCAAGGCTAGAAAGAGGGTGGTGTGGGGTGTCCCGATGCGGACCCCCTTCACGATTCATTGCAGGACCCCTCTGGTGTCCCCGAGTGGCATCTCCTGTGCGGGCGCTGTCAACTCGAGGACTTCCCCGCGTAGATCCACCTGTACACATAATCAACAAGTTGGAAACCTTAATCTTCATAAATAAATATAAAGTACGGACCGTTCAATACGTACCACGCGGTGGTATGCAGAATCCGGCTGGGTGGGGTACGTGTCGGATGTCGCAGCCTCGTGTCGTGGTGGGTTGTCCATGACCCGAACGCAGCAAAGCCTCGTATGGGTGGCGTTCCACTCCATGTAGTCCGCGTACTCCCTGGGGTCGTAGTGAGCATCCTCCAAGAGAACGTCGTGATAGGCGTTGATCTAGCCCTCAACCCAAGGAAACATCTTCTCCGCCCAGGAGGTAGTAGCACGTACTCCCCTCCTAGTGTACCTGTGGACAACAAGACAATTATTTGGTCGGTACGTAACACAGATTGTACGAAAGAAGTAAAGTGTGAACTTACCTGTGGATGTGGGCCGGTACCCGCTGGCCCCAGGTGGTTAGGACCTCCTGTCACAGACCGAACTGGCGCATGACTCGCTCCACCTAATGCTCCTCCATGAAGACTTCGTACACCAGGGCCCTTCGCGTGTACCAGTACGCGTAGTCTCGCGTGCACAGTCTCGATAGTCCTTCGAGCGCGCGCGCGTACACCCTCTCCCGAGTGTATGGTCTCCAGATGACGCGGTCATCCATCAGTTGATCGAACATCGCAACGTAGTCCGAGTATGACCCCTGCGTAGTGATCGACGTGTAGGTGACCTGTGAAATAGACCAACGGAAACTTAGCACACAAAATAAAAGGTTACATTATGCACAGTAATAAATGTTCATGAAACTAACCCGTCGACGGCACCACACTGTGCCCATGGTCAGCTGGTCCACGTCGTCACCCTTGGCATACAAACTGACCGTGTATGCTCCCAAGTCCAGCTGTGGTCGTTCGATCTGGAAGCGCTCGAAAGACCACAGCTCCAGAAGTAGCGAACATCCAGAGAGGATGCAGCTGTCCTAGTCCTGGTGGCATGCGTCTTACAAAGTCGCAGACATCACGCACAAAGATGGCGGACTTGAGGCGAGGGTCGATCTCGCCCACCACCCATCCATCGCCAATGACGCGTGCGTGCAGACGTAGTGCTTATCGACGCTATCGCCATGGGACCCCAAGAACATGACCCACCCGAACAGTCACAACAGGTAGGCCTCAAAGTGCCTCCTAACAGTGGTGTTGTTTGTGTCCACCGCCATATGCTCGGGCTGCAAGAAGACATGTACAAGTCAGCAAACGACACAAATGATTTGATGCGAAGGGACAAAATTACGCCGACTTACGTAGAACTAGCAGATCCAACTCAGCGTCATCCCGTGGGGGCTGCTGAACTCCTTGTACCCGCTGCCCGGCGGCAGCACATCCTAGGACCTCGCCAAGAGGTCCGTGCACCACACGACCAGGATGTCATACACTGATATGGGGAAGTCAGTGCAGGGAAACCCTGGTCGGGAAGGTGACGTCCTAAAGGATCGGTGCCATCTCCCCGCACGGAATGTGGAACGTGTGCGTCTTTGGCCTCCAACGGTCAACCAGCGCCGTTAGTAGGGCCCAGTCGTATGGAAAGCACCTGGGCATACGACCAAGACCGCGGTCCTGGTTGTCCTCCCACGTCGCCTCCACCATCCTTGCCAGTGGAAGGAGGTCTGCCGCCCTCAACATGCGTTGGGTAAGGTTACGAACGGATGTTAGTCCAGCCGAAGTAGTCAGGCTGCAAATGAGTACACGAAGATCGCAACGACACGTACCTCGAAAACTAGTGCGGGTCCACCGTCCAAGCCCTGATGGGCGTGCGCAGCTGCAACACGCCCAGCTCAATCATCGCCTTGCCCTCCTAGGAGAGGATGGTACTGAGGCAGCTATGGTGATGCGTGTCAATCACCGGGTCAAGCAACTCGTACAACCATTGCGCAACATGGCCAGGGTCCATCATACCTGAAAATTCAGTGCATAAATTGTAAAGACGACGAAACATGTACATAAGGTAATAGGAAGCAACATTAAGAAAATAATTACCAGCCACAAAAAGAAACCACATTTAAGTTGGAATTATTTTGGTTATACCTACCCTACTTAGCTACTCTAGATTTTTTCTACAATTTTAAAATCTGTCATGCAATTTTCTAGTTCAAAATTAATTTCCGGCATTAACAATATATTTACCGTGCACAAATGGGGAGCTAAATAAAGCTAGGATTACTCTGATTACGCTGTACCTACCCAGCTTAGCTACTCTGGATTTTTTTTCTACAATTTTAATGAGGACCTAGGTTCATCTACTGCAGTGGTAAATATCTTTAAGCTACAAGTTTGTGCTAAACATCAAGTTGAGCCTATTATGCATCAATGGAGAAAGTAACAAGAATTAGGTTCGGCCAATAATGAGGAGTGGGAGGTGGGCCGAAGGGGGAGCTTGAGCGGACATAGGAAGACACAAGAGCCAAGGGCTTTGCATGTTGGAAAGTTTACAAGAGAATTCTGCCAAGAAAAGACAAAGGAACCAAATTCAGACTCAATTCCGAAATCAATACATTTTCAGCCTAGGAATCCGAAATGAGTTTGGATTGGGGCAATTCCAATTCGAATCTTTCTTTAAAAAATATTAATTTTGAAATTACTTGTAATAGGATAGTTTAATTTATTTTCAGCAATTAGAGTATAAATTTCGAATTAAAGTAGGAGCTTGCAATAGGAGCGGATTCAGATTACTGTTCACATGTACTATTCTGACTCAGATTACTATTCCCAAGACGGATTACTGTTCACCGTGCACTGTTCACCGAGCCTATATAAGTTAAGGGGTAGACCCTCAATTGTAAGCAAGTTAGAGTTGAAGAAAATGCAGAAAAGTCACATGTTTGTGTGGCGCAAAATGAATACATACGTTTTGGAAATTCCCATATAGGGTTTTGTGATTGCGTGAATATTGGAGGGTGACTTTTCTTCCAAGATCTGTGATTGCTTGTGGATCATCTCACCAATTCGTAGCATCCTCAATTGCTCACGGTTTCGTATTGTTTTCTTCGGGCTTGATTTTATTTATCTCTTCGGATTGATTCAACATCAACCAAATATTTTTACTTGTTTTGGAGATACACTTGTTCTTCCTTTTTGCCGAACCAAGAAGGAGGAAAGCGGGGGTTTTGCTTTGATCAAGATTGAAATAAAAGTACCGTGAAAGATTGGACCACATTACGCATCAACACACGTTGATCCGTATCATCTTGGTATCAGAGCGTGGTTGATCACGGTACGTGGAATCTTTTCTTGGTACTTTGAGGTTGATCATCATGTCAAGAACTAGCTAGCGTGGTTCTAATGGTGGATTGGACGAGGAGCCTATGTACGGTTATACACTATTACCGGATGTACGTGCTCAATTTGATGCTACTACCGGCTATTTTCTTCATCGCGAGAAGGTGTTACGCCATCAACTTGAAGCTCAAATCCAAGGGGTGCAAGACATGCTGAACGATCGTCTCAACGCGAATGAACAACGTATGATGGAAGGTTTCGACAATCTGAACCTTGCTATCCGTCGCTTGGAGGAGAGGCTACCACCGCTACGAGGAGCTAATGTATCGATGCTGGCCCAACCACAACATGGACATGCACAATGTGTTGTACGCCGAGATGGAGATGACTTCTGTGCTGCTGATTCAGAGGAGGCTATTTTCGATGATCGTGGAAGATATCAACGACGTCCACGACGTGATTACTTTGATCGTCGAGGTGCTGGACATGGTGGACGTCATAATGGAGGTGATGAACATGAAGACGATGGTATCGGGAGAATCAAGATCATCATACCGGAGTTCAAGGGTAGATCTGATCCGGAGGCTTATTTGGAGTGGGAGATGTGTGTCAATCAAATTTTTGACAACCACCACTACTCCAAAGAGAAGAAGGTTCGTGTTGCCTCAATTGAGTTCACCAAATACTCTATTATTTGGTGGGATCAATTGAACCGTGCAGGGGACGTCTAACACTTGGGCAGTAATGAAACAAGCTATGCGGGAACGATTTATGCTGGCATACTATACAAGGACGCTGCATACAAAGCTACGGAAACTTACTCAGAGTGCTAAGACGGTGAGCGAGTACTATCAAGAGATGCAAGTGCTCATGATCCGTAGAAGTGTGCGTGAGTCGGCAGAGGCGTCCATGACACGTTTCTTCGAGGGGCTGAATGAAGATGTGCGGAACCGTGTTGATTTAACGCAATACAACACCGTTCAAGAATTACTTCATCAAGCGGAGCGTGTTGAACAATGGGTGAAGGACACTCAAGCAAGGGGTGGCCGAACAACTCATAGCACTTGGAGGCGTGCAACTTCGCATGATGGAGATGCGTGATCAACTCTCAAACCGGTTGCATCCACTACACCGGTTCGGAGTACATTCAAGGATGCTTTGAAGCCTATAAGTGTTGTGGGCAAAGAAGCCTCACATGCTGATTCTAGTGCATTCTCTACGGCTAGAACAAGCAACATTGAATGCTTCAAGTGCAAGGGCCGAGGTCATACGAAGAAGGATTGTCCAAACATGAAGACGGTGTTACTAACACATGATGGCTATGCAACGGAGAGCGACAACGATGAATCTGAACATTCCGATGAATCTGAGAAGCTAGAGCCAATCATTTGTTATCCAGAACAAGGTGTTAGCTTGATGGCTCAAATGGTGCAGCGTGATAACACCGTTATTGTGCGGAAGGGACAATGACAACATATCTTTCAAACCGAATGCAAGATCAAAGAAAAGGTATGTAAGCTGATTCTTGATAATGGGAGTTCGACCAACATGATTAGCAAGAATGTGGTGGAATCACTCTCATTGTCCACATGTAGGCATCCTAAACTATATTATATCCAATGGCTCAACAACGTCGGCAAAGTCAAGATCACACACAAGGTGAGAGTGCCACTTACTATTGATGATGTTGATAAGGTGGAGTATGATGTGGTATCTATGCATGCTAGTCATATTCGATTGGGACGTCTATGGCAATTTGATCTGAATGCTACACATCAAGAACGGTCGAATCGATATACTTTCATGCATAAGGGAGAATTCCATGCTTTGCTATCCAAGACCGATGAAGAAATCAAGAGTGATTTGGTTGTGGTTAGCAAGAAGAAGGTTGTGAAGACTACACTAAAACCGAGGACGGCTTTGCTTCAAGAAAGGAAGGATGATGAGGACCTAGGTGCATCTATTGCAGTGGTAAATATCCCTAAGTTACAAGTTTGTGCTAAACCTCAAGTTGAGCCTATTATGCATCAATGGAGAAAGAAACAAGAATTAGGTTCGGCCAAGAATAAGGAGTGGGAGGTGGGTCGAAGGGGGAGCTTGAGCGGACATGGGAAGACACAAGAACCAAGGGCTTTGCATGTTGAAAAGGTTATAAGAGAATTCTGCGAAGAAAAGACAAAGGAACCAAAATTCAGACTCAATTCCGAAATCAATACATTTTTAGCCTAAGAATCTGAAATGGGTTTGGATTGGAGCAATTCCAATTCGTATCTTTCTTTTAAAAAAGATTAATTTTGAAATTGCTTGTAATAGGACAGTTTAATTTATTTTCAGCAATTAGAGTAGTTTAAATTTCGAATTAAAGTAGGAGTGTGCAATAGGAGTGGATTCGGATACTGTTCACGGGCACTATTCCGGCTCGATTACTGTTCCCGAGACGGATTACTGTTCACCGTACATTGTTCACCGAGCCTATATAAGTTAGGGGGTAGACCCCCCCAATTGTAAGCAAGTTAGAGTAGAAGAAAATACAGAAAAGTCACATGTTTGTGTGCGCGCAAAATGAATACATGCATTTTAGAAATCCCATCTAGGGTTTTGTGATTGCGTGAATATTGGAGGGTGGCTTTTCTTCCAAGATCTGTGATTCCTTGTGGATCATCTCACCAATTCGTAGCATCCTCAATTGCTCACGGTTTGGTATTGTTTTTCGGGTTTGATTTTGTTTCCCTCTTCGGATTGATTCAACATCAACCAAATATTTTTACTTGTCTTGGAGATACACTTGTTCTTCCTTTTTGCCGAACCAAGAAGGAGGAAAGCTGGGGTTTTGCTTTGATCAAGATTGAAATACAAGTACCGTGAAAGACTGGGCCACATTACGCATCAACACATGTTGACCCGTATCAATTTTCAAAATGTGTCATGCAATTTTCCTAGTTCAAAATGAATTTCCGGCATTAACAATATATTTACCGCACACAAATGGGGAACTAAATAAAGCTAGGATTACTCTGATTACGCTGTACCTAACCTACTTAGCTACTCCATATTTTTTTATACAATTTTAAAATGTGTCATGCACTTTTCCTAATTTAAAATAAAATTTTGGCATTAACAATATATTTACCGCGCACAAATAGGGAGCTAAATAGAGCTGAGATTATTTATATTACGCTCTACCTACCCTACTAAGCTACTTCGGATTTTCTATGTCTCTATTTAAGTCACGAACCTATTGTGTTCTATGTTGCTATTTCTGTTTGCTAACCGACAAGGTTTTGACATAATGTACGAATTTGCTAAAAGCCGTACCTGCAAGATGGCCGACTGGATCTGATGCTTCTTCTCTCTCTCCTCCGCTACGAACTGGCAGGGCTTCGCTACCATTATTCTCTGCCTCTCCTCATCTCTTCTGTTTTTTTTTTTTTGAATTCAAATGAGCTTAGGGCTGATTCTTGTGGTTTATATAGCTAGGTCGTTGTCGCCGGTTGAACTGGCGACAGAACGACTGTTCACTTTCTGTCGCCAGTTGAACTAGCGACAGGTAGTTGGACCGGCGACACAGGGTCAATAGGGTACCAGTCGCTAGTTAAACTGGCGATACTAGCCTATTGCACTGAATCTGATTTATATACACCTAGTTTTGTAATTTTTGAAACGTCTATATATTTTTGTAATTATATTTTAAAATAATATTATTTTAAAAAAATTCCAGGTAAAGGTAAGTTTAAAACCAGAGGATATCTGAATAGTATCCACCTTGCGAGCTTATCAAATGGAAAAAAAAATGGATGGACGCTCAAAATCATACTGGACTTGTGGTAGAAAAGGAGTGAGGCTGTGATAGAGAAAGAGAAATTGTTCAGTTCTCACCCAAAGTAACAATGAACAGTGGATTTTTTTTTACTAGGCTGCTCGGTGAGCAGTAGCGCACAATATTTTATCTCGGTGATGGTGACGAAGTGTTGGTAAAGATTTTTCGTGAAAGAAATAAAGAGTTTATCCGCGAGAAGAAAACTACTCAATCGGAGAAGCAAGCTTTTAAAACCACAAGAAAGCGCACGCACTATTAAGCTCCCTTCGCCACTGCGCCCCCACTCCACGCTCGTGCCCAGTCTCCCTCCTCCTCCCATTCCCCTCCAGCCACCGCGGCCAGCTCGCCGGACGTCCGGCGAGAGGCGCAGGGGCGATGGGGCACGGCGCCAGCTGCGGGCGCCCCAGCGAGGAGGTGGACTTCTTCGGCGCGGCGCAGTCCGGCGACGTCGCCCGCCTCGCCGCCGCCATCCGCTCCCGCCCCTCCCTCCTCCGCCGCTCCACGCTCTTCGACCGTCTCTCCGCCCTCCACATCGCCGCCGCCCACGGCCATCTCCAAGTACGAAGCACCAACCAAACCACCACCCCGGCCGCTTGGTTCTCTTACTGCCGAGTGCTCCTCCCCTTCCAATTTTTCGTCGCCCCGGTCTAACTGCAGCGTGCTGGTTCTTTTGCTTGCTTAGGTGGTCTCCGTGGCATTGGATCTTTGCGTGCACCCGGACGTCGTTAACCGCCACAAGCAGGTTTGCACACTGTTGCTTCACGCTTTGCCCCTGTCCGCTCTTCTCGGGGAAGCTTCTCCTCACATCTTGGGCTTTTGCCACAGACGGCACTGATGCTCGCGGCGATGCACGGGAGGACCGAGTGCGTGAGACGGCTGCTCGACGCCGGCGCCAATGTGAGCCTTAGAGAGACAGTGTTGGTGCTTGGAACTGTTATTGGAGTTGGACTAAATGGTGTTTCTGTTTGGGTGTGCAGATCGTGATGTTCGATTCGTCGCACGGGCGGACGTGCCTGCACTACGCGGCGTACTACGGCCACGCCGACTGCCTCCGGGCCATTCTCTCGGCGGCGCAGTCCTCGCCGGTGTCGGAATCCTGGTTGGCCTTTTTCTCGGAGTCACCATTTTCGCCGCAGCGCGCTGTGGCAGCCGCGCGGCCGCTAGTCTTTGCTGATGTGTTCTCAGTTGTGGAGATGCAGGGGATTCGCGCGCTTCGTCAACGTGAGGGATGACACCGGGGCGACGCCGCTGCACCTTGCGGCGAGGCAGGGCTGGCGCCGTTGCGTCCACGTCCTGCTCGAGAACGGCGCCATCGTGTCCGCCGCCAGTGGCGCCTTTGGGTAAAGTTTTCCTCAAGTCAAAGACCGCACTTCCAAGTAGTGAAATTCGCATCTTTTTAGGAAAAAGCTGTGACATTGACGCCGGTTCCTGCAGATTCCCCGGGAGCACGCCGCTGCATTTGGCCGCGCGTGGCGGCAGCCTCGATTGCGTCCGCCAGCTGCTCTCCTGGGGCGCCGACCGCCTCCAGCGAGACTCCGTTGGGTGAGTGAGCATTTCTTGGAACACTGTTAAAATCCAACTCCCCAGTAGGCTTGTAGTTGCAGAGCTAACACTCCAATTTTCCAAAGATGTTGCAATGCCAATACAATGTTCTCTACAGTAAATCTGAAGCCATTGCGTTCGTTAATCCATTTGCGTCGTAAAGGTGATGTATTGATGTGGATTGGTTTCTGCAGGAGAATTCCATATGAGGTTGCGATGAGGCGAGGGCACGCCGCGTGCGCAGCGCTGCTAAACCCGTCATCGGCAGAGCCCCTAGTCTGGCCTTCCCTTCTCAAGTTCATCAGTGAGCTCGAGCCGGACGCCAAAGCTCTCCTGGAGGCAGCTCTGATGGAGGCCAATAGGGAGAGGGAGAAGAGGATTCTGAAAGGGACCAATAATGCGTTGCCATCGCCGCCGTCGCATTCAGATGACGGTGCTCATGACACCACCATCTCTGAGGTACCGTTTTTGCCAAGTCTTATCTTGCAAATTACTCCTTTGCCGATTTTATTCGTAGCTTCGTAATAGCGTTGAAATAATTCAAGATCACAATAGCAGTTGCGCTGGTACGGATCCCAACCTGTTTCATTGACACAATACAATACTCCCTCCATTTCACTATACTTGTCTATAGCCCACCATGTGCACAGACTAAAGAAGCACCAAATTTGACAAATACTTGATGAAAAATGACTATACATATCTCTATTAAATGACATACCACAACCACTAACCTCTTCCAAAGCATTTAAGTAGGGGTAGAGATAGAAAAAAATACAATAACTATGTCAAAAGTGTTTGGAGCTTGGTAGGAGCCTGGACACAACGCAACACCTTGGACCCGACAGTGGGTTGCACAAGGAATATACTTAAATGGTGGTCTCAAGGGTTCACTCCGAAATAGCTGTCAGCAGAAAGGGGCAAGCTTATTTGATTATTCTAGTTCTTTGGCAAATTTGGAAAGAGAGGAATGGGAGGATTTTACAACATCAAAGAAATGAGGCGATAGGGATGATGACAATCATAAAGGAAGAAACCCGGGCAATCGGGCATGGATAATAATTGGGGTAGCCAAGCTTGCGGCCTACCTGCCGGGCGGAGGGGACCTGCCCAACACATTTTAACCACCAATTGGTAGAGATTGCCGGGTAGTTTAAGGGCAATCATCTTTTGTGCCCCCCTTCTGTTCTTAATTTCTTTTAGGTCTCGGACGTGTGTTTTTTGTCGGTGGTCTCTATGACTTTCTTTAATGAATTAATGGCACACTCCTGCCATTTTCTAAAAAAACACTCTAGATTCTCACGATGAGCAAATATATTGAAATGGATACTTCCGAGGTCATAGACAAATATAGCAAAACGGAGGAAGTAGTAGTCAAGATCTCATAGCATTATCCAAGAGTTCATCATAGCATTGGTTTTAGCTAGCGTGCCTTCAAGTTTCAACAGTCACTTGCTCCAAAATGTACTACTATAAGCATTTATCTTGATCCAAGAGGCGAATGATGCCTTGAGAAATGATAAAAATATTTAAATGGTGCTTAACCACCAGTTATCAGCATGATGGCTACTACTAATGGGTGTTGGTGTACTAGTCTAATATTGTTCTTATTGGTAATGACAAGTTAGGCACATGTTTGTCAAACTGTGGGCAGCAATGTACGCGCCTAGCTACTAGCACGAAAGCAACTGGCATTGGCTCATTGCACGTCTGAGCAACTGCCCCAGTCCATACGCATATGGAGCATTATTCAAACGCTTCTAGCCAATCAATGTACTTTGCACATGCATAATCTGCGTTGCATCGACATCTATCTGGGAGCAAACGCATCTTCATGATGCGGATCTTGTTCAGATTGATAACTCCAAACGTACGCGTCGTGCAGGCTGGTGACGCCGAGGTCTGCAGCATCTGCTTCGAGCTGGCTTGCACCATGGAGGTCCGGGAGTGCGGGCACCAGATGTGCGCGGCGTGCACGTTGGCGCTATGTTGCCACACCAAGCCCAACCCGGCGACCCAGTGCCAGCCCCTGCCGACCTGCCCGTTCTGCCGCGGCAGCATTTCCCGGCTGGTGGTGGCGACGAAGACAAAGGCCGGCGACGAGGGGGACAGGCCGGAGTCCCCGAGGCACAGGCGGTCTCGCCGATCCCCGAACCTCAGCAGCGACGGGGGCAGCACCAGCAGCCTGATGGGAAGCATTGCCTCGTCGATCGGGAAGATGGGTCGACGGAAAACCGACAGCAGCGAACAGGTCGACAACAAGCCCTAGTATGCACAACATTGACATTCAGTGCATATGATCATCCTACTTGTGATCCGTCATGATCATCGTCTCGTCACCACCGATCAACGAATGAGCTACTATTTTTGTAGATTATTTTTGGAAAATGAGCTATTTTTATCTGTGTAGATTAGAGCCATGCTGTGTACAGGGGACGGAGCAAGAATTTTTTTTTTATCCAGAGGGCGGGGCTATATGATGATAACTAAATATCAAGAAATGCTAAGTATAAATATTTTACTATTCTATATGAGAAAACTAAGAGCTATATAGAGGATTTTATCAACCACGAGAAAATTAGGCTCCCACTGGTCAACCTGTCTCCGTCCCTGGCTGTATAGACTAGATCCAAATAAGCCGTCCCTGCTTGGTAGCCCCCCAGGCCCCAGTGGAGTTCTTTGAAGGTTGTACATGTCTGATTCAGAGATTTGGCCCGATATGATAATGAGAACCCGGTACAGATCCATGTGACCGCTTCACATAATCGGCCTTAGGCTGGGGCTACATTGCTCAGGTGATATCTTCAGTACTAGTCCAATCCTGTCCAGTTTTTATTTCCGATTGTGATCTGATGATGACCGAGCTTAGGATCCCTGAGTAATGGCGTAGCTGGGGACAAAGATTGTTGCCCTTTGGACTAACTGTGCTGAGGTGGAGAAGGTACCACTCACCGTCATGAGCTGTCCCCAATCAGCAGGTGGTAATACGCACTTACAGAGTTTTTTTTAGCAAAAGTAGTCACCGTTTGCACGAAATTATAAAAATGGTACCGTGGAAGGTTAGGAAGATCACATATCGTGCTCCCAGTCTACGTAAGCTAGCCACGCTCCTTTTCCTAGAACCCACATTCCGCGAATCGGAATTGCGGACTGGAACCATGGATGGAACAACTACATGCATGCTTAATCACTTAATCACTAAAGGACAAAAAAAATCCATCCTTATGCGGTTCCAGTCCGCGGTACGTGGGTTCCGTGGACTGGGAACATGATACCTGGTTTCCGTTGACCGGGAGTACGGTACGTGGTCTTTCTAACCTGGCGCGGTGCTATTTTTGTAATTTCGTGCGGATGAAGGCTATTTTTGCTATTATAAATAAAAAAACATGTCAATTCAGCAAAGATTCTTGCACTTATGCTAAGCACTGTACAGCTCGCTACCTCGCTAGGACCAGCCCTAGCAAAAATGGGCAGTGCTCTTGAAAAGGAGTAACAAAATTGGCTCAACAAGTATTGAAATTTGAAGCATGTGTTTTAGCATTCTTAAGAGGCAAGAGCTGGGTAGGGTAGATCACAAACAGTTGCCAGGACATTCTTCAGCACCGCAGGGTATAGACTGTCTGTAGAGGGATGGTTCAGTCCAACAGGAGGGTCAAGACAAGCTTCACAAGAACAAGGGAAGACGGTGACCCTGTGGAACTTACATGAGCTGACACTTGAAGGAGGCAGCCTTTCGCAGAAACCGAGGAGAATCGACTTGACATCACATCCTCAGGAATGCTAACATTCGCCAGAAATGTGAAGATGTCACGAACGGTTAGAACTGGACCTTATTTGTAAAGATTCGTTCATTCTTAAATTTTAAAGTATATATGGTTTAGTTCTATAGTTAAGTAGTAAGAAATCAATTTATAAGATAGAATTTTTGCCACCCTTTAATATATATGATATATATCATAGGGTGATATGAGGAGGACTATAGCTAAAATCACACACACACACGTACGTACGCACACGTGCGTTTATTCGCATGATAATCGCGTGACTTGTGACTTGCGACCGTAAACGTGTCGTGAACCAAGATCACCTTTCTTTTGCTGACCGTGTATTTCTCTTTCTCAAATCAAGTGTCTCATATGACCATTGAGAGTTTTCTTTAAACCTCATCTTGGACCTCTAGGAGATACTTTTGGACCTCCCTTGGAGATTTCTCTTGAACCTCTAGGAGATTCTATTGGACCTCCAAGAGATCTTTTGGACCTCCCTTGGATCACTCCAAGAGAGTATGGTTGGAACACTGTGGTCCCATTGGACATCCCTTGGAGAACGTGGTTAAAGCTGTAAATCAGTGGTCAAAACTGAAGACCAACGTATAATCAGGATATAATAAATTCTGCTTAATTACCATTAATTGGTTTTTAATTAGTAGTTACCAGTGTTCTCATGTGTGCTTTATTGAGCAGTTACTAAAGAGTAATTGATTCGATCCTGAAAAGGTTTTCGAGAGGTCCAGACCAAAAGAGATTTTTTCGATTACAAGAATTCTTTTTCTTCCTCTCTGTCCTCTTGTGCTTATGCTGTTTTGAACAAAGCCATCCTTTCTCCTCGGCATGCACCGAGAGGGAGGGTGGGCGGTATCTCCGAACCATTGTTATAGAGTTCACCTGCACGGGGCGGCAATAAGGTTTCTGGGCAGCACATCTGCGCGACCGCTTGCTGTATTGCGACGTTTACGATCTGCACCGCATCGAGTCTGCACTGCTTCCTGTTCTTCATCAAGCTCGACTGTAAGTTGGTCTTACGACTATATTTTTCTGTTATAAACCTTTTTTATTGAGTATATTTAGAAGTGCAATGAGTAGCCTGCTATTAGTATCGATTTATGCATCACTAGTTATTTATGATCTTTACCTCATAATAAACCTAGAATTAAAATGTTATCCACATTTCCAACACAAACAAGTCTAAAAGTAAAGAAGTACTGTAACACTGACCGTGAAGAAAGAAAGACGCTCCAGAAGTATCTTTTTGAATGGGAGCTCAGGTCAAACCAAACCTATGCAGAAACTTGCATACATCGAGAATAGTGTTCAACCTCCCAGAGTCAAGCCAAATCATTTCCAGGCTTCTGTAAATCTGTATTGCATGCAAGTGTCGGTGTTTGTGCTGCTAGTCTGCTACCAACCGGACAACTGCTGCCACAAAAACCGGTAAGTATGATGCCCGGACAAAACTTCCTCAAGAAGATCGAATCGGCACAATGCTTGATTGGTTGTAGCTATAGATGATGGAAATTCTGTTCTGCGTTTACCATCCACCGATCTGTGGCCACATCAGTGCAGGATTAAACTCAAATAAGCTTTTTTTTTTTCTCTACGCAACTGCTAAATGTTGGCCCAGGCACCCGGCGAGAACTCACACATTGCTTCCTCTGCGCTAGAACACACACACTGGACGCTCACGAACACAATAAGAACAGAGAAATGAATTTGGTGCTGCTCACCTTCAGCATTTTCTGTTTTGCTTCTCCTCTTATTTATACTGAAAAAGAACTTAACTACATACAAATAAGTAGCTGGTAACTCCACCTATTAACACACTAGTAACAACTACATGCATGCTATTACTTCTACCATGGACACACTAGTAACAGCTGCATGAACACATACTCAATGCTATGCATGAACTGAAATAACATGACAACAACAAGATTATTTCCAACATTCTCCCCCTAATCTTGTTGTCACTACTTCACAAGTCGAAGTCGATCTCTGACGCATCTCCAAGGAGTCTTGCCTTCTTCTTGTCGACCATGCCACGGTGACACAACTTGTCAAGGTCTTTTGCTTCTACCTCACTCGATTATCTTTCGCCGATAACACAACTAGACGACGACGGAGACTCTTACTAGAGCTTACACACATGAGAACTTGGACACACCTACAAGAACTCATGCACACACACATGCATCATGCACTGACTCATCTACATACATGACCATGACACTGACTCATCTACATGCATGACCATGACACAAATATACGCACGTATGTAACACACCTCCTACATGCATACAAAGAAATAAATGACACATGCAACACTCCTACTGTGCCATATACACAAACAACTTTGCCGATGCCGCCGCCGCTTTTAGACATCGTAATGTCCACGACGCCTTACACCATGACGCTACTGATGGTGGAAGAACGTCGTTCGCCGCCGACAACGCTCTCGCATTCGGTAAAAGGCAACTTTCGCACCATGCTCCCACGGCGTGGCCTTGCGCGCCTTCGACGCCGCCGTCTGACGCGCCCGCTTGCCCCAGCGTCTTTGCCGCGCTCCACGCCACGCCACCGGCGCCGCGCCATGCCCTGCCGCCGGTACCACCGGGTGGGCACTCTCCTCACATTGAACCTTGCTCTGATACCAATTGTTGGCCCAGGCACCCGGCGAGAACTCACACATCGCTTCCTCTGCGCTAGAACACACACACTGGACGCTCACGAACACAACAAGAACAGAGAAATGAATTTGGTGCTGCTCACCTTCAGCATTTTCTGTTTTGCTTCTCCTCTTATTTATATTGAAAAAGAACTTAACTACATGCAAATAAGTAGCTGGTAACTCCACCTATTAACACACTAGTAACAACTGCATGCATGCTATTACTTCTACCATGGGCACACTAGTAACAGCTGCATGAACACATACTCAATGCTATGCATGAACTAAAATAACATGACAACAACAAGATTATTTTCAACACTAAAAGCGATTGGAATTGGTACTACTACTTCACATCTCTTCTTTCCCCCCTCTTGGAGCAATCAACAAAACAGATGGAGACAGCAATGATCAATTCTGCATTCTTAAGATGTTTTGCACCATGATATACAAAGGACAAACGGAAGTAAAATAGAATCGACAGAAAGCCAATACAGTATGCTTAAAAATATCTTCAGCTGCAGTGTCAGCATGGCACATAGAAAGGGAGCCACAGGATAAGTTAAAACCAGGAACCAAATCCATTTTCTTCCCTGATAAGACCAACTATCATATTAAATTGCAGCAGCCATAGGCCTCCAACAGCCTCGCCATTTCTTCCAGCTGCACAGTGGTTACTTACGAGTATTCTGTATTCCTTTTTGGAGTAAAAGAAAGGAGAAACATACTAGTAAAGTGATAAGACAGAGGAGAGCTGAAAGAGACACGTAACGATGTAAAACCACGAAGTTACTGAATTCAGCGGATGGGGCCGAAGGCTTTTCACAAGTCACCACCACTGGGTCTGTCCAGGCAGTTTTCTTTTATCTCGTTTCGCCGCTTTTTGATCTGTAACAGCACATGTAGCCTCCATACTTCCTATAAAATGGTGCCGCGATAGGTTAGATAGACTCTTAAACCGTGGCTGGTGTATGTGCTTGCCGTGGATTTGAACCGTAGAATCTGGCCTACTGCGGATCTAGGCCGCGGCAGCCGCACATACCACACTCTTAAGCAGTGGTGGAGCCAGGAATTTTTCGATGGGGGTGCACACTTGAAAGATTAAAAAAAAATCTTGTACGACATATAAGTAATTTCACAAATTCAACGCAATTACACAAAAAAAAAATCGAAATTAGTTAATAGTGCAATACAACTAGTTCAAATAAAATCTTACATGAATAAAATAGTCCAAAATAGCTAATAGAAATTACAATACTATACGACGCGATCTCATTCCTTGGAAACACTTGATTATATCATCATCACTAACCTTCGAGAAGATATCTCGCTCTATAAAGGTGACTAAACAATCATTCAATACTTGATCACCCATACTATTTCTCAACTTGTTCTTCACAAGATTCATCGCCGAAAATACTCTTTCAACGCTCGCCGTTGCTACCGGTAGAACCAATACCAATTTGAGAAGCAAGTACACCAATTTATAAATGCCATGCTTCCCTGTTTCAACAAGCTTAGTAGAAAGCTCACCGAGATTCTTTAGACTCTTAAATCTTTCATCGCTTCTCATATCATCAATGAAATTATCAAGTTGAAAAGAAAGTCTCATTAAATCTGTGCTTGAAAAATCATTGAGATAAAAGTTGGCAATGCTAAGCACTTTGTTCTTATAAAAGTTGGCAATGCTAAGCACTTTGTTCTTATCATAAGAAGCAAATGAATTCATAGGATTTAAAGCGGACATGCAAACAAGCAACTCCATATTAACCTTGTCAAACCGATTGTCAAGCTCTTGGAGAACATTATCAATGATACCAAGATACACTTCTCTTCGAAAATGATCATCATTTGTTTGTTTTGGGTAAAAACGTGATGATCTTCCATAAGACACATATCTTCCATCCGGCTTAGGAACTTTGATGCCATATTTAGTGCAAAATGATGTTACCTTTTCTTGAAGGAATTCTTCCCAACCATCACACCTCATTCGTTGCATTCTATCCTTAGCCAAATTAACAAGTGCCATAGCATTAATAATATCTTGATCTCTCTTTTGTAAAGACTGAGACAACTCATCTGTATATCCAAGTATGACAAGCATCAAGTGTGCATTGAAAACAAAATCAAATGACTCAAAGGCTCCCACCATAGCATGTATTTTTGGCCAATCATTCTTCTGTGAGGGATCTTTTCCAAGCTGTATGAGTACTTTGCGGATTGTTGAATACATACTAATAATGTGCAAAATAGTTCTATAATGAGAACCCCAACGAGTGTCACCGGGCCTAGCTAACCCCATCTCTTGATTTAATCCACGTCCACTTTCTATCTCACCCAATTCTAGTGCTTCCAAAACTTCTTGAGCTCTAATATCTCGAAGCATGTCATGACGCTTACAAGAAACTCCAATAATATTCAGCAAGTGAGAAACTTGTTCAAAAAACCACACACAATCAGAATTACCCTTGGCAACAGCTATGAGAACTAACTGGAGTTGATGTGCAAAACAATGGATGTAATAAGCAGAAGGAGACTCTTTCATAACCAATGTTTTCAGCCCTTTAATCTCGCCTTTCATGTTGCTAGCCCCATCATATCCTTGCCCACGGATTTGAGCAAGAGTCAACTTGTGATCAACAAGTAAGGACACAATTGCATTTTTAAGTGACAAGGAAGTGGTATCAGCCACATGAATTACTCCAAGGAACCGCTCACATACCCGTCCTTCTTTATCAACAAAACGTAAGCAAAGAGCAAGTTGTTCTTTGTGGGATGCATCACTAGACTCATCAGCTAGAATTGAATAGTAATCATCACCAATTTCTTCAATAATGTGCTTGGTAGTTTGGATGGCACAACAATTAATTATGTCTGTTTGTATCTCATGGGCAATCATCTTACAATTCCCAGGGGCATTGCTTAAGACAACCTTAGCAATCTCTTCATTGTTATTTGCAAGCCATTCCAAAAGTTCAAGAAAATTCCCCTTATTGCTAGAATTTGCACTTTCATCATGTCCACGACATGCTAGTCCTTGACGCAAAATAAACCTCAAGCATCTAATTGAATAAGTCAACCTAGAAATGTAAAGTTGTTTGTCCTCTTCGGTTTGCTTCCTAAGAGCTTGATCAATTGATGTTCTAGGTTTAACAAAGAAGTTGTATTTCTCTTGAGCTCGATTATGCACACTTCTTATACTACCCACATGCTTGTCAACTGAGTCATACCTATTCCAATTTCTAAATCCTCCTTTAACAAAACTATCACCTCCCACATTTTTTCCTTGAACAAATAACAGACAAAGCAAAATGCAGCATCCTTCTTGATACTATATTCAATCCAATTGTACTTATCAAACCAACTAACATTGAAGCGACGCCTTTTACCTGATATTTCCCTTACGGGAAAATCATGTTGACGAGGTTGACATGGGCCTTTAAGAATAAATCCTCTTGAGCGGCATCTTGATCATTGATAGCATATCTCATAATAGGTATCCTTTTCTTTGGGATCATGTGGAAGAAGATCAACATCATAACATAACCCATCACCGTCATTACCGGTTGCTTGTGCTTCACTTTGCGATTGGGGTTGAGATTGAGATGGTGCATTCTGAGATGGAATCGAAGAAGCCACAACCAAAGCCAATTCATTTTCATTTATACTTGCTTGATTCCTCCTCTTTGAGCTTGAGTAGTTTCGCTTCAACGGTTTTAGGCTTGACTGTCTTGCCATCCGAAAGAAAGAAATGATATCTCTATTCCTTTTCATTTCTATGATTCAACTTGTCCTACATATACAAATTACATAAGTCAAAAGACATTCAAAAATAAAACAGTTCCTACATTCAAGAAATTAGTAGACATTCAATGATTCAAGCATTAATCATAATTACGGCATGGCTTTCCTCTTCTTTATTTATGCCCATCGGCCACGGCCAGCCTCCCATTTAATTCCTAAACCGGCAAACCCAATCAGCCAATCTCTCTCTCTCTCTCTCTCTCTCTCTCTCTCTCTCAGCCCTTCCCCAATCCCCAATCATGGCTCTGCTCCTGCCTCCTTCATGGCCTGTGGCCTGTGGCCCGCCCTTCTCCTCTCCTCACTTGATCACCCATCCTGCCCATCCCTCCTCGCCTCCTCTGTTGTTGCTCCCCACGTGTGGCCTTGCCCGTCCGGCCTGCCTGCTCGGCGCCCTCACCCGTGGCCGTGGCCTCGCCTCTGGCCGCCAGCCCAAGGCTGCCAGCCCTCCTCCCCCAAATCAATCCGGAGACCGGAGTTTACCTTAGTGTCTGTTGGTCCTCCATGGCGTCCTCGGCGTCCTCGGCATGGTGGCGAGAGCAGTCGCCACTCGCCGAGCCAGGAGGAGAAGCAAAGCGGCGGTGTCGCGTTAGGGCTCGGGAGGAGATTAGCTGAGCGCCTGAGCTTGTGTTGGTGTGTGCTTGTGTTGGTGTGTGGAGGAATTGGGCTGAGATGGGCCAAATGTGAGTATACTGCTATATACCTAAAAAAAATTCAATTTTTTTTGGGGGTGCCTGTGCACCACAGGCACCCCCCCTGCCGCCGCCCCTGCTCCCAAGCACGGCAAGAACCTCAGATGGCCACGTATCGCGCTCTGCATGCGCGATAGGAACGTACCGCATATTTAGTCTACGGAAGGTTGCAACGCACATACACTAATCACAAGAAGACAAAAACCCTAATCGCAAAAGGGACATTTTTGTTTTTGCAGTAACACGGGGCGCTTTGAGAGCGTGGAAGGAACCCGCAATGGTCGGAAACGTTGCAGATGACCTGTCTAATCTAACGCACTGCAATTTTTGCAATTCCGTTGGAGCGAGACTACTTCTACTAACACGAAATAAAAATTGGGTAGATGAGAAAAAAAAAACTCCTGTCCAGGAAGCAGTACTGCTATGGTCTTTTCTAGGGTATTGTTTTCTCTTGCCAAGAAACAGGTATTCATGGGCAGAACTCTGCCCTAGGTAGGCCCCACTACTGTTTTGCCACGTCAGGAAAAGCTTGCCCTGTAGTCTATCATGCTAGTGGCATGCGCGCGCCAGGGAAACATAAGAGTTGACAGTAAAACACACATCATAAGCAACAGTTGTATCAATCTGTATATTCTATAAGGTCTACAACATAAGCAGCAGTTTGTATCACAAAGCCGAAACCGTGTATGTCGATCAAACTGTAACACATATTGACATATATAGAACCATAGCAGATGGTTTATCTTGTAGTTCAACTAATGTGGCCTACTTAATTCAGTGTGGATGTGGCACACTTAGTTCAGTGTGGATGTGGCAATATGACAGACAGTACTACAAAGCAATGAGAAGAGTATAAATAACATGTAGAGAGCAGTAGTATAGGCGACCAGAAAGAAGTATGGCAAACAACAATGTGAATAAGAGGGCAACGGCAATTAGAACAGAAACGATGAGTATAATCTTAAATGAACTTAGAGAGCAGCATGACAAACAACAAATGGAAATTTATGGCAAAGGCAATATGATAGACAGTAGTACGAAGTAATGAGAATAGCATAAATCGCATGTAGAGAGCAGTTTCCGATCTGTGGAGGAATAACACCATAAAGCTGGTTTCCCCATAGGATTAGGTCTGCCATGATACCCAATTTCCCAATCTCTTTAGGCAATGGACCTCCTAACTTATTTTGTGCAAGACCAAACACGACCAGGTTTACGCATTCACCTATCTCAACAGGAATTTTACCATAGATAAGATGTTGACCCAACCGGACAGCCTTCAGGTTCTCGAGCCTGCCAATAGCATGAGGTATAGAACCAGAGATATTATTGATGTACCCTACGAAGTCCTCAAGCAATGCCATATTAAAAATCTCATCAAGTATTGGACCATGGAGCTTGTTATTGCACATATTACATGTGGCCAGCATAGCCGGCTTCCGGAATCCGGAGCTCAGGGGGATTGTACGTTGGAAATTGTTGTTGTTCAAGTAGAGCCCCACCAGTTTCGAGCAATTCCCAATCTCCGCAGGGATAGTACCAGAGAACCCATTGAAGGATAGATCGAGGCTAGTCAACTCAGCCAGACCGCCAATGCTCGGGACGACGGTGCCGACGCCCGACAGGTTAGGTTGCTGAGGTTGAGAGACACCGCCGCCAGCCTGGACGCCGACGAGCAATTCACGCCCTTCCACCCGCACGGCAATGGATGGTTCCAGTCGTCAAGGTGGTGGAAAGTGTCAACCATCTGGCTCTTGAGCGCTAGGAGATATATACCAGCCTTCATGGTTTAGTCCCTGGGAGCCGGAGGTCAGCAGAAAGGCCAGCACCATGCCGAGCTGAAAAACCCAGGGCGTGGTGGAGGCCGTCCCGGAGCCCATCCTCCCTTCACAAATCAAGAAATGCTCACAGCGGAACAAGAGCCAAAACCCTTGCTACAACCTTGTGCACTCCCACCACATCTCCGCACCTTGTTAACATCCTGCAATAGGATGCAAGCAAAGAACTGTAAGAACATGCCGCAAGAGAAATGCTTCTGAATGGAAAGATTCTAATAGCACAATTATTTGCGAGAAACTACTTTTGCATTGCCTTTTTTTACAGACAAATGGTCACTGAACGGGAACACATGAAGCCAAGACGGGGGAATGAAGCCAAAAGAATGTTATTTGGAGCGAATTGAGCACCTCCAAATCAAGAATCTCACACTGCGGAGAAGTGCTCAAAGCAACTGTAATCCAAATCCCCCAGAAGAAATGCTAACTCGGTTCAACTCGTCAAGAACCGAAACAGGAGTACCCAGCTACCCCAGCTACCAATCGCACCATATTCCCAGAAAAGAAGAAACACGTAAGGAACCCCAAAAGAAGAAGCGAGGAGGGATCGAGACAAAAAAAAAATCCCCCTCAAATCACGGGAGCCCCCGACCCATCCGAGGAGACCCAGGAACACACTGACGTGCACCAGCACCACCACCCCTGGAAACAGATCTGTAAAAAAGAACAAGGTCCGGATTTACATGACTGTAAGTTCAAGCTCTATTAAGCTTAGTTTTGATGATTAATGATAAATACATGCGAGACTAATATTTTTATTGATATGTCTATTGTGTAGTTTTAATTGGATAAAAATATGAAAATCATGGAGGTATGCATTAGACATCATATTCTTATATTTTATTGTATTCATCGGATTCAAAATATAGGTTAAACTCCACTAAAAGTTTAACTTGAATATATATATATATATATATATATATATATATATATATATATATATATATATATATGTGTGTGTGTGTGTGTGTGTGTGTGTTTTTATTATATATTCATGTATACACACATTTAGGGAGAGTTCACTCTATGTTTTATTGTTTCATTAGTATTGGTCCTTGTTCTTTATCCACTTATATTGGGGATCTCCACTTTGAAACATATCCTTTGAGTGTATAAAACTTGTGTAGTTCATATATACTCATATTGCTTTATATTCAATTATTTGCAATTGTGTTATGGAACTAATGTACGTGCTAGGATGTTTTAGAAGCTTAGTCCTGTAGTTTGATTGATGACATGAAAAGAAAATACAAAGATGATAAAAGATCGCATGGCTCAAGACAAATGAGTCATGCATTGTATTTTGAATAGCTTTTGGAAGAATTTCAGTGGAAATCGGTATGACCGCATTTGGTAAGCGGTACTAGTATCAGTTTTTTTGGCGGTACGTTTATTCCAGAGAGCATGTTTTTGGAAGTTTTCTTGAAATCCCAAAATCGGTATGACTGCATTTGATGAGCGGTATTACCGCAAGTAGGTAGTACCAAAATCTAGTTGGTGGTATGTCTTTAACAGAAAGGATGTTTTGGGGAGTTTTTCTTGAAACCTGAAATTGGTATGACTGTAGTTCTTGAGCGGTATTACCGCAAAGTCAGTATCTAGAGTTTCACATAATGATGCGTTATTTCTAGAGAGGGCATTTTTCTTGTGATTTTGATCCTCTGGAATCGGTAGTCTGGATTGGTAAATGATATTACCGTCGTCTTGATAGTATTGGCCCATGTGAGTCTTGGTAGTACTGCTTTGAAAGTAATGGTTTGTTTAGAAGCATTTAATGCAGGTATATCTTGGTAATTAATGTCAATCAATTGTGGGACTAACATTTTTCATGAGTTGGATGAATATGTTATGTTCTATAATGATGGAGACTTTGGATGACATCATGTGTTGATGCACATTATGATCTCGAAGAGGAGATGATCATGAGTTGATCAACAAGTCACGAAAAGACCCATCATGTGTTGATGGAGGTCAAGTGAAGGATACATCATAGGTTGATGTATATCAAGACAATGACTCGGACCTGAAGTAAAGATGCGTATCATTAAGCTTCAAGAGGATGCTCAAGGCAAGGGTATAACTAGTTAGAGCTAAGAATGTGTTCGTTGTCTTTTACCGGTCTTGGTGTTTGGTTGGAAAACCGGATTGCTAGTATAGGATTGCCGTACTATTAAGAGGGGTTTTGTCTAGTAGTTTGAGTCTTATCATGCGTTGATAGCTCAATCTCGCTTGCTCTAGCTCTTCGTGGCATGATGCTATTATTTGCGAATGTGTTTTACAAATAGTTGAGGCTCATGTATTTAATCATTATAGCATGTGACTATACTTTGCAAATGTGTTTTGCAAATAGTTGAAGTCCATGTACCTACTCCTTGTGGTATGATCTAAGTTTGCAAATATGTTTTGCAAATTATTAAGGATCATGCATCATTTCTTGGCATGGTCTAAGATTGCCCATTACTCTTTTCTTGGACTTAGGCCGTGTGTTGGCTCTTTGGAGTGGTGCTTCCTGATTTGATCAAATATGTTTAAGATCAATCAAACAGGTGTGTTATGTAGCTCTTTGAATAAGCTTTCCATAGAGTCCAAGATCACTCAATTCCGATATAGAGTCAAAAGTTATGATCTTTTTCTCCGAGTGTCGTCTGTGCTAAAATTAGACTACGATAATACTACTCGAAAAGAGTGGTACTACCGCTGAGCGGTAGTACCGGCCCCTGTGAGTGCGGTAGTACCGCACCAAACTTTTAATGGCTAGTTTTTAAGCATTTAATGCACCCTTTCCGACCGTTGAACATTGGGGATGGTAGTACCGGATTTCTACAGCGGTACTATCGTATTTTGCTGAGTTTGCTGATTTCTACTCCCAACGGCTTGTTTTTATTGTGGGGGCTATAAATACTCCCTGGGCCGGTTGAGAGACAATCTTTGGCATCCCATTTCACTCACTTGAGCTAGTGTGATCTTCTCCTCTCACTTGTGCATGTGTTGCACCTTGTGAGCAAGGAGAGATGTCTCTAGTTGTATGCGTTGCATCTAGAGGTGGATTTCGTATCCACTTGAGCTTGTGCATTCGTTGCACGTGGTTAGAGTCAAGCAAGAGACTTGACTTATTACTCTTGGTGTTTGCCGACACCTAGACGGTGTGGAGGTGTCGAGATATGGTGATCTTCTCAAGAAGCTAGTGAGACGACTCGGCGTGTTGTGAAGGTTGGAGCTCACCTATCCGAAGCGGGAAAGAGCTACCACTAGTGGAATTGAGGTGTTTAGCTTAATTCGTAGAGTCGGTCCAATTCGTTTGGGCTTACTTCAACGTGGATTAAGGGAGACCGGCAAGTCTCCGCACACCATGGTAAAATATCCTTGTATCATTGTGATTTGTTCTCTTGTATTTTGCTTTGTCAATTTACATTCCTAGAATTAAATTGCTTACATATTTTTGTATGTTTGCTATTATTATCAATAGTCTTATATTGTTGGTGCACTTAATCAAGACTAATTGATTTAGATTTTAATCGAGCAGAACCGAACTGGTTTACAATTCCGCATAACACTCGGTTTTAGCTAAAAGAATCTAAAAATCGTCTATTCACCTTTCTTTAGTTGGCCTCTTCGATCTTACGACGATCGGACAGATAGAAAAAAAGCACATATAGCCACCGTGAATGAGCACCCTGTCGGCCTCCTTTTTATAAAGAATGATGTTATCCAGATGCTAACGTAGTAAAAAAAAACATGGTGCAGTGTTCTTTTTTTGGAAGTAAACCAAAAGGATTTATTTGTACCAAACTTTAGCCAGATGCCGATCTCTAGTGTAGGTGTTGTCGTCATTCTCCATATGAGTTAGTCCATCAAAACCCATCATAGGTAAAAAAAAAAAACTCGGGAGAAGACTCGATGGAGAAGAAAGAAAAGTAAAACAACTTGATCTAATAGAAAAACACACAAAAGAAACTAAAAAAATCTAAAATTATTTCTAGAAATCAGCGGGGCCTACCCACTCAACACAAATGAGAGCACGGTAGGATAGTGTAGAGGGACCGACAACGGACCAGTGGAGATGAGACGACGACTCCTGCGGCTAGCGTTCCACGAGGAGCAGACTTGTCTTGATTGGATATCTGATCGCATGGTGGGTGCTTATATACTTTGATCTTGTGTTAGGGAAAACTAGCTACATGACACTTAATTTTTGCGCTCTTAACTAATGGACATCTAAAAATCGTAATTTTGCCAAAAGGCACAAATTGTGTATCTATTTGCTGTAGGACACTGATGTGGTTATTATATTATTTTCGGGCGAGAGAGGAGAGAGAAAATATGCGAAATATCTTTTTTGCCCTTTGGCCTCCTCCTTCTCTCCTCCTTCTCTTCCTCTTCTCTTCCCCTGGCCAAACCAGACTGGATCCGACCGTGGGCTGCCAGATCCAGTCGCCTTAGGCCGCCGCCACTGCCGGCTCCTCCTCTTCGTGTGGGCTCCACTGCCGCCACCCGCCGTCTCCCCCTCTTCGTGTCGGCTCACATGTCATGAGGCCGCCTCACTCACGCCGTGGCGCCGCCCTTTTGCGACCACCTTGTAAGATCGAGGAGGCCGACTAGAGGGGGGGTGAATAGGCGGTTTTAAAAACTTTTGGATAAAATCGATTTTTAATGTGGAAGCTAATATCAAAACGGTTTTGCACAATAAAAGTCTAAAACAACTAGGTTCAACTAAGTGCACCAACAATACAAGTCTATTGAAGAATATTGCAATTAAGCAGGACTTGTAAGCAATTCAATTTTAGCAAAGTAAATAGCACAAGGTAATGAGTAGCTATTGCAATCATACACAATGAATAATCAATGTAAAACAACGAATATAAATTTCAATAGTAGCACTAGAATGCAAACCAAGATTGACACGGTGATGTTTTACCGTGGTGTTCAGAGACTTGCCGGTCTCCCCTAATCCACGTTGAGGCAAGCCCAAACCAATTGGACCGGTTCCAAACCGAACCAACACCTCGCTCCACTAAGGTTGCTCCTTCCTCCACTTCGGAGATGGCGAGCACCACACCACTCACAAACCAGCCGGGTCTTCTCACAACCTTCTTTGAGAAGCTCACCGGCGTAACGACGCCACCACGACGTCTAGGTATCGGCGAACACCAAGAGTAACAAGTCACCAACTTTCACTTGAACCAATCAAGTGTCTAAGCTCACGTGGATACTAAATCCACCACCTAAGGCAACACATGCACTTAGGGTTTTCTCTCCAACCTCACTAAGTGCAACACATGCACTAAAGAGTAGAGATGGCTTGCTCTTAGCTCAAAGAAATGAATAAGGCACTAGCAACACATGCTATGACCTTAGCAACAACACCAGCAACCTCCCACACACGACCAAGGTGGGTATTTATAGTCCACATACAAGAACTAGCTGTTGGGGAGAAGAACTAGCCGTTGGAAGTGAAGTCTGCTAAAAAGTCAGGGAAATCGGAACTACCGCCGTTATATGGCCGGTACTACCGCCCTCAGTCCAACGGTCGGATTCAGTCGCAACACATGCACTGAACTAGCCGTTGCAATTGAGGCGCGGTACTACCGCCATGTAACACGCGGTAGTTCCGCAAAACCGGTAGTTCCGCCCAAGGCACTACGGTACTACTGCACTTCAAAGAGAGCAACACATGCTCGAAATTGCGGCTAAGGACCAAAACGCATCCCTTCTGGAAATAACGTACCGCCAACATATGATCGGTAATTAGGCCGCGATCGTCAGCTCACAGGCGGTACTACCGCACTTCCAAGAGAGCCAAAGCACACGAAATGCAACGGTTCTAGAAAAAGCATACCGCCACACAAAGAACGGTACAACCGTCCTCTGATGAGTTCCGCTCAAGAGCGGTACTACGATCGCATCGCGATCGTCTGCTTCGATACCGGGTGCTCTTGCACCTTAAAACAACATATGCTCAACAGATTACTGATAGTTCCGCCAAGAACCACCGATCATACCGTCTGTGATAGTTCCGTACAACACATGTCGGTACTATCGTTTTCCAGAGAAAACTCAGATTGTATTCGCTTCAACTCAAATTGCAAAACACATTTGCCAATTTGATGCGCAGTGCAAACAAGGGTTCAAGTGGGATTCTCAACAAGTTGCAAAACACATTTGCCAACTTATGGAATCACACTACAAGGAATAAGATATATGGACCTACACCATTTTCAAAACACATTCGCAAACTTAAGTCACATGCTACAAGGGTTATCCATGAGTCACAACTATTTGCAAAACACATTCGGAAATATTGGCAACATGTTAAAGTGAGCTAGAGCAAACACAATGAGCTATCAACACATGACTAACTCAAACTACTAGTCAAGACCCCTCTTAATAGTACGGCAACCTATACTAGCAATTCGGTCTCCCAATCAAATACCGAGGCCAGTAAAAGACTAGAAACACATCCTTAGCCCTAGCTAGCCATACCTTTGCCTCGAGCAACCACTTGAAGCTTGATGACGCACATCCTCACTTCAAATCCGAGTTCTTGACTTGAATAGGCATCAATACATGATGCACTCTTTACTTGACTTCCATCAACACATGATAGGTCTTCACTTGACTTGATGATCAACTCAAGATCATCTCTTCCTCTCGAACATCATCGACACACGATGATTTCCTCTTCTTGAACTTGATGTGTATCAATACATGATGCATTCTTTACTTCAAGCTCTTCACTTTCGGGATCTTGATTCGAACATCATCAACACATGATGATTTTCTTAATCCCGAACTTTTACTTGATGACAATCAACACATGATGTCATCCAAAGTCTCCAACCACATGGAACTCAACCTATTCATCCAACTCAAGGAAAGTGTTAGTTCCACAATATGATTATCATTTATTACCACAACATACCATTAACTCATAATGGTTGGGACAAGATACCACAATATTTCCCTCTTTGGTAATTGATGATAATCACTTCAATAGCAAATAATTGAATAGAAATTGATATGAGTATATACAAACTACACAAGTTATATATACTCAACATGAGTGTATACGAACTACACAAGTTGTATATACTCAAGGATATATGAGCATATATGAACTACACAAGTCTCATATGCTCATATGAATATATTAACTACACAAGTTAAATAAATATATTCAGGGATATGTTTCAAAGTAAGGATCCTTAATATATGTGAAAAGGGAATTTGGATCAATACTAGTGAAACCTCAAAATATAGAATGAACTCTCCCTAAATGTGTGCATACACAAATGTATAATGTGAACATATGCACATATCCAAGTTAACCTTTTGGTGGAGTTCAACCTATATTTTGGATCCGAGGAATGCAACAAGATATATAAGAAATGATGTCGAATGCAGACCTCTTTGATTCTTACCTTTTGATCCAATTAAGACTAAACCATAGATACAACATTAGAAGTGTTTCCCTACCCCTGTGTTCCCGTATGGTGGCGGTGGCGCTGATGGGGTGCGACGCGGGGCGGTTCAGCGGTTACTGTCGAGCGCGGCCTTCTGGCGGAGATGGCCGGGAGGTGCGGTCTGGCGGCGCGCCTTCTGCGGAGGCAACCGGGAGGTGCGATGCGGCGGCGCCACTACGGGTGGAGGCAGCCGGGGAGGCGCGGTGCGACGGCGCCGCTACGGGCGAAGGCGGCCGGTGTTAGCTTCAAGCGTGACGGTCGTGCGATGGCTTCAAGCACAACGGCCGTGCGGCGGCTTCAAGTGCGATGGCCATGCGGCGGTGTTATCTCTGTGGGAGGCTGGTCTGGCAGCTTTGGGCGGCGCTGCTAGCACGAGGTGGCACTTGCGGGGCAGCGCGCCGGGAGACCGTTCTAGGTCGATTGCCAGAGGCGGGCGAGGTTGGTGGTGGTGCGGCGGCCTCGGGCCGATCGCTACGCGCTGAGGTTTTTTTTTTCTTTGGGTACTGTTCATGCGCAATTACTGTTCATTCATAATTACAGTTCGTGCACAATTACTATTCATGCAATCCACCGATCGGCTTGGCCGGCGACTTCAAGTCGAACCGCTGTAGATTAGAACGGATTTGCAATCCACAGTGCAATCATCATCTACTCTTTCATACAATCTACTGATCAGCATTGTGCCGGCGACTTCAAGTTGGTTCACGGTAGATTAGAGCGGATTTGCACCGTATGATAAAATAATTTAGAAAGCAACAATTGCAGAATTGAAAGCGATCTAGAAAATAATTCGATCTACGAGCGTCGTGTTACGACGGTTACCTTTCGATTCGAGGAGAGTCGATCGTGCTGATAACATGTTGAGGAACCATCGCTGGCGAGTCCAGTCCGAGCGATTACCTTGTAGACAAACTCAGAATCGTAAGAACAATGCAAGAACACAAGAACATAATAGTAGATTGAACACAGATATATGAAGGGACTTCTGACTTCTCTTTATTGTTCTTCTGTAAAACTGTAGTACAATCGTTGGAAGTCCCCCTTTATATAGGCTAATAGATGGATGAGGAGTTCATCGTATACCAGACCTGCGAGACTTGGGCCCGATTTCTTAACACAAACCACTACTCTTGACACCGCCTGACTGAATGCCCGTAATAGCTAGACGCTGCTCCTGCCTGAAATCAATGTTTGTATGGTACCTTCAAAACATTCATGTTGATTCCCCGCCCTTCTTATGCGTCCGCTCAGCTCTTCTTGAAGGTATATTATCTTTCCCTTTTTGTTTTCTAATGTCTAATTGGAAACTTTGTTAGACAAATCAGTTTTTATTGTTAGGTCTTGACGTTGTACTAGGTAGATTCAACAAGGGCCTCGTTAACTTAGCTAATGGTTTTTGATGGTACAAGATAACCTTATTTGCGTTAAGAAAGGGCTGTAGGTGGTTTTTTTTACTATACACAAATGTCTGCTCCCTCTTGATAAAGCTCTAATTAAGACAAGGACGAAGAGATTTGTTATCTCCAGGGTAGTAGAAATAGTTGTATGATTTCTTATGGTAAATCTCCATTTTTGTCATCAAAGCTATTTTTTGTCTCTTGATCCCGACCTTTACTTTGCAGATTGATCCATATCAATAACATAGAGAATCATTGTTGATGGGTGCGCATAACACCACCCTCTGTGATGTTAGCCATACCTGCACAACCATCCTCTAGGACCTGGAGCCTACTGGCGGGAGCTAAATTAAATGTGTAAGCTGGTGAAGTTTCTCTCTTAGACTCTTCGGATTTGTCAGGGTTGAGTTTTGGTTTGTCAAAGCTATGTAATGCATGTTGGTAATGCCAATGATCACATTTCTCTTGTGCTATCAGACTTCTCCTAGCTTTCTTAATAAACATGGGCAATGCACGCCCTGTGTCTGAAACAAATGGTTTCTATGATAGTATGACATCCAGGCTGGAGCTGATTGCGAAGGGGAAGATAAATAAGTTTTTTTTTCTCAGACAAATTGTATTAATCGACTCATAGATCTATATATTTTGACTAGTTGATTTTTTATTCCAACCGTACCTTTATTTTAGTTTGCATTTTGGCTACCAAGATACATCAAGCGTTCATTTGTGTAACACTCTAATTTGATATTATCATGTGATTTCACTAGATCTATATATAATTTCCGTTGCAACGCATGGACACTTAGCTAGTAAAAAAACAAAAGTTATAACGAGGATAGCATGAATGGTATCAGAGGAGACCACGAAAGAGTGCAATTTCTATTGTTCCTTCCTATAGAATAAAAATAAAAAACAATTAAAATTTTGAATAAAAAATAACAGTTATAACTAGGATAGCACAAATAGTATTAGAGGAGACCACGAAGAGTGCAATGGCATCAATCTGTCCTACAAGAAACATTGACCAATGGGGAAGCGGAGAGCCGAGGCGGTAACGACGGAGATGAGGACAATGTTATGCAGCTCACCTCAGCTATTCCACGAGGACAATGTTGTGTTGCTCGCCGGAGCCATTGAAGAGAAAATGCAGTGTTGAAGGAGCCTAGGACTACGATGACAAGTGGTGAGCGCCAGCGTTGTTGAAGAAGTTAGTGGCCAAAGAAGCACGATGATGGGGGAAGCCCTAGCAGAGAGGAGATGAAGCTTTGCATTGAAGATGAGCTATAGACGATATGGGGCCATCGGGTAGCTGGTAGCGTGCCATCACTGATAAGCGGCACATCGTCACCAGCGACGGCAAAAAAAATTCTCTATGTCGTTAGACAATTATTAAAGCGGACATATCGTCATCAGTGAAGATAGGAGGTTGTCGCGGTTAGTGAGGAAGCCATAATGTTGAGTTGGACAACGTCGAATAAAAGGAGTGACCGATACGAGAGAAGAGGACATCGAGCATGTATAGCATCATGCATGTGTATGTATATCCATGCATCCATACGAATAGAAATGCGGGTGCACAGAGGCATATGAGCAAAAAACTTGGAGTAGAGATGACACAGTCGTAGGGAATAGGCTCGGGGTCACCGGGGAAAGCGTGACATGTGTCCCCAGCTGGGATCGACGACAGTTGTATGTGTATGTGTGTTGATGTCGTAACAGTTAGCATTAAGCAATAATTGGGGAGACATAGAAGATAACTATGTGGTAAAATATTACAATGGAAGGGGTAGCGCCTGAGAGGGATCGATCAATATTTGGCTTTACTGTTGGAGGTTGATGCAAGAAAAAGTTGTGACGGCGAGAAGAGATAGAAGACACGGTTCGGTGGGGGCAGCCAGCGTGTGAGGAAGGATAAGTTCAAGGTACGTCGCCTATGGTGTATCAATGTATACGTGAGCAAGGTACTCTAATACCATGTAAACTAATAAGATAATTTTTCGTACACATAATCAACGTATTGGTTGAGATTAAATAGAGGTACATGTGCATGCATACAATTTGGAAAAAAGTTACTAATTGAGTACGAATAGCGACATGCACTACATGATCTATGCAATATGGAGATTGATTAGTTTCTAAGAACCCCTCAAGAACTTATTATGCTCAATCATTTTCTTCCATCAAAGCTCGTCATTTCTAATGTTTATGATATCTTAAAAATCTAAATAGCCTACAAGATACGTAAATATATTCTCAATTATTTATACAAACTTCAAAGCAAATCTAGCCACGCAAATGCGCGGCCACCCACCGAGCCAGGCACTGTAGACGGTTGAACCAGACCGATCGAGCCAGACACTGTGCATTGAGAGTATTGAGGTCATTTTACTAAGTTTCTCTCTCCTAATCAGCCGGATATATCTATATCTATACTAACTGGAGGCTCTTCTAGAAGCCCCCATATTAATCCTAGGAGATAAAAAGGTAGAAATTCCCACATTAATCGGAGAAAAAGAAAAATGCTAGAAATTCCCATATTAATCAAAGAAAAAGGAAAAATCCTAACCATCCAATTTAACATGTGGCACAATATGCGGCTTGGATTTACTTTTTTTAGCCCACTTGCAGGCATGCTGATTGACCTACGTTGCATTTACTAATTAGAGTTGGACTTTGACATTCCAATATCCAAACGTACATGGTGTTTTCGTTTTGAACACATATAGCTTCACCAAATAACCGTATAGGATACAGATACTTACTAAATAATGACATACGAACAAGTGAGAAATTAATATGGCCGGATTTCTACATGAAATCTTAAGGTTAACGTTAAATCTATAGCGTCATAATCTGGACTCACCAAAAACCGAAGGCGAAAATATATAGATTTGTCACTTAAACATAAAAACAAAATTTTAAATTGTATAAATTTAAAACTTTTAGAATTTTGAGCGATAATTTTGAACTAAAAAATATATGTCAAATTCATATTAGTTAGGAGCTAAAAGTTACAAAAATTGTTAACCCTGAAAATAATATTAAAAAAGTGTCATGTCCGTGCAGCCGCACGGGTTGATGACTAGTTATTTCAATAGGAGGAGTGTCTAACAGTAAGTATCCACAAATTTTTTGTGTGTTTTGATCACGACATAATTTTTGGATGTGCATCAGCTAAGTACGCAAAAGTTAATTGTCATATAGCCAATTTTACCTTCGAGAAAACATCGGCTCAACTCAACACGGTTAATTCCAGAAGGTTAAATGATAACTTCGTAGTCAGCAGCAAATCGCACTCTCCCAACCAATGACGTTGACGAGAAAATATGTACACTATTTTGCTGAAAGGGCAACGATATCGTCGATCGGGTACGCAGCATAGCACATAGACATCACACGGCCACACGGGTCATGTTTCGATGCAGCAGTTCCAGGACACTTTCCTCACTTTCATTGCCACTTGCGCAAAATGGTATGATCGTTACGTTAGTAGGTTTGAACTAGGCATGCTTGGATGGATGCAAGAGTTGACCTAACAAACGTGGCATAAACTATGCTCCAGCGAGTCCTCGGAAGGTTTCCAAAGATATCGAATTCTCAACTTGGACTAACAAATTCAAACCAAATAAATCAACGCAGATTCCTTTTCTTTCTCCCTTCCTTTCTTATACAACTCCATTGACGTTTTCTTGTCGTTTTTTCATGAACTTTTTTTTATTAATTAACATTTTTTTGAATTTTATTTTAAAGTTAACCCTCGATGTACTTTATTTTTAATTCTGACTCCTTTGATCACGCCACGGGTGATGACGTGACAAAACAATACTGTCACGCGTCAGAATAAGTCCCCAAAATAGCACTTTTTGTCACGCCACTGGTTGTGACGTGACCAAATAACACTGTCACGCCACTTCCAATAGCGTGACAAGAGTTTGACCAGAAATAGGCTGACATGACAGTGTTGTTTTGTCACGCTACGGGTAGTAGCGTGACTAAAAGGGTTAGAATTGGAAATAAAGTGCATCGGTGGTTAACTTTAAAATAAAATTCAAAAAAAGGCTAATTAATAATAAAAAAAATTCTTTTTTCATGCATATATCTGGGAATTTGTCATCTTATTCTTTAACTTATTAACTTCGTTGTGTGTGCTCTTCCGTCTTCCTTTCTACTTGAAAAACTGGCAGTTCAAACATAGTGCCGCCGGGCTTGCATCAACCATTTGCTATGTTTTATTATTTCACACGGTTGAATTGAAGTTCAAGCATCTAAGGGAATATTCTGTTCCGTGAAAACTCTCGAACTGATTTCATATTTTGAATTCAGAGAAATGAATTGATTTGACACTTGTGCCGCATGTTCGAATGATCTGATTTCAGCGATACGAACCCAACCGATTGTTGCTACAGGTGACCAAACGGAACATATCGATTCCAATCTTGTTTCTAGTCATGTATATAGGCAGAGAGCGGGAACCACGTTTTGGTGGAGTGGATGTACGACTTCACCTATCAAAGTTCGAGTACTAGTGCCTATTTTTATGCACATGCGGATATGATTTCGATAGGATTTTTGTGAGATTGTAGATTTATCTCCGGCCTCTATCTTTCTAGGCGTGTGCTAAGAGGGCACACCCGCATATGCGCGCATGTGGTGTACATTCGTGGTGTGTTCTGTACGTTTAGTTGTAATCGAAAAAAATATATACAGGAAGAGAGCGACAAGCAGAAGAGTTCTTATTGGGCATATGCTTTTGCCCTGCTTTCTTTCTATCACCATCATGCGAAAAGCCTAATTACATAAGCCTACTAGAGTTCCTGCTGCCGAACTATATAAAACAGTTTCGGCAAGAAAAGAACATGATTCTCAGAACAAAGAAGAATCGAACAAGGCAGTTCATGGCGCATGTGCTTCGGCAGTGCTGTTTGTCTCGCCCTTTCAGATGTCAACCATACCCTACTAGCCAAAAGGAGGCAAGCATCCAATTCCACGTTCATCTCTTCTTTAACTCTGAAACTCCTAGAACTGCTCATCAGGCAACAAGGCTTCTTCTGAAACTTCTGAAAGTTGAGGACACATGCACCGCCAGCACCCACACCTAAACGGATGACCTCCAAATCCTTCCCTCGAATGAGATTACGATGATCGACACGTCGTCATGGTAGTTCCTCCTGTCGCCGTGCGGTATTTCAAGCAGTTCACGGCAGTCCATACCTGAAAATCAATCAACATATGAAGACAACGATGTCAAGAAACTGGTTTAAACGTTGCGGTGTTTCGCTGTCAGAGGGGAATTTGTTGCTCACCAGCTTTCCTTGCAGCCCGGAGTACCAGTTCCCCGACGAGGTAATGAGCGGGATCGCCGTCGGGATGCGCAGCAGTGAACATCTCCACCTGATCAACCACCTCTTTATTGGTGAAATACTGGTAGAGCCCGTCCGACGACAGCACCAGGAACTTGTCGTTCGGACCGATTCGGTGGTGGCACAGTGACGGGGTGCAGCTGATGTAGGGGTCCGTGCCGATGTAATCAATCTTGAAGGCTTCTAACAACCTACTGTTCCAGTTTGGCTGCGAAATAGAATGGGCATCCCTCGAATTGTCAGAATTCTGATGATTTAGCCATACAGGTTTACTGTTTTCATATGCAATGAGAAAAATGCGAGGAACAGGCAGCAGCAAACTGTTCTGTTGCCAGTGTGGATCATGTCGACATTGCAGGATGGGATGCATGAATTGCAAGTCACAATCAGAGCTTTTAGGTTTTTCGTCAACAAGCATAGCATTAGTAGCGCTATTGAGCTACTGTTGGACAGTCAATAATCAAGCATGATTTAAAGGGCCTACAGATGTAAAGAACAACTTGTCCTAACTCCTAAGGAACTGATTGGAAATTCCTACATCTAGTACTAGAGTGATAGGCTGATAGCAAAATACACATAGCATGTTCATAATAACTACACATGTTCAATGCGGCGCAGAAGAAATTTCAGCAATTGCATAATGCACATCCTAGAGGAAGCCTGATAGAGTGACAGTACAAATGTACTTGAACGTGCGCGCTGAAGCAGAAATAGAGGTACTGTTTGATTGATATATACCTGCTTCAAGTAGCCAGCCCCAAATGCTCTTGTGACGTTGAGCTTCCCCTTCACCCTACCGTTGACAATGGCGTTGCTATCATTGAGATGCTGGCCCCTGATCCTCCTTACCTCCTGCAGAAACGAAATTCCAACAAGTACAACTTGATGAATTGGGCATCATGCACCACATGAACAAGGATGTTATCGGCAGCATAGTGTACCTGGATTTGTTCCTACTCACTCATATTTCAAGTTGTAGACAAGAGAAGAAGAAGATAGTGTTTGTACCTCCTCAACAGCCGTGCTGTGCTCCGGGGTGAGCTGTACGCCCTGCAGGCCGTCCATGTCGTGCGCCTCGAGCTCGCGCATGATCTCGGCCTTGAACTGCTGCAGGTCCTGCGCCGCCTTGCCGAGGATGTTCTTGAGATCGGGCTCCGGCCGCCGCGCCAGCAAGGCGCGGCTGTCCCCGACGTTCATCAGGTACACGTCCGCGGCCTTCATCAGCATCACCAGCACACACGACCCCATCAGCCCCAGCTCCGGGCTCTCGGCCGCGCGCTGCTCCGCCGCCTCGAAGAACGCCTCCTCCGTTTTCCTCAGCGCCCGGGCCAGCGCCTTCAGGACGTCGCGGTGCATTGCCGCGCCCCCGGCCGTGGCATTGCCCGGCACGGGCTGTTCCATTCGTCCCTTCTTCGCCTTACGACCAGCTTCTGGGCTGTCATTGCCTGCGTGGACGAAACAGAGGTGTTCGGCGTTGGCTGGTTCGCCGCCTCGGATGTCATCCCAGAGCACGCCCTTGAGCTCGCAGTGCACGGCGACGTAGAGATTGGCGAAGAGGTAGTCGGTCGCGTCGGGACCGTTGAAGCCGTCGTAAATCCCGACGAACACCCAGCCGTGCTCCTCCGAGACCGCCACGTGAAACCGGTCCTCGCCGGCCATGCCCTGAGCCCACTGCACATTGCCGTTCGGCGGCGAGCGGTAGTCCCCGTCGCTGAAGGACTCGACCTTGATCGGCCCAGCAGGCCTTTGTGGTCGGCGGCCGGAGCGCGCCGCTCCGAACCGGAGCCTGGAGGCTGCTCTGACCAAGAACCGGAGGAGCGATCGCTCATTGCGGCGGCGGGAGCGCGCGGCGCGGCGCTCGGCGATGAGCTCATAAACGCTGGGCTGGAGCCCCACGGAGGAGGACGACGACGAGGAACGTTCGAGCGGGCCAGACACGAAAGGCCGGTCCGAGGGCGGGCCGGAGGTGGTGGACGCGGTGCCGGATGTTTCGGAGAAGCGGCCAGACATGGACAGGAGCGGTCCGGACATGGACAGCCTAGGCGGCGCGGCCTGGAGCGGCACGGCGGCGAAGGAGCGCGAGCTCTCGAAGGTGCAGGCGGACGACGGCGGCCACGTCAGCTCGTTGAGCAGGCGGAAGGACGGCATCGACGCGGACGTCGCCGGGTTGGCGCTGATGGCCGCGCCTGACAGAGAAAAGAAAGACGCCTCTGACGACATCGCGGCGGCCGTCGGGGGCTGGTCGAAGGCGGCGGCTGACGGCACGTAGGTGAAGGAGTGGCCATGGCTGTCGTCGGGGAGCGGGTCGGAGGCGACTGCGGCGGCGTAGGGGTCGCCGGAGAAGCATGGGTTCTTGGTGATGCCATTGCCCATTTTGTTTTCTTGGGGTTGGGATTTTGGGGATCGGGGGAATCGAGGGGATGGATGAGTTGACCTTTTGGGAAAGGGAGGGTAGCGGGAGGGTGGTTTGTTTATGGGAGTTGACTATAGTTGGAGTTGAGTGATGCCATAAGGGGTAGGCCCTCTTTTGGGTTAATGGTGACTCTCTTGCTTGGAGTACCCTACATCTTACCTAGGATGTTTTGCTAGCAATGCTTCCTACCGTGGGAGGCTATGGCTCTCAAGCTTGAGGGCTTTGGGATGGATTGAAATGGTTTCGATTCCGACTTATATAGAGCCCGAAGCTCACAACAGACAATTTGAGTATCCAAATATGTGAAGAAGATATATCTAAAATTATGGAGGTGTATAGGTTTCCATATCTTATAGATATGATGACTGGCAGTGCATCAGTTTCTAGACACCGAAGCACAGTTTCAACACTTAGGAACGAGGATGCGACAAAGTGGATGGGGTGACAGGTCACGATACTTGTCTCTATGAGGCAACATGGACGATAAACGAGAGGTATACCATCACGCTATCCTACTTTATAGATGTACCGTGACATATTTGAACTTAATGTGTTATATATAATTCATATCTGAGATATATATGACAACAAGTATTGTATCATTTTTAGACGCTGTCTAGCCGATTGTGACGAGGTCAATGAAACGACGTGTAGCGTTATCTAGGCCCCTTAGTTACTCATCAATATCGTCTCAATTAATCCTAAATCAACCTTCTAGATTCAATCATATCCTTTGTCGATTTAATAAATGAGATATCATCCTGCACTAGTTTTACTATAGTTACCACTTATTCTTTTTAAAAAATGGTAGCTGCTAAGAAAGTAGTTGCTTGTTGGTGTATCTATTGCGTGACTTTCGTCCAGTGTTATCAAAGCATGCTTGTTGCTGGGAACATATCTGGTGCACATGGGTGCTTTGGTGGGCATATGCACATACGTGATCTGACCTCTCGATTCACAAATCTATGGTCGAGATCAACGATGCAATCCTACCTCCCACTTAAACGCACTTTTGCAAAACCTCCCCCCTCGCCAGATTGAAACACACTCAGTTTAAGTGGGAGGTGGGATTACATCGTCAACCTCGGCCGTAGATCTATGAATCAAGGGGCCAGATCGCGTATGTGCATATGTCCACTAAAATCCCTATGTGCACCAGATATGTTCCCCTTGTTGCCTTAATACTTTTGTGTCAGTAAAACATTAAATGTGAAAATTATTGACATAGTACCTTTACATCAAGATTCTCTATTTTTTTTCTTTTAGCAAAGAAAGTTAGACATGGTACCTTAAGAGGTAAATTTGTTTGGAGGCTGTGACATCGAATCATTCCATGTTAAATAGAAACAAAATTGAGGCGAGGGCACATGGGCCACATCGCGCCGATTTCCCTTGGCCATCGGATCCCGCGGGGGTCTGCGTCTCGTCTGTCCGATTTTTTTTTGTTTCGCATGCCCGTTCGCTTCTCCCGTCGGTGTGTTTCGCTTCCCTTCTATCTGCCCTGCTGTTTCTCCCGTCAGTGCAATTCTCTTCCCTTTTATCTACCCTGCTGTTATCCTCTTGCGCCGCCTGCACCTTCACCATTGCGTCCCCGAAACCGTGATCTGCGCGTCTTGCGTCCGCGATCCGCAAGACTTCAAGATGCAGCGCCATTACGGCGAAATCCGCCATGTTCCCCGGCATTTTGCTCCCTGGCTTCGGCTATGGAAGGGAGCATCACAATCGCCTCATCCTCCTCTTCTTTATGCCCCCAAACACCATACCCTACCTCACCTTCGTTCGGCCGGAACGCCCGTCGCCGCCGCCGTCTTCCCAGAAATCGGTCGTGTAGGCTTCGCCTTGATCTCCCTGTATGGTTCGCTTCTTGAGGTATTGAGCGTGTCATAACGTGTTCTCGGCCAGGTGCACTCTACCCCCTACCTCAATTTTGGGCTTCCCCTCGCCGGAGCATGCCGTCGCCTTAGCATCATCTTCTCCACCGCCGGCCGTCGTCACCCCGCCACCTCGACCATCCCCGCTCATCCTCGACCCCACCAACGCGTTCCTCAGGTCGGCGCTCACCCTATGCTCACGCCGCCCCTCGTCGATCGCCGCAGGAACGATGTCACCCCGTGCAACCCGCGCCACCCGTGCGCCTCTGGCACCGCCCGCACCTCCACCGGCTGTCACAGCTACCACTGTCACTTCCTAACGCCTCCTCACCCTACCGGCGACTCAATTTGCCCGTCGCCACCGGTCTTTGCGTCGCCTCTCGCCACCACCACCGCCTCCCCTGCTCTCTGCTTTGCTCTACGTCTTGTTCTATCTTTCTTTTGTCCCACTTCCAAGCGGGACCCACTTGTCATAGGCTCAACTCTTCCTCTCTTTCCATCTCTCTCACTTCCATATAGGGCCCACACCTCAACATTTTGTAGCATTGCCTTGGCGCACAATGCGCGCACCGCGCTACTAGTTGCTATAAGAGCAAGCATTTTATGTGTTTTTCCAAGTGTGGGTGTAAAGTTGGGGTTTTCAAAACAAAGGTTGCTCATTTCGATTATTTTAAGAAGAATTAGTTATCTACATGTATAGAAACCGGAGTGAACAATCTATCGCATCTCGATGAAGCAATTTCCCAACGGTAATTTCAAAACCTTTGGACAAAACTTGAGATATGATGACGGGCAGTCAATATGTTCCTAGGCGTCGAAGAGCACTTTCAATGCTTAGGAACAAAGATGTGATAGAGTGGATGGAATGACAGGGCATGATACCTATATGTATAAGGCGACATGGACGATAAACGAGCAGTATACCATCACGCTATCCTACTTTACGGATATATTGTGATGTATTTGAACTTAATGTACTATATACATTCCATATATGAGATATATAGGCAAATTTTGATATATGCCACTGAGAATGTTGCCACTTCGAGATTTGCCACTCAGTTTCTTGAAATTGGAAATTTGCCACTCTAGTTTCTACTTCTTTTGACATATGCCATTATCTCTCATTTTCTCCCATTTTCTTTTCTATTCTCTGATTTTCCATCAATTCCCTTGTGAACTACCCCTTTTGCCCCTCATCTATTCCTCTCCATACAAGAACATGAGCCTTAATGGCGCCGGCGGCTTGATTTGCGGCTTTGTGTGACATGACAATGAGAAATGAATCCGGCGAACCAGAGGCGCTCTGGACTCGGAGAAGACACACACGGGTGTGCACGGACCTCCTGGACTTGATGGCGGTGACCCGGGTGCTCGAGGAGGACGGCGGCAAGCTAGCGGCGACCGGAGGCGGAGACGAAGACCGGGTCTTCGCGGAGAAGATGCCACGGACGCCTAGAAGCTTCGGGAAAATGCGCCTCGGGTGCGCCTCGGCTCCAGGAGCAAAACCCCTCAAGTGTCGTCGCCGATGGAGGTTGGAGGCGGCGGAATTTGAGGCGGCGGCGGAGGAGTGAACTTGGAGAAGATGGGCGATTGCGGGGGAGAGAGAGCAAATGGATGGGTGGAGAAGGTAGATAAAGGCTCGGCGACTCCATGCGAACTGACACGGGTGCTCCTAGTGGCGTGAAGCGGCTGCGTGGCACGCATGCACGCACGCCAACGCGCGCGACGTTAAGCGGCCCCGAGGAAGACGAGATTGACGGGTGGGGCCCACCTGTCAGCGGTAGTGGACAAGCAGCGCGAACCAGGCTCCGGTGTGGCGCGATGTGAGAAGGCGCGGTCGAGCCAAGTCAACAAGGTGGTGCAATCAGAACTGTGTTGGACTCGATCGGTCCGAGCAGTATAATAATCTGGCCGTTGAAATAAGATCGGACGGTCCTAAGCGAGAATGCGTTCGGACTGGTCGAACGACAATGAATCTGGACCGTTGAAATCGGATCGGATGGTCCGCGCGGGCTAGGGTTTTGGATAGGGTTTTGAATTGAATTTTATTTTGACCGAAACAAAACGAGTTTGACCGGGATGTTTAAAATAGAAATAAATTTCCAAAAATTCTGAAAAAATTTTAGGGTATTGTTGGGCTCACCTAGAACCAAGGAAAAATAAATTTGTCCACTGCTCATATTTCAATTGCCATATTTAAATTCCTTTTTTAAATCTGTTTAACAACTTGGCTAGAATTTTAATGCGGTCCAAATAACTTCCAAAAAATTGGGAAAAATTATGTTAATCTGTGATAAATAATCTAGTATTTTAAAAAATTATTTCCACAGATTGTCATACACAAATTTTTCTGAAAACAATTAGAAGCATGATTTTCAATTAAAAGTTTGAAATTTTAAAGCAGACTTAAGAACTTTAACAAAAGTTTTTGAAATTCACATACTTTTATACATTTGAAACACAAACCTAATTTTAGGATGTTATAGTTCACATACTTGAACATCGAGGTTTCAAATTTTATTTGAGTATTAGCACATCCCAAGAACCTGTAACATCCCAAATTTCCTGAGTTTTTGAACATTTTCAAAATTTAAAAATAACCATTTGGTTTTATTAAGTTGGTAAAGCTTAACTTGAAATTTATAAATCAAAAACAATTTAATATGAATTAATCAAACTTCAATTAATTCAAAAGTTGGTTTATTTGAGTTTTCTGGATTTTATTGGATTTAAAAGTCAAAATTATTATTTTAAGTATTTACTTGGATTTTCTGGAATTTAAAAATTGGCTTTTCCTTTTGTCCCGAAATTAAAATCTATTTTACTTGCAAAATTAAAAGCTAAAGTATAGCTAAAAGTATTTTTATTAAGTTCCATATAATTCTAGGGATTTCTGTGAATTTTTCTAGAAATTTTGGACGGCTTAAACTATTTTCCAAAAATCCTTTTCGTTTTCTGGTATTTTCTTTATTCGAAAACCTATTTAAATCCTCCTAAACGTCTTGGGCCGAATCTCTTGGCCCGTTCCCTCTTTTCCTTGCGGCCCCGATCCCGGCATTTCGTCTTGTATGACCCACGCCTTCATCTCTTGTGAGCCGTCCGATCTAGAACGGACGGCCCGATCAAGAAGGATGTCGGACGGTCCGAACGTTCCCAGCGACGTGGACCGTCCGATCAATTTTGAACGGCCGGATCTTGAGGTAACGTTCGGGTGGTCCGAACGTTCAAATTGTTTTGGACCGCTCGATCAAAATCGGACGGCCCTCTTCGCTGCGGCTTCACCCGCTCTCTCTCTCTCTATGACGGGCGTGGCCCACCTGTCAGCCTCTCTGCGTCCCTCTTCCCCGCTCCTTCTTCTCTCTCGCACAGTACTCTTCGGATCGCCATGAATGGCCGTCAAGCTTCAATCAAATCCCGCATTTCCTCCCCTTTTCTCTCTCGATTTCGTGCGCTTTGAAGCCCCTCTTCCCGCCGACCCCATCCCCACCGGCGGGGAGCACGGGGGAGGGGCTAGCGCCTGTGCCTTCGCGAAGACCCGGTTTTCGTCTCTGCCTCCGGTCGCCGCTAGCTCGCCGCCGTCCTCCTCGAGCATCCGGGTCACCGCCATCAAGTCCAGAGGTCCGTGCACACTCGTCGTGTCTTCTCCGAGTCAGGCGCCTACGGTTCGCGGATTCATTTCTCGCCGTCATGCGACCGCAGCAAGCCGCCCGTCGTCAAGCCGCCGGCGCCATTAAGGCTCATGTTCTTGTATGGAGAGGAATAGATGAGGGGCAAAAGGGGTAGTTCACAAGGGAATTGATGAAAAATCAGAGAATAGAAAAGAAAATGGGAGAAAATGAGAGATAATGGCATATGTCAAAAGAAGTAGAAACTAGAGTGGCAAATTTCCAATTTCAAGAAACTGAATGGCAAATCTCGAAGTGGCAACATTCTAAGTGGCATATATCAAAATTTGCCAGATATATATGACAACAAGTACTATTGTGCCATTTCTAGGCGCAGCTCAACCGATTGCGACGAGGTCAATGAAATGACGTGTAGCGATATCCAGGCCCCTTAGTTATTCATTAATATTATCCCAATTAATCCTAAATCAACCTTCTAGATTCAATCATATCCTTTGTCGAGTTAATAGATGAGATATCATCATACACTAGTTTTACTATAGTTATCGCTCATTGTTAAAAGAAATAGTCCGGTTACCACCAATAAATTAGTTGTGCTGTGATCTATCTATTGCATAACTTTCGCCCGTGTTTATCGAAGCATGCTTGTCACCTTAATACTATTACGTCAGAAAAACATAAAATGTGAAAATTGTTGACATCGTACTTTTACATTCAGAAACACAGTTTTTCACTTAGTGAAGAAAGTAAGACATAATACATACCTTAATAGGTGAACTGTTTGATGTAGTGACGTCGAATTGCACTAAGAGCAAGCATTTTATGTTTAGCTTTTCCAACTGAGGTGTAAAGTTGGGGTGCCCACGGCAAATAACGTGATTATTATCTTCGTTTGAATTCGATTGGTGGCGTGACTAACAAAACCAATTTGGTAAATGTATACTATGTGCACACAGAAAATTACAACTGCTCCTGTTTAATTTCTTCAAAAAAAAGGTTGTTCATTACGATTATTATTTTAAGCAGAATTAGTGATCTATAAGTATAGGCACCAGAGTGAACCATCTTTCCCATCTCTATTAAGCAATTTCCGAACAGTAATACGAAAACCTTTGGACAAAATTAGAAGTGGTATTGTACCCTTTTTTTTGCTGAGGTCCTGTACAGCTTTTCATGTGGAACAGTGAAATTTACCGTTCTGTATTCATGACATTTATTCGCATGCCATCCGTGAGCATAGTAGTATGGAAGTGGCACAAATGAAACGACAGACGAAATTTTGCATGGTTTTGTTTGTTTTAACTTTTCTTTTAAAAGGGAAGAACCAGCTTTTATAAAGCATATAAAAGTTCATACAAAAGTTGAAACCGGGTTACTAGGAGCACCAGCTTACGATACAAGCATAGACAAAATGAAAGAAGAAATAGTCGAACTGAAATATTACAAGTTTTCACCACCAAACTTATGCAGACTACAAAAACACTTGGACCACTCTTCGACATCCTTCATGAAGTCATTCAGTTTACTATGATTAGCTCTGCTGATGAGAGCTCGCCATTGTTTGTTTTAACTGGTTGGGCGTGAATGAAGCGAGGGGAAGTCAGGAGTGTAGAAAGAATGGGTTTGGAAAGGATAGAAGGTCAAACGAGGCCGTGATGCACTACAATCCGTCAGCCCGGAGCACGTGCCAACAACTGGCATCGGCTGACGGCACAGCACCAACATGACATCCAGCGGATCAGATCTTCCGCGCCGAGTCCCACCCGGCCTGGCGGGTAAGCAGCCCTCGTCTGAATTTTTTTAATAATATTTTTTTAAAAAAAGATAATTACAAAAATATATAGCCAGCCTATAAAATTAAAAAAATAAGTCCATGTTGCCAGTTCAAGCGATAGAGTAATCAAAAATGAGTTCACATCATGGGTTCAACCGCGATAGAACTATCGTCGATTCAATGGCGGCGAGAGACCTCGTACCTATCACCAGTTGAACTGGTTATAGCTTCCTGTCGCCAGTTCAACCCGTGACAGATGCTTGAAACCCTACTCTGGTTTACGTATTTGTGATTTTCATAAATTGTGAACGGTACAAAATCTATTAGTCTCACAATAACATTTTGTGATCATTGTATGTTGTTCTAGTGTGGTGAATTTTTGTAGAATTTTGCGAGGACGATTGAAGTATCAATGATTCGTAAGTAGAAAGGTAAGTGATATTACGAACTGGCAACGAGGAGGTCGTAAACATAGGAAGTTTCTATGATCCCACATGCTGCTACGCGAACCCTAGCTACATATGTGTACTGTCCCTTGAGGGATTTTTTGAGAGTTTTATAGATAGCATATGTGGCAGTTGAATCTGCGGCAGAAAAAGATTCGATTTTACATGCCAGTTGAGCTAGCGATAAATGGTGAGGTCCTGTCGTCGATTCAAGCTGGCGATAGGTTCCTGTCGTCAGTTGAACTGACGACGGGGACTCATTTTTGTAATTTTTTTAGGGTAACTATATATTTTTGTAATTATTTTTAAAAAAAATATTATTTTTTAAAAAAATTCGCCCTCGTCTTGCCATAAGCCCATAAGGACTTACGAACCAAATAGTTGGACGGACTGCACTTCAGCCCGTGCCGGCGTCCCAACCTACCGGCCTGGCCACGCAGAGGCGTCTTGTCTTCTCCACCATTCGGCCATCTCTTTTCGCGGCCCTGCCTAGCACCATGTGCCGTGGCCCGTGCCACTCCCCAGGCGCGGCGCACTTTCTATCGTCCGCACCGCACGGCGCACTCCCTGCTCCGTGGCCCGTCAGGCCTGCGGCCCAGTTTCTCCCCACCCGGTAGAGGAGCTCCAGGCGCGGCCTAGTTTCTCCCCACCCGGTTGAGGAGCTCCACGCGCGGCCTAGTTTCTCCCTCCCTCGTAGGCAGCCGAGCACCAGACGCTTTTCGGCGATTCAGCCCGGACGCCGCGCGCTGAGGTAGGCACGCGTTGCTTGCAGCTATGGGCTACTTCGACGCACGCCCTTGGCAACCTGTGTGGTAGTTCCGCTTCCCGAATTGGCCCAAATTGGCTCTTCTTTTCTTTTCCTCCCGACATGCACGGCAGGGAATGGAAGAGAACAAATACTAGTCAACGCTTGGTGTTTTCCTTTCGGAAAAGGAAAGCATCGGTCCACTTAAAACTGTTAGCACCACCTGTCGCCGTCGATCGGCACCGTCGGCACAGCAACGCTCCAAAATTTGCTGCCGGGGTCAATGTTGCCCGCTTGCCACGCTTTTGCTACGTGGAATTAGAGCATATATAATGCGGGTGTTTAGAGATATACTTAGCAAATAAAAACTAATTTTCTTGCCACGTAGGACAGATAAGGTACTTATTTTATAGCATCAATGCTTAAATAGGCACCGATGCTTAGCGAGTGTTTATGTACATAACTATATCTAATTAATAAAATAATAGATACACAACATCTAAGCACCGTTTTCTTCCTTGTACATGTCCTTACAAGTCGCACGAGAAATACCCACATCCTCGTGACCTCGTGGGCTCATGGCCATAAAAAGACTTGTGCTATGCATCGTATTCGCATATTACTGTCGAAAGCGTCGAGACTCAAGATGAACCGATGCAAATACCACTACATAAAAAAAAACGTATTGGTTATAGGATCAATCCGTGTTTTCACCGTGCTAGTAATTTTTTTGGAGCAACTAGTGCCGAACGTTTGATACAACAACACCAGAACAATAAAAAAACACTCCGTGCACCATTTCGAGCCAACTGTTGTAATAAATTAAGTAAACGCCTGCAACAAATCGTACCCAGAGAAGGCACCCCGATGATGATGAGTAGCAACAGCACATCATCAAGAGTGTTGCGTGGCACCGGAGAGGAGTCCGCGACGATGGAGCTCAGGCGCTGCTTATGGAGACCATCGCCGGCGGTGGAGCTCAAGATGTCGTGGGAGCTCACGGTGGGCGTCGATGGAGCTCGTTCGTGCACCATGACTGGAGCAGGGTGCTCGCGTGTTGCTCGACAGCATGTTGCCTTGGCCAGAGCTCGTTGGAGCAAGCGACAACACCTCTCGCATGGCCAACGGCTTGTGTCTTGGTCCTGGCCTGGCGTAGCATGCCATTCCAAATGGATACAAAAGGAGAATTAGAGGAGAGAGAAGGAGAAGATAGGTTGGTTGCCTTGGTGGGCTAGGTGGGGAAGACAACGTGCTTGGGGAAAGTTGGAGAATGAGATAAGGATTACATGGTTGGAACACGTGGTCTAACACAGACATGAGGCAGCAGAATGAATTTGTGTTGTGACGAGTGGCAGCGTCTGATAACTTCACTGACATCGGATGGCTGGGTGGTATCATTGTCCTTAATCCAAGATTTCATACTGCTTTCCAAGAACAAGTCTATGAGCAGCTATATGGACGTAACAGGAAGTTTGTTGATCACAAATGGATTAAATGGTCTCATATAAACACTTTGGACAAATATAGTGGTGTTTATCAGCTGTTTCATCGAGTAGGTCTTCATGACCTTATGGCACTGAAGCAAAAATATGACGATGAGCTCATTAGGCAATTTTATGCCACAGTGCATGTCTCTGCAGATTTGCAATCTTTCAAATAGATAACAGTTACTAGAAACTTGGAGAGCACAAAAGAGAAATTTGAGCGAGTTTTAAAAGTTCAGTCCAGCACTTGGGAGAAGATCTTTGATAGTCCTGCTTTACTAGCTCCCGCTTGATCTGACTATTATGATTCCTCTGTCAGGTGTAAGCTAGGGACTATTACTGGACTTAGGCCCTTACCAAGCATTATTAACAGGATCATTAATCATACTTTTTACCCCAAGAGTGGTAATTTTGATGCAGTCAGGGGACATGCTTGGAATATTATAGATCACATTATGAAAGGCATAAAAATTGATGTTGTGGATGTAATTCTCCAGGGCATAGTTTCCTCTAAGAATGATAGAATTAAGAGGATTTACTATGCACCATATATCATGGCATTAATCACGAAGAAAATCAAGTATCATGGTGGATTGGGATCAGTTCACAAATCTTATAAGCCTCAATATGGTGTTCCTCCTAGTCGTGGCAGTGTTGAAGTTGATACTAACGAGGCTCCTATTTATTCTTGATGCTCTGCTTGAGGTATTCTTGCAGAGTTCTTCAAAATCGACTCATTCTTAGTACCTTGCAAGAAATGAAGGTGAGCAAAGCGAATTTGAAAATGAGACCCATAGCAGGCTAGTTGAAATGGCATCAATTCAGAATGATTTCTTTGAGGAGTCTCATAACAGGATGTCTGCCCTGATGGAGAGTATTAATGACTTAGAGGGGAGTTTGAGGACTCCTCAGCGATACACTCGTCGTCCTCCTCCTCCTACTAGGATATCCTCTGTGACACCTGTTCCTCCTTGACTCCTGCTTGCTCTGCTTCAGCTCGGCTCGATTTCCTCCTCGGCACACCACTGAGACAGTGGCTCAGGATCCGGCACCTATTGATTCAGCATCTCAGGATCCGTCATCAGCTCCTCCTCTAGATCAGGCCACCGCTTCTTAGAACTCAGCTCCTCTAGGCCCAGAGCCTCAGGATCTAGTTCGGCTCTGCTCGACCAGACTCAACCGAGGGCCTCGTCCCTCCTCCTCAGGACCCAGTCATCTGAGTTGTTTTTTGGTACCTTGATGCCAAAGGGGGAGAAGTGAGAAGACATAGGTTTAGGGGGAGCAAGCTTTTGCTACTATTATATATGGACTTATATGTGTTATGTACTCGTGATGGACTTATGTGCTTGTAATAGTTTAAATCTATGCTTATTATCATGTTGAACTTGTTGGGTGCTGTTTATGCTTATGTTATTATCTTAAAATGCAATTTCAATTATTGTCATATCTCAATATTGCATTTCCTCAAGTTCAAATATGCTAAAGAAACTCCGCCAAAATTTCACGAAATCTCTACATGTGCTTGCAAATTTTTCTGTCCCTTATATGCACATGTTTAGGGGGAGCTTTCTTTAAATTAGATTTAACAAAAAAAATAATTCTCATACATTCATTTGTGCTTATTGCAAGAATTGTTTTATTGTTAAGTTATCAAAAGAATATACACTCATAGTATATTCAAACCAATCTTTCTCACATATTATTTGTGTTGTCATCAATTACCAAAAAGGGGGGAGATTGAAAGCATCTAGGCCCCTAAAAATTGTTTTGGTAATTAATGATAATATGTGAATATGGGATTAACGTGTTTATTGAGTATTTACAAGGTTAAGTCCTATTGGTGAACTTATTGACGCAAAAGTTGCATGCAAATGGACTACATGAAGACCTTTTGGCTCAAAGACAAGATACAATAGTCTATGATCCTTTTTTGTATTTTACCGGTCTTAGGAGATTTGATTGGAAGACCGGATTATAGGATAAATGCCATACTATTAAGAGAGATCATGGCTAGTAGCTTGATAGCATGTTCTTGTGCCATATGGATCAATTTAGGATCATGCATACATTTGAATTTGAACTTGAAATTGAATTTGAAAGCTTTAAGTGCTTCTGTCCAAAATCAGTAGTACCGCAGTTATAATTGCGGTTGTACCGCTTAGTACGGTATTACCGAACTTTACTTGGCGGCGATCTGGGATTTTGAAGGAACAACCAATGAGCGAAAATCTTGATGCGACCGCTCTTTGAGCGGTACTACCGTATTGCGGTCATTCCGTTTTTTAGTTGGCGGTTCAAGAAAACCAAAAGCGATGCATTTTGCCAAAGAGCCGCTCATGAGAATCGGTCGTATCGCTCGTGAGAATCGGTCGTCATCCGATGTGCGATTATCTGCGAAATTTATGAGGCGGTTTAATAAAAAAAGATACCGGTGCATTTATTCGAAACTTCGTTTGGAAATCGGTCGTACTGCGTCTTAAAGCAGTTGAACATGCCTGCGGTTGTCTTATTTTATATGGCGGTTTGAAAATTCCGGAACACATGTATTTTCATTGAAGTTTTGGAAGCCCTACGATCGGTTGTACTGCTCGTCAATCTTGACTGACAGAAATGCGGATGTATCGCACTTTAGTTGGCGGTCGTTCCGATTGGGATTTCCAACGACTATATTGAGTATTTTTAGTAACTATTCTAGCCGTTAATTGTGCATTGACTTAAGCGGTCGTCTGGCTCCTTGGCTATGATCGTTCGATTTTCTTTGAGAGTTGGGGGTTTGGTCCCCAACGGTTATAATTGTTGGTGGGGGTTATAAATACCCCCCCCCCAAACTGCTCAAGGCTGGTAAGCTAGAGTCCATTTAACATCTAAAGAGCCTTGAGAGCTTTGTGCATTCACTCAACACTCAAAACCTCTTGTGCGTTCATTGTGAGTTTGTTGAGATTCATTCAAGTGCATTCATACTCCTAGTTGATCCATTTGCACTTGAGTGCCGTCAAGTGAAGGCCGTTGATTTATTACTCTTGGAGTGTTGCCGTACTCCTAGACGGTTTGGTGGTGGAGCACGGTGATCTCTTCAAGAAAATTGTGAAGAGGCCCGGTGCAAGTTTGTGAGTGGTTCGGTGTTCACCATCTCCGGAGCGGAGGAAGAACAACCATAGTGATCGAGAGAAGGCTTAATTCGTGGAGCTGGCTTGAGGTGTCAAGTTTCCTCAACGTGGACTAGTGAAGACCGGCAAGTCTTCGATACCACGGGAAAAACATCGTTGTGTCATTGTGGTTATTTCTAGTCTTTACATTTCCGCATTTATATTTCTAGCTTGTTTATTGTGATTGAATTGCTTAGCTAGAAGTGTAACTTGTTTAGACTAAGTTATTAATTGGCTCAAATTGTTAAAAAGTTTAAAAATCTCCTATTCACCCCCTCTAGTCGGTTATCCTTGATCCTACAACATGTGATTTGATATATTTGAACTTATGTGCTATGTCATTTGAACTTGTGTTGAAACGGATGTGTCTTAAGTTCGCACTCCCATCGTTAAAATCCTGGCTCCGCCACTGGACATAGCTACATTTTCTTCCTTGTACATGTCCTTACAAGTCACACGAGAAATACCCACATCCTCGTGACCTCGTGGGCTCATGGCCATAAAAAGACTTGTGCCATGCATCGTATTCGCATACTACTGTCGAAAGCGTCGAGACTCAAGATGAACCGATGCAAATACCACTACATAAAAAAAACGTATTGGTTATAGGATCAATCCATGTTTTCACCGTGCTAGTAAATTTTTTGGAGCAACTAGCGCCGAACGTTTGATACAACAACACCGCAATAATAAAAAAACAGTCCATGCAATATTTCGAGCCAACTGTTGTAATAAATTAAGCAAACGCCTGCAACAAATCGTACCCAGAGGAGGCACCCCGATAGTGATGAGTAGCAACAACACATCATCAAGAGTGTTGCTGTGGCACCGGCGAGGAGTCCGCGACGATGGAGCTCAGGCACTGCTTATAAAGACCATCGCCGGCGGTGAAGCTCAAGATGTCGTGGGAGCTCACGGCGGACGTCGATGGAGCTCGCTCGTGCGCCATGACTGGAGCAAGGTGCTCGCGTGTTGCTTGACGGCATGTGCCTTGGCCAGAGCTCGTTGGAGCAAGGCGCGACGACACCTCTCGCATTGCCAATGACTTGTGTCTTGGTCCTGGCCTGTCGTAGCATGCCATTCCAAATGGATACAAAAGGAGAATTAGAGGAGAGAGAAGGAGAAGATAGGTTGGTTGCCTTGGTGGGCTGGGTGGGGAAGACAATGTGCTTGGGGGAAAGTTGGAGAATAAGATAAGGATTACATCGTTGGAACACGTGGTCTAACACGGACATGAGGCAGCGGAACGAATTTGTGTTGTGACGAGTGGCAGTGTCTGATAACTTCACTGGCATCGGATGGCTGGGTGGTATCATTGTCCTTTTTTTTTTTTAACAAACTCCACTGCAAACTGTTGTTAATCAAACAGTGGTAACACGCACAAAAATCCAGCTATATATCCAAGCCCCACTCTTGCATGTACATAAAATCGAGATCACACGTAGGTTCAAGACTTCAAGGTGTCACTGTGACGGATGTTTTCGGCGTCACGCTCATAATTCACTCCACGAGAGGGGCTAGCTAGCGTGACGCTCAAAACAACGGTCACACCCGAAGAATCAATCAACCACTACTAGTTAGCGGTAGAATTTATGACGTAGAGTACACTGGTGGCTGAGCGGGCCTCGCCTGTCTCGTCTGGAAGCAACAGTGAATCCTATGCCGGATGCGTCAATCTTGACCCGGCCAGTTGCCTGAGAGCCAGGAACAGAGACAAATCAAGGGCGCCCAACCAGCAACTGAGACACATGCATGCATATGCATACGCACACGCACTGTGGCAGGTGACAGAACAGTGGTGATGGCTAACCTGCCGGAGCATGCAGTGCGTAGCTAGCGCCCGCCCGCCCGCTGTACCGCGCGCGCGCAGTTAATTTTGTGGTCGTTAGCCCGTGCGCTCCGCTAAGTGGGGCACCGCTAATCGATCGATCTCGCTCTCTCGTTTAGGGTATATACAATGGTATAGATATCTACTATCTATAATAACTATCTATGTCACTTGTAGATAGTACTAAAGTTAGCTCATACAATGGTATAGATGGCTGCTGTTTTTTTAGTTGTCTTTGTAGAACACACAATCTTTTAATGATTTCTTGTTTCTTGTGCTATAATCGGCTATAGGATTGTAGACATCATTTTTCTCTCTCTTCATTCTCTTTCATCCACGTCAGCAAAAATCTTATGTAACAATAGTTATAGACGGCTGACATAAACCTATTGTACATACTCTTAGTTCGTGTCCATGTCTGATCTGACAGTACGGGTGTGTGACGATCTATTCTTCCTCAAGCCGCGTCAAATTAGCTGTTGTTCTCGTAATCTTTCACTTTCGGGCGTGACGCGGGGATTACAATGGTTGGTTTCTGTTTTCCACTTCACGCATCTTTTTGCAGTGTCATCGAGTTCATTTTTCTTCCGAGGCTCGTTTGGAATATTGCTCAGCCAAACAAGCCCTCGGAAAATAGTTTTCCTAAAGCTATCATTTAAATAGCTGGACTGAGTAAAGTAAGCTTGACCATCACATCAGAGTCCCACAAGACCTGGACAAATACAAGGGGTCGAAGCTGTCCTCAACTGAATGAACCTAGTGAATAGCGATACTGAGCTGGATGCAAGAATCTGTTAGTATCATATCATGTATCGAAGCCTCTCAGAACAAACACACGTGCGTAGCTAGCTAGCACCCGATACATACATACACATGCATAGATACGTTTCCTTTTCCATAAAATAGCCATCAAATTAGGGGGGTCAATCCTGCGGTGCGAGGCTGTTGGACTAACGTAGCCACAACCACAGAGGACTTGCTCCAACGCCATGTAAAGGGACGTGCCAAATTCCCAACCAATTCGTCACTTCTTTGCAGATTTGCGACTAAATTAATACTACTACGCAGGGTACGCATAACCCCACAATTCTCACTTTGCCACCAAACGGCATTCCCATTCGCCGTTGCGTGCTTCAGTGACTCTTTACGACTTTACGTCCTTTCATTAGGCGGCCAGTGGCTACTACTACTACTAGTTTTGAAGGAACGTGCGTAAAACAAAGGCATGGATCGTGCAGATATATGGGTCGTCAGGTACGTAGCACCGTAGCAAATTTGTGGAGATCAACGAAAAAAATACACACCCAACCACCGTCCCGTTGATGTGATTTGCACCTTGGCCTTTTAGCCAAACAGCTGCGTACCATGTCCATGCATACGGCCGGTCGGGACTGCAATACTATCAGTGGCAGTGGCTTATCCAGAATTTTGAAGATAGATGTTGAAAGTTATAAAAATACTATTTAATGATTTTCCTAAGAAGTCGAATAATTCATACATTTGTGTTTCACTGGTGGTAGGTGGAAGTCGAATAATTCACATAAACAAGAAGATACTTATCTGATTTTATGATTGTCAGTCTACTCTTAAATTGTTAGGGTCCTCTCTTTGTGAAATTTTGGATATTATTGGCCCCATGAAACTACCTAAATTCCTAGAGTAGCTCTCTAACCGCAGAATTCCCATTTTAGCCCCATGTCGCCTCCTGCTGCCGTCGGAGACAGCAGTGAGGCACTCTTGCCCTCGGGCGCTGCAGAAGAGCACTGCTTTGCCATCCCCAACAGCGAAGGCACTTTCTCCAGGTGTGGGACGGTAGCAACTCGCCTCCCTTCGCCGCACGCAAATCCAAGAGGAGAGAGAAAATCCATTTAAGAATATTTTTGAAGGAATTTTTAAATATAGCAAATTAGCTCAAAAAATTATGAAATGTTTTTTTGGAGCATCCCAGAACGGTGTACTTACTTGTGTACTTTTTTCAGAATTTTTTTAAGTTATTAGTTTATCTCTAAAATTTATTTAAGTATACTGTTTGTAGGAATTTTATAATATAGAAAATGAGGTCCAAAAATTATAATTTTTTTCTAGGCTCCTTATACATTGTACTTGATTGTGTAATTTTTTTTATAATTTTATATGTTCAAAATTGTCTCGACAAATTAAGGGTTTAGGTCTCGAAATTTAGGACGAAAGGTTTCAGAAATTAGGGTTTCATGATTTCATGTGACTTGGAATGTGGGAAGTTTAGTACCACATGAATACTCTAGGTAAGAGACACTCCCTCCTCCGTACATCTGTCGTCTTGTCACTGTTGTCCCCCCTTGCCTGCAGTGCTCGCCTTTATGGCGTGCCGAATCTCAAGACCCGACTCTCGATTGATTCGCTCACGCGCCTCCACCAGCAAGGGTGTTGTGTGAAGCTTCATGGCGCCACACCGGTGTTAAACCAAACATATTAGAAACCCTTCCTGCAAACATGTCTTGTCCATTTAAATACATATAAATTCATATTTATTGCATATACAAAAGATTGTGCCGGTTCAAACCAGTTCAAACATTAAATTTTAAAACTACCATCCTTAATCATTAATAGAGCATGAAAGATTTGTTGCCAATTTGCCATGGCCACACCACTTAATTCTTTATGTGGCATTTTTAGAATTTTTTGCCGTATTGGCAACTTTTAGGACAATTTTATATGTATTCTGAAATTGTCTCCAAAATGAAGGATTTAGGTCTCAAAAATTTAGATTTTAGGTTTGAAATTAGGGTTTCATGAATTCTTACACAAAGTACTCATAATGAAATTAGGGTTTGAAATTAGGGTTTCTAATGGAGTTGCGATGTGCGTGTTCATACATAAAATTGACGACATTTGAAGCGTTACAAACATTACATGATACAGCGTGGTATGCAGGTTTATTACAATCGAGACACTCTTTGTTAATTTACGGTTTATTGTGGATGATATTATTTAATATTATATTATACCACGACTAGATAAGCTTGTGCATGAACCAAGCGAGGAAAATGTTTGGCATGTAGATGATATAACAATGTGTATGCTATGGTATGTTGTTATCGATCTACATGCCATGCATTTCCTCTGTTGGTTCATATATAACTTATCTAGCTGTGGTACATCTGATAAAGCGGGACATGACTTCTCCTACAAAGCGAGACATGACCACCCTTTGCAAAATAAGGCGTGACAACACTCTGCAAGCAACGACAAGCACAACGAGCATATTCGGCGAGAGACGCAATCTCATCTCGGCGTCTTGAGCGAGGCGTGAGGCTCGCGAGAGGTAGCACGAGAAAAAGAGGGAAATGGCGGCCGAGGCCAAGGCGACCGGTGAGGAGTACAACGCCGAGCTCGGAAGGAAGGGCAAATGGCCCTAGTCCACGCAGTAGTTCGGGTTATTTCGTAGTAGTCCCCCGTTTTACCCACCATGTTTTTTACTATCCCCTAAAGGCATGTATACTTACATGGTCCGGTTGCTTGTGTTGCAGTGTACCGTAGTAGTAGCGAGGATGACTAAAACAATTAGCCGAACCATCATGTTGTGTGACCACGTGTAACGTGCTTCTATCTGTGGACTCTAATATAGTTCTGGTTCCGTGCTTCTGCTAAGCCATCAAACCAAGCCTATATTGCAAGTAGGTCTCTTCTAGTCGAATCTCAGAAAGAACCATTCGCACCGACATCGAATTCTCCATGTTTTAGGGCATCTTCGTAATCTGTGGCGTTCTCGGCCCTTCAATTGTATTCTGTACAAGCTTCATAAAATACTTTCTTTAACTCCACAATAGTGAAGTGATGTCATCAAGAACCGTAGTGACCAAGATATTATTCCTTCTTAAATGCATTGTACTGCAAGGGGATGAATGTCTCTCACAAGTGTTGTATGCCATCAAACGTTTTTATATGAAATTTGGTTAAGAAGAAAGTTAATAAGCACAATTTGGTTAACACGGGAGCGAACAATGAAAACTTCCCACATTCTAAGTCACATGAAATCGTGAAACCCTAATTTACGAAACCTTTCGTCCTAAATTTCGGGACCTAAACCCTTAATTTGTCAAGACTATTTCGGAACATATAAAATTATGAAAAAATTACAAAATCAAGTACAATGTATAAGGAGCCTAGAATTTTTTTTATAATTTTTGGACCTCATTTTCTATATTATAAAATTCCTACAAACAGTATACTTAAATGAGTTTTAGAGAAAAAATAATAACTTAAAAATTCTGAAAAAATTACACAAGCAAGTATACTGTTCTGGGAGGCTCCACAAAAAAATTCATAATTTTTTGAGCTTATTTACTATATTTATAAATTCCTCCAAAAATATTCTTAAATGAATTTTCTCTCTCCTCTTGGATTTGCGTGTGTCGGGGTGGGGGGGAGGCGAGTTGCTGCCGTCCCACATGGTAGCAGGTGCCTGCTGCCGTACTCGAGGGCAGCAGTGCCTCTTTGCTATCCTGACAGCGAGAGAGCGATAGGGGGCCAAAATGGGAATTCTGCGGCTAGGGGAGCTACTCTAGGAATTTAGGTGGTCTCATGGGGCCAATAGTGTCCAAAATTCCTCTTTGTGTATGTAATTGCAAACAACATCCCGTAATTTGTTTTTTTTTTTTGCAAAAAACATCATAGCACTTTTCAAAAATCACCAAGTCCTAATGGATAGAGCCCCGACAATTCCACAGTTCATCAGGTTAATTCATCTAGCCTGATTGGAGAATGCTGGTATGCTACTCGGCACTTGGATTATGAAAGGTGAAACAAAGAAAGAAAAACTAGAGATAGACTTCAAAAGTAGACTAATGAACTGTATTAGTTATCAACAAATTCAATGAGCTAGCATCTTTTGAGTTTTAATACAGAATGAAAGCTACCAAATACTCCTGTAAAATAATTAATAGAAATGCATTGCAGTTTTGAAGCATACCATATCGGCAGTGAATTGCTTTGCATGTTCGTCAATCAGTGGCAAACCTAGGATTTGGGAATTGGGATTAAATTCATGCACCTGTGTCCTTATGTAGCTGCTACTGTCGATGTGCAAGCAGCATGACTGCCTTCTTGTGGTTCTTCGTCGTCGGTCTGGCCACCTCTCTGCTCCCTCCTCCTCCTCTCCGCCACACACACATCAAGGTTGCCCCATCCCCTTGGCGCCCAACCGACCACAGCTCCATCGCCCGCCCTTCTGCTGACTACTTGCTTGCGATGTGCCACCTTCGCTTCTCGCCTGCATCTTCTTTTATGAACAAAACCCATTCTTTGATAGAACAAACACGTGTATGTTTCTTCTAGCAAGATGTGAATTCGTGGTGAATGAACTTGTCTCAAAACGTATGAATGAACTTTGGTAGTAAAAGACGTCTTTGGCTACTTGGCTGATGATATTTGGCAAATGACTCACAACAAAGAAATTGATGAAACAAAACAACCCTCACCAGATGGACATGGCCACCGCCCACCAGCCACACCCACGCGCTTTGCCCCGTCCCGCTCACGGCTCCCCCCGCCTCGATCCTCGGTCCTCAGAGCAGCGGGCGGGTGCGGCATGCCTCGCCTAGTCACCCCCTCCCCTTGTCTAGCACACCCCGCTGGCTCGGAGGTCGGAGCTCGGTCGCTCGGGCCGTAGAGCGCGATCGCCCTTCTCCCACCTCACTCCTCTCGAGTTCTTTGCAACCCACGACCACCACCCCACCGCTTCGCCGCTTCGCGCGCCCGCTCGGTGCTACGTCGCGACCTACCTACCATCGCCGCCGCAAGGGCCAAGGCACCGCAAGAATGGTTGTGTCTGTGTGTTTCAGAGAGAGAGAATGTGAGATCGAGAGAGAGATGAGTTAGCTGGTTAGGGTTTGCCTAAATGGGCCTTGGGATATTGATTGGGTCGAGCCATTGCATTGTGGCCTTGTGGGGGAAGCCTGCAAGCCACTGGGCTAGTGGCCAAATGCGGAGCTAGAATGTTTGGTTTTGGTGGGCTGTATGAGTGTCGAGTACATACATATATTATACCTCATATGTACTGATTTTTTGTCCAAAAATTTTGAGTGTTCAGCTGAACACCCATGACACCCCCCGCGCCTCCCTATTGCGTGCTGTTTTGCACACACGAAGGAACGTACTATATTTGTTTGGATAGATGATTCCATCTTGTTGAATGATGTAAGGAAAACATCAAAAAAAGAAAAAAGGGACCGGTGATAATGATGTACGGTATCCAAGGCTCCAAGCGTAATGGTACACGTACTAGTTCAAAATGCTAACACATGCTACGCGGAATAAGATAGCCATTGCAATATCACTACAACTACAAATTCGAACAAATAAAGATATTTTTGGAATTTTACATACACTAGTCGAATCTAAATTTTGCAGGGAATAGGAATACTACTCCTTTTATGCAAAAATGAAAACAGGTGAAACGCATGGACGCAAAACGGAGGGCAGAAAAGAGAAGTGGGGAGAAGGAAAGACCTTCGTCATCAATGAGCTGACCGACCCCACGGCCCCCTCCTGCTCCCACCACCCTCACAGGCCATAGCAATGATAGATCTTCCAACCTAGCAGAGCAGGAAAAGAATGACACCACGAAGGCCTCACGAGTTCTTCTAGCTCCTAAAACTTGACAAAAAACAGCAGGAGACAGCGCGCGCACCCACCTCGTTCTGGGTTGGATTGGGCATCTTTGTTCCTGATGGGGAATTGCGCCGGCGTGCAGGGGAACGCGGAGATCAACCCAGCCTTCAGTGCTCCCACCTCGTCAGGTTTGTTTCTTGACTACATCAATGTTTCAGTAATATCTAGTCTACCTTGTCTGCTTTGGTTCTTGCAGTGTTTGGTTTTGTTCTTAAGATTTAGAAACGGGCGTTTTTTGATTCCTTCTGTTGCACTTGGGAAGAAGAGTCCAACTTCAGTTATCAATTTTGCATTTCTTTTTTGTTTATTATTTCTAAAAGAGAACAACCAATTTAGTGTTCCACTCTGGGATTATTGAATGGCAAGTGGTGAGCAAAATTACACAATTTTCAGTGAGGTGCATATGGTTTGTCCAAACAAAGAAAGAAAGTAGGACTGGTTCCAAGAATGGTAGCAGGTTTCCTTCACAATAATGTGAGTTTTATTAGGAAAGAAATAGCACTCAATTATCAAAACAGTGCATAAAAAAATCTCAGTTTCTTTGCTAAGTACAGCTTCATGCTTGCGATCCAGGGACTGGTTCCAAGAACGGCAGCAAGAATGCAACCGATACCAGCACCTTCGGTACTAAGGCTTCTTGTTCTTCGTCGTCGGTGCCACCGACTCCTCGGACCGAAACGGAGATCTTGCAGTCGTCGAATCTCCGGAAGTTCACCTTCAGCGAGCTGAAAGGCTCCACGAGGAACTTCCGGCCGGATAGCCTGCTGGGGGAGGGGGGCTTCGGCTCCGTGTTCAAGGGATGGATCGATGAGCGCACGCTTGCGCCCGTCAAGCCGGGCACCGGGATGATCGTCGCGGTGAAGAAGCTCAAGCTAGACAGCTTCCAAGGGCACAGGGAATGGCTGGTTGGTCAACTTGCAGCTCCTGTTGTGTCTGTTTAGGCTGAAGGTTTAGTGAGACGGAGGTGTTTAAATTGCAAAAATCTTGTAGGCTGAGGTCAATTACCTGGGGCAATTATCCCACCCTAATCTTGTGAAGCTTATTGGGTACTGCTTGGAGGACGAACAGCGGCTTCTCGTGTACGAGTTCATGCCAAGAGGCAGCTTGGAGCATCATCTTTTCAGGAGTAAGTTCTCAAATTTTCTCTTGTGTGATGTTCTCATTTGCATGATATGTTTAATTCTTGCTGTTGGAAATGAGTGGGTGACAATGCTATGATGTTGCAGGGGGTTCACACTTCCAACCTCTGCCATGGAATTTACGGATGAAGGCTGCACTTGAGGCTGCCAAAGGACTCGCTTTCCTGCATAGCGATCAGGCTAAAGTTATTTACCGTGATTTCAAGACCTCCAATGTTCTTCTCGACTCGGTGCACATGCAAATCAGTCTCTATACAATACTTACAACTTACAAGTCAGATGAGCTATGATCTAAAGATTTTTTTTGTCCTCCTTCGACTGCTTACAGGAATATAATGCAAAACTCTCTGATTTTGGCTTGGCAAAAGATGGTCCAAGTGGTGATAAAAGTCATGTCTCTACAAGGGTCATGGGAACACAAGGATATGCTGCCCCTGAATATCTCGCGACAGGTAATCTTTGTAACACGCATTACCAGCCAACTATTGTTTGTCTATTGTTTTCATGCATCTTAGTGAAAGGGGACATTAATTGATTGTGCTGAAAAAGGGGGGAAATAAAGAGTATTGCTATATAACTTCCGACAGTTTTTTGAAGCCAAAACTGTTACTTTTCTGTTCGTTAGATGTGCTATAAGATTCGTATTGTTGATATGCTCTAAGAAAAAAATCATAATAGTTGAATTTTCATTCGTTCGATATAATTTGAGATTTGCACTTTTTCTTATATGATGAATTGGGTCCGAATTTATTATGATTTTTTATTCGGAATATAACGGGTTCACCGCATTGCCGTATTTTGTTAATATATAATTTTATTTTTTGTCTTTGTTTTTGCTCACTCTCTCAAAGTACATGTGAAGAAACATAACGGGTTCACCATATTGCCGTATTTTGTTGGTATATAATTTTTTTTCTTTGTTTTTGCTCAACCTCTCAAAGTACACGTGAGATTTTGAATAATGTGATGGAAATATGAGTTATTAAGACTTTCAAGAATAATTACAGTGACCAAGAACCAAAATTACATAAATAATTTACTGTAATTTATGTATAATAGAGTTGTAAATGAACTTTCAGAATGTGACAGTTTTTTACATAGAAAACAGTCGAATTATGTGTAAACAGACCCGAAAATAAATCTCCATTTTTTTAGCATTGTCTTCGTAACTATTTTTCAGGTTCCATATTCAAGAACAACATTGCTCTCAAGTCACAATATTCATAGTTTCTGTTGATGGCTGACGCAATGCCCGCTAACGGAAACGAATTCTCTGGGGGAGGGCCTCACCGTGAGGCCCTCCCCCTTGTCCCTTGGATCACCCGGGGGGGTGTGGGATGAACGGATGGGAAGGAGGGGCCTCCCCCAAGGCCCTCCCCCATGCAATTAATTTTCCCCGCTAACAGTGGGGCAACAAGACATCCCTTCATGGGGGAAATGGAATCTTGGTAGCAAGACATGGATACTTCATGGCGCGCATGCTGTTGGCCAGGCACTCGGCGAGAACTCACACATCGCTTCTTCTAGCTGGAACACTCACACTGGACGCTCACGAACGCAAGGAGAATAGAGAAACGAGTTTGGTGCTACTCAACTTCTCAGCATTTTCTATTTTTCTCCTTCTCTTATTTGTACTCAGTAACAAGAGACTTACAAGCAACTAATAGCTCTAATGCACTACTAGTAACTCCATGCACAGAATGTGCCCACTAGTGCTGTCGTTTCTAGTCATTAGTGTCCACTAGTTCTGCTGTTTTCTAGTCATTAGTGCTGCCATTTCTAGTCACATGCAAAATAAACACTAATGCTACATGCAAAAAACAATTGAGTCAAGATTATAGCTAACAATTTCTCCCCTAATCTTGACATGTCGACTCACCGTTGCGGATCGTCCGCAACCTCTTGCCACGCGCAGTGGCTTTCTCCTTGTTGCCACACGCAGCGGCTCCTCTTGCACGACTCATCGCGCCATTGACGGTCTTCAACACTTATCTTTGAGAAGTTCCGCCTTCCCACTCAGCACGGGTTAGCAACACAAACTCCCTTTATGTGTTACCGAATCCACGCAGCCGCTTCTCTACCACATGGTGCACTCTTTGAGGGACAGTACATTCGCCCTCGCCACGCGATCACTCTTAAAGGACAATAGATTCGCCCTCGCTATTAGCGACCGTGACCATGGGCGCCACCGCAGCCCATGCACCTGGCAGTTCTTCTCCTGGAGACACGGAGATGGCCCCAATGCCGTCTTGCCTTACCGGTTGTCGACGACGCTCCTTGGTAGCAGGTATTTGGGAGACATGCCGCCTCCACTCTTCACCGCTACCTGTTTATCGCACAACTTCGTTGCCGAAGACACGGCTCACCGGGCGACTCCGACCTCTGATTCTTCTTGCGACGATGGCCTCCATGCCATTGCCGTTTCTCGACCTCATGCCGACTTGTTTCTCGGCGTCTTCGCACCGCCTCACCTTGCCACCACCGACCTCTACCTCTGGTGGAGATTGCTGTCGTTGGCCTACTCCATGGCGATCACGTTGCTGCCGCTGGTGCGCACATCATGTGTGATTCTGGCGCACCACGCTGGCCTCGCTATGGCCACGTGGACCTTCGCCGTCGTGCTCCTGAGCGCATGGTGCTATGGCCGTGCGGACCTTCGCCGCCGTGCTCCTAAGCGCATGGTGCTGCAGTCGACTCGTCGCCGACACCCGTGCACCTTCGTCCAAACATTCCGGCTCTCCTCACCGCGGAGCCGCATGCTCCACGCTGTATGTTGGTCGCGCCGTCACCTACATGCGCCAAGACTGCGTGTATTGCCGCCACCGCCCCCCACACGCCAAGACACTCGTGTACACTCGCCGCTGCATTTGTGTGCCTCATCGCATGCATGCGCGCCTGCCCGCGACTAAGTGACGATTAGGCCGCTTCTTGTGCATGCTCGCTCACAGACACCCACGTCTCGGTAGCCTTATCTTGGTGCCCGCCGCGACGCGACTTTCTTCGCCAGAACGCTTCGCCGCCTCTCAGAATCGAGGTTGTCGCGACGCGCTTCGCGCTTTGTGCACCTTCGTTGCGTTGCGCGTATGCCATTGGCGTGCCTTTGCATCATGGCATGGCGAAGGCCACAGACTCAGAGCCATATCGCGCATGCCCTGGGCCGAGCCGTCATCGCACCGCCTAGGGCCGAAGCTGCTCTGTGCATGCCATGCCGCGCCCAAAGTTACAAGCAAACTAATAGCTCTAATACACTACTAGTAACTCCATGCACAGAATGTGCCCACTAGTGCTGCCGTTTCTAGTCATTAGTGTCCACTAGTTCTGCTGTTTCAGTCACTAGTGCTGCCATTTTTAGTCACATGCAAAATAAACACTAATGTTACATGCAAAAAACAATCGAGTCAAGATTATAGCTAACACATGCCATATCTGTTAGATTCACTTAGTTTTATATGGTGTGGTCCTTCATTGTGCTTAGATGTGCCTTTTGTTTAAAGGAACACATTTCTCTATAGCTATTAGGGTGATAAAACATTTTTTTAGCAGCAAAGAACATGATTCACTTGGAAAGAAGCACAGCATGTCTGTGGACAATCCCCTTTAGATTGATAATTGTTGTTTCATTCATGTGATGCTTATGATTTAGATACTTAAAGAATGTGATGGATGATGTATGACACCCTGTAAAGGGGAAAACATCGACACAAACTACTATGCTAATTGAAACAGCACTTTATGCTTGCCACATCTTTGGTTCATCCAAAAAAGAAAACTAGGATCTCCAGCTGGTTTCATGCATGAACTACCTCAAAATCAGAAATTGTGGTTAGTTACATCTTCCTTCCACTCAAGTCAACACAAGTTCTGATCACTAACTTGCCTCATCCTGTTCTTTAATCTACAATTGTGCACATGCTCTTAGGGTAAAAGTCAACAACGGTTTGCATGCATATGACTGACGGCAACTTGTGTGCTTTTCCCCACATTATGCACAGGCCATTTGACCGCAAAGAGTGATGTCTACAGCTACGGTGTTGTTCTTCTGGAGTTGCTGTCTGGGCAGCGCGCTCTGGACAAGAACCGCCCGCCTGGACAGCATAACCTGGTGGAGTGGGCAAGACCTTACATCACTAACAAGAGGAGGGTCATCCATGTCCTGGACTCACGGTTGGGGTCTCAATACTCGCTTCCGGCAGCGCAGAAGACCGCAGCGCTGGCGATGCAATGCTTGTCGATGGAGGCACGATGCAGGCCAGGCATGGATCAGGTTGTGACCGTGTTGGAACAGCTTCAAGAGTCGAAGTCCGCATCGAAAACTGGCAAGTAAGTAGGAGGATTGCTGGCTACAAATGCCTTCCTCTCCGGAGCATCCTCTTCTTGTAACACTTCAGGGGAGTAAAAACAGTGAACAGATGAGGGACTTGGGGAACTAGCTTTTGAATATGTCGAGAAGAGAATGTATTATATATCTTGCTTTCTGTACAGCTAGCTGTTACTTCTTTGCTGTGACTTTCTTTTCTGCTAATATATCTTAGCGGTACATCGGCGTTGTATTACAGGTTGGAAAAATTAGCTGTCTCAGCCTCTCAGGTACTGCAGTTAGTATTCCACGCAGATTTTGAACTGCTTTTGTGGAAGAATTATGGCCACAAATTGCACGATTATTTGTGTATGCGCTCAAGAGAACACTATGCGTGTCAATGAAACACGTCAGGCAACACCAACCGCATGAGGAAAGAAACTTCATATCTAAAGTTCTTATTGGTTACCTTGGATGCTAGAAATAGCTCTATTTTTTTGTCAATTTGAAACTATAATTAACATGTAATGTTCTCATTGCTTCGTTGATAGTAGCACATGAATAAATAGCAGAGAAGCCATTGGATACATTATTCTCTTCTTTCTCTACAAAATTACAAATCAGAAGGAGCTGTGCAAAGTTGCAAACCACAAGTACAAGAGTTGAGCAGTGTGTTAGGTGATTAATGAAAAAAGTCATTTAATGCTTGCATATCAGGATACTGAATCGCAGAACAGGTTTTACAATTGTTTAGGTATCTAGGAGATTGCAACCAAGCAATTTGCACCAAGTTCCCCACAGCAAGCTGAGAGCCTGAGATCAGGTGAGTTGAGGCCAAAGTGGCCGATTGTTTGACCAAGCCGTCTCTAGAATCTCCTGCCACCAGAATTATAAGCACGACCACCAGGATATTCACCACGGTGCTCGAAACCACGACCTCGACCTCGGCCTGCACCATGAAACTCTGGGTACTCTGGCCGCTCCCCGAAGGATTCGTACTGGCCAGAAGCATAACCCCTATGAGCCTCTACATAAGCACCTCCAGCAGCAGCAGGAGGTGGTGTGGCTGCTGCTGTTGGATGATAGCCATGCGGCTCCCCAGGCACAACATTATTTGCATAATTGCTCATGCTAGCCTGCTGGTATTGCTGCTGGCGTGCCAGAGACTCCTTGCGCAGGAATTCTTCTCTACAGTTTGCTTGGCGAGCTCGAAGTGCCAATAGTTTCTCCTGGTACTGTGCATTTATCTCGTTTAATCTCTGCACACAAACAGAAGAATCATGAAACAGCAGTTGTGCTACTGAAAATAGAATAAACAAAAGTTTCTGAATGAGATGAAACAAAAAATAGTATATCTCTACTACTTAAAAATACAAGTTGGTGGTGATCCGTTCTCTCCATGCCCTCCCACCCTGTCTCTCTCTACTGACATGTGAACCACGTTATCAGCTAACTATCTCCTCGCATCGTGCGCTCCCTACTCCTCTCCCGGTATCGTCTGTGACGCCGCCTGTGCTTCCACCTCTCCGCCCCGTTCTTCTGCTCTACTCCATGCGCTTCCACCTGCCGGATCTGGCCGCCACCGCCGTTCACCACAGCCCTAGCTCCGCGCACCTCCACCACTGCACCTACCCTTGCCGGTCACCACTCGCGGCCGGCGGTGCTCCCTACTCCTCTCCGTCATAGCCCCTCTGTCCCGCCGGAGATCTCAGCGCCTCTGATGCATGGACACGGCTGGAAGGTGGCGAGTCCGTGTTGAACACGGACACGGCTCGAACACATATTTTAGGCATGTCCGAAATTAGGCCCGCGAAAAAAAAAATATAATCGAACGCGTATTGGACATTTAGGCCTAGTCCATTTGGCCCAAAAGTGGTAGCCCAGCCCTTTTCGTTTTCCTTAACCCTAGCATTCTCCAATCTCCAGAGCCTCACTCCCTCATCCCTTCGACGCTACCCCTGTCTACTAAGCCGCTCGCTCCGACGGCGACCAGCAGCGACCCCTCCCTCCAGACGTCGCCCCTTCCCCTTCTTTCTCCCCGACCCCGACGCCCCTACTACTCCTTCCGCCCGGCTGCCCCTGCTGCCCGACACTGACGCCACCCGTCCCTATTCCCCGACGTCACCCATCCCTGCTGCTCCCTGACGCCGCCCGTCCCCTGCTGTTTCGGTGCGTCCTTCTCCCCGATGCCGCCCATCCCTTCTACTTCGGTGACGACGTTGAGTGATTCATTGATTCGTCCCATGCTCCTTCCCTGGTTCATGTGCTATAAGAAATTTTTTGTAGTTTGTAGATTGTAGCTCTTCCCTGGTTCATGCACTAGTTTGAAGAGCTGAATGAAGAACTGAAGAGGCGAGGAGCCGATAATCATCTTTAAGGTACATATTCCTACTTTACACTTTCAGTTTGACAAACCCGTAGAAAAACATTAAATAATACATATGCATATATTATTATTATTATTATACAGCCGTGTCCCCGTGTCACTATTTTTTAGAAAATGGTGAATCCCGTGTCCAACACACGTGTCCGTGCATCATAGTTCGGCGCCGAGCAGGTGGACGTGAGTGACGGTGATGCAGGGAGGCGACCGGAGGAGGGTTCTTGGCGGTAGAGGTGTAAGGGAGGAGATCTGGCAGTGGGGGAGCGGCACTGCCAACGGTGGGGGCACGCGGCGCACGACGTTGGCGTTCAGGCTCAGCAAGGGAGCAATTGCTTGCCAACCGTCGAGCTTGAACGAACGTGGCTACAAACTCAGCAGTTGCAAGCAAGTACGCGTTTGGGTGGAAGTTGCACTGAGGTAAGCCTGTTTGCCTATTTATTCTTCTCCGTCTCCCACCCCTCTCCCGATGCCGCCAGGTTGCCCAAATTCGTCCTCCTCCCTCCGTCTAGGGTAAGCCCGACGCCAATAATTCCCCTTTGCCTCTATCAATTTGGTTGATTTGGTTGGGGCGTGGCGACGGTTGAAGGAGTAGTTCGAGGCGACAGATTTCTACCAACCTCTTTCCCCTTTCTCCACTGCCTCCGGCCGCGGTTGTCAAGCGCCGCTCCGACACTGCCGCATCGTCGAGCTCTGGTGCCACGACCGCATGCATGTGTCCATCAACCCACGACTACCATGACAAAACCCTTGCGAACAGAGGGCAAGGCCGCTGATTTCTGTGAGCGGCGAAATGTTAGCTCATCGTGGACACCTAACTTGTTCGTTGACTGCCAATTGGAATTTGGTTTGTGTTACGTGTGAATTTTTGCCTAGTTGTTATTGTACTAACTTGGCTGTTCTCTTTGCTGTCCACTTGCCAATTGGAAATCTTAACTAAAGGTCCTAGCTGTAGAACATCAAGGCCCTAAAGTATGTGGTTGCTTAAAGGCTATGGCACGCAGTCTTGTGTATATTGATTAGTTTTTGTTTATGATCATGTAAGCTTAAGTCGTGCATGCCATGTGCATATATAAACCATTTCTTGCGTTTTTGCATATTCCGATATATGCTTGCTCTCACTGGTTCTGTTCGATGGGCACTGTCATCTTTGGTGGTGACACAATGATAGATATAATTGCCAGAAAAGTTTCTTTTGTGGAAGGTGAAAAGAACTGATATTGTTCTCTTCCAATGCTCTACAACCTTGTTTGACACTTGAGACCTTATTATATAAGCTTGTTCACTATTCTTTGTGTTTGTACCTGGACGGTATTTAAGTGCATCTAAATTTTACAAAATACTGTAACGTGTGAGCCTTCTATTAAGGGCAAAATTAGATTAGAGATATTTTCAGTCTGAGTTTGCAAAATAGTGAGGGCAATTTGTATGCTTTTCACAATGATTGCACATTCGAGTGAATAGTATGCTTTAGACACGGTAAATGACTGTGAAGGGCTATGCTGGGGACTATTGGCAGAGAAGCATGGGTGACAATTGTCCTGCTGCTCGAGGTAAACCTGTGCAAAGATTAGAGAACTACTTCGGTTTGTAATATCGTTGATTTCAGATCCATTGCAACCAACAGGCACTCTGCTAGTATGGTTATATGCCAGTGACAGTCCGCTCAATCATGCATGGCATTAGCTCGATATCTAACTTCCAAGCTTCCAAGGGCTGTATTTGGGGCAACATTAACCAGTATGCTTGTAATTGGGGAAACATTACCGTGACAACTTCCATTTTTGAGACCTTAAGGAGTTGCATGATCAAAAGAATATAAGAAAACGCTCCAGCATAAATTTTTTTTAATAAAAAAACTGAGAAGCGTGGAATTTGAATACAACCACCAAAACCTATGATTAGCTCAATTTCAGGACTACTTTAGTAAGCAAATCCAAGCATTAAGATCAATTCAAGCACAATAATATAGTAAACCAATGGATATGTGGATAAGCTTAAGACACACAAGGGGGCAAGTCCCCAATTCAATTTTAGTATTTTACCATGCTAACTTGCGAGTTCTGGAAGTATCATAATGCTCTAATCGTTTTAATAGCCTATATACATCTTTTGATACTAGAATTAAATGTAAGTTCTCTCTACTTTGAAACAAGCTATAATGGCAAGATGTGGATTGTTTACGCTAGTTAACTAATACGAATTACAATGAGTGTGATGATATCAGCGTGCAGAGTGAGAATGTGCATAGAGCTGCCCAACCTATGAAGAAAAAAACACCTTCTCCAGTTTCTAACTAGCAACATAAAACTATCTGTTTTCCAACATCCACCTGTGCAATTGTTCCTCAAAAGGCTAATCAAACAATAGAAACTCAATAAGTGAGAAGCAAATGATATTACGCTCTTAAGAAATGGATAAAGACCTCCTGCCATTAGTAGGACTTAAGGATGATAAATACTGTACACTGTATTGCTTGCACAGTTAGACTACTCTTGGTAGGTAGGGAACACAGGGCAGAATCATGCATTGTTTTTTCTACAAAATAATTTAACATACCTCCCTGTGCCTAGCATTTTCAGCATCCTCTGCATCATGTAGTTCCTTGGATAGCATCACGACGTCTTCATGGAAATTCTGCTCTAGACCTTCAAATGTACGAGGAAGATTATAATCCTCATACCTTGCTTCAATCCTATCAGTACGAGGATGGTCCCTCGATTCCTTGCTGGGCTGCTTTTCTAAACCAATCTTCAAATCAGATCTCTGTCCGTCGTAAAAGGATTGTGCACCCTCAGCACCTTGACCTGCATCAATTAGCAATATCGATCGGCACAATATTACATAACTGTGACCAAGAAGCAACAGTTTATATTTGCTTAAACATTGTCACACATAATACAAATTTACCATTGCTTCACAGCTAATCCTCTGTTGCAAAATAAAGGGTGCACATGTAAAATTAATTATGCCTCCAAAAAAATTATGCACCTAATATTTTGCAATGGACGAAACATGTTATCTCAAACGAAAAAAATCATGTCAAACTAACCAGCAGTAGTACATACCTTCGTTATATGCATATGGTGGAATCTGATTCGGGATGTTTGGTCCACCACGATCCCATTGACTCTGTCTCACCTTTGGGGCGGTATACTGATTCTCCCCAGCAGCTTGCCCAGAATCTCTTGCAGGGTAGCTATTATCAGGGTGTTGCTGAATCCTTTGCTGTGCCTGGTAGTGATGCAACTGGGCAGCCACCATAGAGTTGTTGTCTGCTTCACCATACTGCCCCTGCCCCTGTCCCCGTCGCCTCATTCTAACCTGAATGAGCACGGTACAGAAGCAACAATGTTGGCAAGATCAATTAAGAAATCTGGCCCAAACGAACACATCATCAGCTCAACATTCTACGAAGCCAAAAAACTAACATCCAGACAGTTCAAAGCTACCATGATTCAGTACCGACCTTCACAGCAGTATTTATTATATAATAACAACTAAATCATTAAATACTCACACAAGTAAGCAGAATCCTATATTATCATCGTGAACAAACACCCCGACAAATCGACAATGCTGCAGACAAATTTCCAGGTGTAATAAGCTCCCGAGTGTCACAAATCTCGGCGCTGTTCCCAGATTTCACCCACGACTACCGACAGAACAAACCGCTGACAGCAGTTGCTACTTGCTAGCACTTGAGAACGGATACATGATAACCAACCGGTCCAGTGAGCCGTGATGCCCTCCGAATCTCATCCCCGCACCCCAACAAGAAATTCAGTTTAATGGTCACGCTAGGTCGGCAAACCCTAATTTTCTGTGATTAGATGCAACGCGCAGTACCGCACGTCGCTCGATTACGTAACCCCATCTCCCCGAGAAGGCGGAGATCGAGACACGCGAAAAAAAGAATAACAAAGTGAGTAAAGAAAAAAAAAAGCGCGCACCTTGCGGCGTACCTTGGCGGCGGCAGCGGCGGCAGTGCCGACGTGGCGACGAAAGTGGCGGCGACGCTCAAGGCGGGGTGGGAGAGTCGGAACGGGGAGATGTGGTTGTGGAGGGAGATGTGGTTGTGGAGGGGGGCTGGTGGGGTGGGGAGCCGAGCGGGGCCAGGCAAGCGCAGGCGGGCGGACCGGACAGGTGGGCTGGGCGATGGCTCGGGCCCAATTTGAAGAAGATCACGAGTGATTTTAGATGTCAGGCTAGTGTGGAACCTACCCTGGCATGGCATGTGGTGGGCTTGCCCTGAGTGTTAGGCCGAAATATTTGCTTCGTGTAGGTGAGGTTGGCGCCGTTTGGGCTCAAATCGTGCCATACTGCCATGCTTAGGCCTTGTTTTACATGGATCAATCGGTCTACCGCAACTGCAATACCTATCTATGGGTACATGGGCTGCACGCGCCATTCTTTTGGACATGTTCTTTCGTGAAGGTTGGTATAATGTCATTCAGGGCTAGTTGTCACAACTTCCAATTATCGGAGATTACGTTCCTCTCAAAGAGAGAGAGAACAATTCTGCTATAGGCCCCCTATTTACTTCAACAAAGTTAGAATTCAGGTCTTACCACCTACAGATTTTCTAGCTCTCGAAGAGGCTGCTATGATGGGGAGAAGACAACACATGGTTTTATTTTTGTTAACACATGACCTAGAACATATCCATCATACAAAAAAGGGTACAAAACTACAGGGAAAATTTTTCCCAGCATCTGGCAGCATGCATGAACATGAAGCATCCAGTGCCTCTTTACGTGTCGTATCAACGCACGCTCCAGCGTGAGAAGTGAGAACGCGTTGCGCGAGTCCAAAACGTCTGCTCGATCGATCATCCGGGTCAAAACACATGTATTCTGACTCGCCTCACCGCGTGCCCCGATAGAACAGAAGCTTCCTTGTTCTTCAGTACGTGTAAAAGACCACGGAACGGAGTCCTTGTTCTTCACGTGTGTGTTCTCTTTACCTGTCCAACTTGGACTCGAACTTTGGAAGACTTGCTACTACGTACCGGGGAGCCAGCAAAAGCCAGGCACTCATGCGTGAAACTTGCCGGCTTGGCATTAACTATCGTTTACGTGCGTGTGTTTCATTTTCATCACCTTTGAAGTGATTATCTTTGGTCCAGTTGGATCGTTCTATTGTTCAAGGAATGATGAAAAACAAAAACAATTACTGGCAACTAGGAATATGCTCAATTCTGTGCTATTCTCAACAGAAGGAAGCGTGAAGGAAACAATAACCAGATCGACAAGGAGATGGAAGCGTTGATCTAATTTTAACTGATTTCAAATTAGAGTAAATTTCATTGTAATTGTACCATGATTTCGCTTTGCACCATCCTTAGCAAGTCTTTTACCTTTGCACCACATTTTCTTACTTTTTGTTTCACTTTTCACCAGAGGAACGTCTTGTCAGCAAGAAGGAAAATGAGAGGCGTGCGGGGAGCTTGCCGATAGCGAGACACGACTGACAAGGTGGCAGCAACTCAAAAAATAGAGAGAGCGAGTCATTTTGCCGTTGCCGCCGTTGCTATGGCCACCGCCGATGATACTCCGGTTATTATTCTCCGCTTTCGACCTATTTCCTAGCTTCATCTACCTCCCCTCTTTCCATCTTATGCCTCGCCGACGCCTCCCACGTTGCTGTTCACCGTCGGCGAGCACCGAAGAAGACGGCCAAATCCTTACCCTAATGCAAAGTGCAACACATGGTAAAAAAAGACGGTGCAAAGTGAAAAGATTTGCTAAGGGTAGTGCAAAGTTAGACTACGGTAAAATTACTTGATCAAAATGAAATTCACTATTCAAAATTAAGTATGAGCATGTTCCTTTGGATAACATTCAAGGTGCACATGGCAACTATACCTAACATCATGGGAGAAGAAACAGGTTGCTTTTTTCTTCTTCAAGAATTGATTTCATAGGCGGCTAATTATACAACACTTTGCTCACTCAGAAAGAGACAGATTCAAATGTCAATCCGCACCAACACGTCTGGTAACAATAAACTAACTAATCAAGAGAGCGCCACTGTGTGGACCACTTTGCAATGCTAAGCAAACGCCACTGTAGCCATCGGCAACCACTACCGCCACCAACCACTATGCTCAATTGACGCATAGCTGCTAGCCCTACATGGTTACTTAGAAAAATACACACAAAACAGTTTTGAGAATTTGGATCACAAGCTTGGTCAGATCAGGTAAAAGCAGGTCGGATTTGAGATTTTCAGATGACATCCACCGAAGAACCGTCTCGATCAATATTCCCAATTTTAAATACAAAATTTTGCATAAAACGGTACAATTCCTCCAAAATTCACATCAAAACGCTCCGTTCCAAATGCGGCCTAGGAGAAACGGGCCAAAGATATCGTGCTGCACTCCAAGAACTGCACATGTAGGCAGATGATCTCACACGCAGCTAGCAGAGCAGAGCAGAGCAGACCGGCTTAACAGTCGAGCTGCGAGTAGCCCAGCTCATGTGAGGGGTGCCGCTGCAGCGTAACAAACTCGTCGGTTCGGCCGACCTCCCTCCCTCCCTCCGTTTGCCCGGAAACAGACGGGGCGTCACGACCAAATCGCAGTCAGGTATTAAAGTTGGGCGAGATCGAGCCACATGGAGGGAACATGACACTGCCGTCTAGGCTCAGCACTAATATACACTAGTAGCCTGCGCGCGCCGCTTGGCGCATGAAGACAGATAAGAGTGTGTATCGGTGAGAACTAACACATGGATAGGAACGCAGAAGGGAGAAGAATGATTGTAGGAAGAGGATCAGAAAATCGCATGGAGGCTAATGGAACAATTTATATGGTTAGTAGTGGTTCTATGTTGGTTGTATCGCAGGGGTGACTGGCTGGATTACTGACGTGTATAATAGGCATTAGGTTTACCGCAACACGTGATAAGTTGCAGAAAATAGGAAGGGCAAACTGAAATGTAGATAACAACAGATGTTTCGTGAACTGCCATCACATGCCACCATCGGTCCTACATAGAGGTGGAAACAGATCGAATACGAATCGAATAGTCTCGAATACGAATGCATATTTTTAAAACGAATACGAATAATCTCGAATATGAATATGAATTCGAATATTCTCGAATACGAATATGAATCGAATGTCGTAACGAATACGAATTCGAATCGAATATTATCTCAATTCGGTCGAATACGAATATCCTACAACTTTTGCGATAAATCTTAGTAGAACAAATTTATATAACGTATGTACATGACTACACATCTACAATACAAAAATCTTAAAGCACTAGCACTCTACAGTGCAGTGCCAGTGTGGCCTAACAAGTATTCGTACACTTCAAACATTATATCACGTATGACAATAGAGATCATGCACGTTATTATCCTGACATATCATGAACGAGCACATCCCCCACAAGTCCCCAAATATTCAAATAATCATGTGCAATGCGCACATTTCAACCAACCTTACACACCTAAAATGAAACACAATCATCACTGTGTAATGAGTGTATATATAGTACTCATAACCACATAAATAGCTCTACATTGCCATCTAATTCAGATTTCAGAGTTGAAACCTAAAGTCCAAACATGCCAACCCAACCAAAGGGAAAACAACTGGCACTAGGCCACTGCCCCCTAGCCCGAGCCGGCACCAGGCAGCCACTCGGTTGGCCGGTTGGCTACTTGGCTTGGTGACTGTCTGACTGACTTGGTTCAGATTAGAGGGGCGTGGGCTTGGGCCGCTCGGACACTGGCCGATGTCGATCGCCGCAGCAAATAGGCGTATCTTCAGGTCACCGGCTATTGCCGACGTCTTTGCGTCTTGCCGCATTTGTTCTGAATATGGATACTATCCGAATCCGTATTCGTATTCGGCGTTATTTCTCATACCACATCCGGATTCGTAACCGGGGGAAAAAAACGGATAGTATCCGGATTCGGATTCGTTTTCTATTCGAATACGGATTATCCTTTACCGCTTACATTTTCTCGAATACGAACATCGGATAAAACAGATTATCATTTATCATTTTTCATCCCTAATCCTACATAGGGTTCCGGAGTAACCAGCCCTATACACAAAATATTACATTTGTTTCCAAAAGATTATATCATGTTCTTTAACACGAGACGATAGCTTGGAGACGTTACCGCAAACTAACTACAAATGATACCTGATCTTGCTGCCAGGCTGCAGAGTAGGGTGCAGGTACTGTGTGTAGGGACCGAACAGGTGTCGTGCGACAGTATCATACTGTCTATGGTCTGTTGTATACAAGATGAGAAGTTAAGCGTAATACTGCTAGCTGTGTATAGAACAGCCGAAAATAATTAGGCACGGAAAAATAAGTATACATACTATACCTGCTATCTAGCGTGAGGTCTTGTCATCTGAGCGGCTCTTCTTCATAGCAGAAGAGCCCACTGGTTCGGTTGATAGTCCATGCTTTGAGCTGTACAATATAGACAATATGTGAGATTCGGATCTGAGAATCCGGCATTAAGTTTAAGACATATGGCAATGCTATATGGTGCTGGGGCGACCCGCAGGGGCGGCGCGGAAGCAGGAGCTCTCTAACCCTAACTTGTGGAGGAAGATGGGGATAGGGCTCGGGCTGGGGGAATGCGAACGAAGAAAGGGGCTCCGGCGGGCACAAGGGGCGCGCGGTGCAGAGCACCCCCAACCCTAGCTCCCTAGCTCACCTGGAGGAGAATTGTGGGTGGGGAGACGCGGGGGCTCGCGGAGGAAGAACGAGGAGCGGCGCGGGGGGCGTTTTGCAAATGTTCGTTAGTGGGAGAAGGCAGTGCATCTCGGCCGTGGATGCTAGAAGGAATGACCTGGATCATCCATGTGTACATGTGCATCAAATACCTCATGTGCACCTGATATGTTGCCTGCTATATAACAGATTAACATTCTATGGTAGATAGACGATAACTATATGAAGCACTCTAATTCTATACGAACAAAAAGGAGCAATTGTCATTTGGTCCAGATTTTGCATTTATGGATTCCTGAAGGAAACAAACGGATTTGTAAGCAATGCTGAAAGCATGTATCTACGTAGGAAAACTATCGGGCAGAGAAATATAAAACGTGATGATATAAATTCTAATATGAAATAGATATGGACTATTCTGTAGATATACACTACTATAAAAAGACTAATGTTAGACGTCTCATCACAGACGGTTGATCAAAACCGTCTGTATTGCATGCAAACACATACGGTTTTAGTTTAGAGACCATCTGTTTGTGTTACTAGCTGCGCTAAAAACCGTCTGTGAAGAGGTAATATCACAGATGGTTCATACCTAAAACCGTCTGTGATAATTTTACATATCACGCACGGTTTTCAACAAAGAACTGCTCAGGAAACATCACGCACGGTTCTAACAATAAACGCTCGTGATATTACTATATATCATAGACGGTTTTTGTTATAACCGTCGTGACAATATCGCCATGCCTCCCGCTGAAGCCCGATGAGTTTCTTCGTCGCCGATGTGTCTCAATTGTCAGATCAATGCCGCTTCGGCCCCCGACGCGCTCTCTTCGCCTCACGCCTAAATTTATTCCTTGTTTTATAAAAAGATCATCCGCCATCGAAGATGATCATCCCCACTTATACAAAAAAAAATAGAAATGGTCGTTCTTCGCTTTTTGTCGCCGCATTGATGGCCTACTCCGCCGCACTGCACGAGCACCTCTCTCAGACGTTGAACTGTGCTACGGAAGAACAAAGGCTTCAACAAAGGACTTCACTCCTCTGTCCTAGAATTTGCCGGAGCAGGTGACGGCCACCTTCCGCCGCCTTGACATCCTCCTCCGCCGTGTCTTCCGAGTGATCTCCCACTTTCATGAAGTTTACTGCCTCATCGACGTGGTCCTCCAAAACGACATGGCACGTCTCCAGGAGGCGGTAGGCGACCGAGTCGACCAGGCCTAGACCCCTCAAGCAAGGGAAGAGAGCCTATGGGCTCAATTCTTCTTGGTTCAATAGTCCGAGGGTCTTGGAGACACTCGAACGAGCGCCACAATGGGACGATTTTCGTGTTTCTGCTCGACACGAACCGTCCGCCTCGACGCCGCCACAAAGTATTGAAGACAGAGATAGCAGCCTACCTCCACCACTAGAAAAACTTTGTTTATTTATATGTTTCTAGTTTTTTTTAATCTTTTTGTAAGCGACTGGCCATGCTGTTTGGCCATATGAAAATTCCAAAATTAAAAAATTAAAAAGTTTGGAGGTGAAGTTACTATATTAATTATATGCTTAATTATTACTTATATATATATATATATATATATATATATATGAGACGGTTTTGTGGGAAAAAAAACTAGTTTGGAGGTGAAGTTACAATTAATATTAATTATATCAGAGACGGTTTAGTGGAACAAATTAATTGTGTGTGTGTGTAGTTAAAGCAAATTTTCAGCAGTATTTAAATGACAAAATTGACATATAAAAATGTAATTTCTTCGTGTCATGTAAGTGTATATACAAAGTAAATATACTTGAGAAAAAACCATATCACGGACGGTTCCATTGTGATAGGTATCACTGACGGTTCTATAATAGAATCGTCTATGATAAGTCTCTTTATTAGTAGGAGCCCGACCACTAGGGTTTGCGCTCTAACTTGTCACTCCCCGACGCCGCCCTTACTCTCGTACATTCCCCTCCCCACCCGAGTGACCCCGTCACCGACGCTGCCATGCATTCTTCCCACACCAACTGCAGACACCACTTCCTCATCGCACAAGACACTCAGACGATAAGAGTGTCTTTTGTAGTGTCACCGCTAGTACCACAACCACCACGTGACGCCACGCTTCCCCTCTTCCTCCTCCCAGCGACGCTGACTCGGCTACCTCTCCACCGGCGATGTCGAGGTAAAACAGATCTATCACCTATTAGTTTGTGATGTCGGTATTCATGTGAACCGAGCTCCTCCTCCTCGCCAGCCTCCCGCGACCTTGATCAAGCTCCTCCTCCTCAAGGCCACGGATCACACTCCCAACACCCCTCACAGGCCACTGGCCCTGCTCCTCCTCCCTACACCGCAGCCTCCAGCCTCCTCCCTCTCGCCGGGCCACAGTTACTCGACCTCCTCGCGCCTCCAACCTCTCCGGCTCTCCCACTAATGCGTAAGTTCCCTTCTTGTCTTCTTGATGTTGTCTAGTTGTTGGTTGATGCTGATGGTGATGGCCATTGGCCAGAGCCCAGATGCTAAATGTGTAATACATACATACATGAAGAGAAGTGCATCATTGCAGAGAAGTGTAAATGTGTAATACATACATGTAGAGAGAAGTATAGAGAAATCATAAAATGAATGCAATGATCATGCAGATGCTTGTTGGCTAGTGGCACCTTGCTAGCTGTTGAACTGCTCAATGATGTTAATAGTCTTATGTCAAAATTGAATTGATAATTAGTTCATATTAATAGTCCCTTGCTCGTGAAATGTAAACTGGGGCTATTGGTGTATGTGCATTATTTATATATATGCATCTTGCTTAGTTTATGCTGTGGGTTCAGATTGACAAAAATGAATGGGGATGGTGGGTTTGGTTAATGCTCTCTGATGGATACCGAGGGTTATTGATGCCTTGCTTCTAGCTTTGTGCTTGGTTGGCTTATATTGATGTGGTTCGATGAGGCTTGGTTGCAATTAACTTTTCAGATTTGTAAAGGTTTAGGCTTGGTGTGTATTGTATTCAAAACAAGACCAAATGAGTCAAAAACTACTACAACACCTCTTCACTGCTCTCGTCATTCATTTCACCTTTGTCTCGTAATCGTGTTCATGCTACCAAATTCTACTACCTTAAGCCCCTGTGCACGCCTTACCATTCCATTCATAATCTCTTCTCTATAAAATCTCCAAGCCATGGTCTTGTGCCATTAAAACCGACATCATATATATATATATATATATATATATATATATATATATATATTCGTAGTCCCCACCACTTTCGGGGTCGCCACGCAGCATGAGAAGGATGAGATAGTAGCGACGGGCAACCTCATTGAGCCTATGCAAGTTTAAAAAGTATGGATGCAAGGAGAGCGTCAGGACATCTAATTACCTGGATGTTGTCGATAAGTAATTGGACGTCGCTATGTTCAGAAAGTGACGTGGATGCGCAGGTACTTCGACTGGGAAGTGGCATCATCTATCAGCAACTAACAATTCTTGAGGGTAATCGTCTTTAAAACCAACAAGAACACCAAGCAACAAATTAAAAGACGATTACATGCTCAAGAATGGTTAGTTGCTGATACATGATGCCACTTCCCAATCGGAATACCCGCGCATCCACGTCACTTTTTGAATATAGTGACGTCCAATTACCTATCGACAACATCCAGGTGGATGTCCTGACGATCTCCTTGCATCCATACTTTTTAATCTTGCAGGGGCTCAATGAGGTTGCCCGTGGTTACCGCCTCATCCTTCTCATGTCAAGTGGACGATCCCCCAAAGTGGCCGAGAGACTATATATATATATATATATATATATATATATATATATATATATATATATATATATATATATATATATATATATATATATATATATATGATGTCGGTTTTAATGGCGCAAGCGTACCATCGCTGGGGCTTTATAGAGAAAAGTCATCACAGATTTGCTTTCAAATTATAGATCGTTTGTGATACATACTTATCACAGACGGTTTCAGCCACAAACCGCCTGTAAAAGTATGCATCACAGACGGTTTGAAAACCGTTTGTGATGACCTCATGTATCACTGACCCATAAATTCAGACGGCTCACGAAACCGTCTGTGATGACGTTTTTGAACCGTTTGTGAATACCTTTTCTGTAGTGATAGTAGGTCAAGTTCATTCATGTATCTATGCAGTAGAGTTACTACACAAACACTACTCCAAACATTACTTTTTCCCACGGTTGAAAACCGCAAAAAATAGAAAACCGCCGTTTTTTATTTATCGACAGTAACCACTGTGCAAATCCTCGTCTAGCCGGTCGGGAAAATTCAATTTGTCTCGACGGTTCACTGTCAAGAAAAATTTTCCTGACGGTTTTTGCTATTTTCCTGATGGTTTTATGAACCGCCCATAAAACAAATTTCGCTGACGGGTATTAACCGTCAATAAAAATATACCTGACGGTTGGGACATTACCACAATAAAATAAACCTTGACGGTTATAACAAAGATCACAAGAAAATAAAAGTTGATTTGTTGGGACATTACCGCCAAGAAAAAAAGTTGATTTGGTTGAACATTACCGCCAAGAAAATATAACTTGACGGTTGGGATATTACCATTAAGGAAATAAAACTTGATTTGGGACGTTATCATCAATAAAATTAAACTTGACTGCGGTCGCGGCTCGTAGTTTAATTGTTTTTTCCTGAGTGTATTACCGTCACCAAAATAACTCTGTGGTTGTCAACAAAATTATTAGCAGCCAAGATAGCAATGCTAGCAGAAAATGTCAATGATCATACACACACTATTATTTGATTCATACACAGCCATGCATCATATAATCCACAATACACATCCATGCATCATATAATCCACAATACACATCCATGCATCATATAATCCACAATACACATCCATACATTAATCCACACACAAAATAAGTTCAAGCTTAAACTAGTATCATTTCAAGCTCAATACCATAAGGTTCACTTGCAAAAAGCAACATTGTAATCCGTATAAAAGACATCTAAAAGTCCAGTACTACCAAAATACACCTAAAGACAAATATCACATACAAGTCATGTAAGTCCATCTAAAAGTCTAGTAATACCATTCATGTTGAACTATTCAAAAGAGCTAGCAAGATATCATCAAAGATCATGTGGACATTCAGTTGCATTCGTCGCGGTCGATGTTGTTGGCATCATGGTTGTTGCCGCCATTAATGTCACCATTGCAGTTGTCGCCATCATTGTTAGCATTGTTGCCATCAATGGCATTGTCATCCCAAGGTCGAGCCCACATGGGAGGATCCACCCCAAGGTCGGGTCCTTCCTCAGAAGGTGAATAGAGTGTGCCAACATTATGAGTCCGCTTTAGCACAAATAAACCATTAGAAGTGCTAATGTAAGAGCTAAAGTAACCCACTAAACACTAGCATTACGAGTCTGCCTAAGCACAATTAGAACCATTATAAGTGCTAAAGAAATAGCTAGACCAATCAAAATCTATGACAAGTCTGTTTTTTACAAAATGGTTGCACACATGGACAAAAAATTCTACAGAAACCCATTGCCACCTTACCATGAACATATAACTAAATGGGATTCAGGTTAAGCCCATGTGATAGAACACTCAACATGAGTCCACTCGCTTACTGCTGCATTGCTTGTTGTCACTCTAACACACCAAAAAGTATTAGTGTCTAGTCCAAATTAGTCCTCTAAATGATAGAGGTTTGGACAACCTTGTAACTTTCATGAGATATCGTTGGTAGCATTGGCAATAATTTTAGTTGCTAAGTATTCTTACCTGTGATTGTGCAGATGTTTCACGGCGTAGCACCTCTGGTGGTGGTTCTTCACCCATCTTCTGGAAAAGAATCTACATTTGAAAACTTCACAAGGTTAGAGTGGCCTCTAATGTAACAATTTAACATTTATCAACCGCCATAGAGTGGCCATATGATCGAGCATGTATTTCTATGATGATCTAGATATCCTTGTTGTAATTAACACTAATTCTCTCTCTCTCTCTCTCTCTCTTAAAAGCTTGTAAACGTGAGCATTATGGACATGTTTTGATCATGCTTTGCAATGGCGATCGAGCAATGCAAACAGGCCATTAGGTGTAGGTACCTTCCTAGCTATACTTGTAGTTTTACTCATATAAGCAATGACCGACCTTACTTATGACTTAAAGAGTGCAAGCACGCATTTACATTATTTCATCAAGATATGGCATGTCATGTTCAATAAGAAAAAGTGCACAAAATCTAATACTATTGTTGTTCTTCACATAATTTTCTTGCTAGCATTAAAATCATCCTATCTTATACACAACCGTAATTATGGCATGACGAGATATCGCTTTTGAATTGCAATCGTAATGCATTACACTAATTGCATGGATGAAATCTTGTGCTTTTATAGAGTATCCGGATGAAATCATTGCACTCACTATACTTGTTTTCTTCTACTAACAGCAACAAATAGCGTGCAGAACTACCATGGGTCAGAGGAACTAGCAAAGAAGACTACCAAAGATTTCTTCTTGTTTTCTTCTACTAGCAATACTAGCACCAAGACTACCAGAGGCAAAGCAGCAGCCATTGACATGTAATATATGTAATGGAAACTTATTGCTACCATGCACTACAAAACTCATGTAGTAGTTTCTTATGTAGTAGAGACTTCAGGTGTTGAAGCTTCTCATCTACTGCTAAATAGTTATGTACTGTTAGAAACCTTCTATTGTCATTGTTATATTCCTGACAAAATAGCTGATTTCAATTATGTGTTCTGGACAAAATAGCAACATCAAGTGGATTTCAAATTTACATTCGTTAGAACCTTTAATTGTCATTGTTATGTTACTAGAGAAAATAGCTGCCCCAAATTTCAATTGTTTATGTTCTGTACAGAACAGTAGAAGCAGTTGAATTTCAATTCTATGTGCGTTGGACTTAATAGCAAAGAAGAATTACGCCGCTATGTTCGACTTAATAGCAGCAGAGTGAGCTACATAAGAACATATTTTCACCTAATTACATGAGCAGCAGCATATAAAAAAATAAATGATTCCACACCTCCAGAAACACATCCTGATATTGACATTCATGAAACCCAAGAATACAGATCGATTTCTTGCATCAACACACATCGATTTCTTGCATCAGATCGAAACAATAGTCATAACTTGATATAATTCACTAGAGTACAGACAAAACCATGCTTTGTTCTATCATAGTCTTAAATGTGTGCATACTATGACCCTATCAATATGGTCAATGTTCTCACTAAATAATCAAGCTAACACTAATGGATAGTCCAAACCCATCCATGCGCAGTATGCAACAATGACATTGGATGCAAATTAATATGTGTGAAATAAAAATGTTACGACAATCATTTGGCGGTGAATTTCTTGTGCCCGGAGTAGTTCTTGATTATGTCGGACCACATTACGATATGATGTGGAATTGGATGGCCTGGTATTTTTTGATTTAGCTGCTATTAGAACATCAGCCTTCTTGATAGCACCATTCCCTATTGGTACACGGCCATGGGGCAAGCCACTATTGGTGTTGTAAAGTATTGCTCCATCAAGTGGTTGCTGCTCCCACTCACCATCTGGATGTTGAGCACTGGCAGTTGCCGAGTAATCATCCTAGAACAAAAACAACATTTCATATGATTTGCTTTCGTAGAAGTTGAGTTCAATTGAGTTGACTATAGTAGTACACATATATGTAAAGAGAAAGCAACAGAACTGGGTGGATGTATATGTCAATTTTTTTCCAACTTACAATGCGTTTCTGTGCTTTTTGGCTGCAAATTGGACCATTACTACCACTACTGTCCACATTTTTCATGCCAGACTTCATTACGGTATATGTCTTCAGGCATGTAGTATTTTCTGGTCCAAACTTGTGTTCCTATAACATGGTGAAGAACACAATTAACCCAGTCACAACCTACTACCTTACAATATCCAAAGGCGAAAAAGAGAGAGGGAACATGTATAATATACCAGATATTGTTGGGTCTCCAAGTATGATCGTGAACCCGACGGGTTTTGAGTAACATCTTCAGATTTGAAGCGCAGCATTCGACCTCTCCTTCGCTTTTGTCAAGAATTTATCGCCGCACTGCCATTTACAAAGATGTGGCCATACTTGCTCATTGCACCACCAAATCCTACCAATCAAGTATTGCTCGTACTCTAATTCTCTTGGACATGCCAGCGTGTCATCAATCTCCTCTTCTTGTTTTTTGTAGTACTCCTTGACAGCATCAACACGAGCATTATGTTCATTGTCGATTTTAAATATAAATGAATATATCAAGAACCTATAATCGTCCACATTCGCATCAGGAAACAGAAAGACATGTCACACAAGTTAAACAACTCTGTAAGGCATCCAAGTCGTATCAACAATTCTAAACAAAATCTATAACTACTGTCAGATTTCTCGGGGAGGTTTGAAGCCGCACAGAGTAATTTTATTGGGTGATACAATATAATGGATTCGAATTACACCCAAAAAGTTCAATAAAAAGCACACACATGTCTGTTAAAATGCATAATACCAATGGTCAAAATGCTTGCACATACTGCGATATGTGATGTCCTTGTACAAAAAAAAATGCAACTTTCCTTCTCAGAAATATAAAACATCCCGAGAAATTTGACTAAATCTACAGTTGATTCCTTTCATATCATTGCAAAAACAACCGAATATTACAAATTTACAATGAAACGTCTCACTGTTCACTAACCTCTATCACTGACTCTATGTCTCTGACTCTCTGTGCAGTCGCCGCGAGGGAGGGAAGGCTAGGAGGCAACAGTGGCGGCGAGGGAGGTGGTGGCTGCAACGGCGAGGGAGGAGGATGGTAGCTGCAGCGGCGAGGGAGGAAGGACCGAAGGACGCAATGGGGGAAGGCGTGGGTGGGGGAGGCAAAGATGAGGAGGGAGGTGAGGGAGGGAGGGGAGGCGGCGATGGCTGCGAGGAAGGAGGGAGGCGGCGACGACAGTGGCGTGGGAGGAGGGAGGCGGAGGGGGAGGGCGCGGGTGGGGGAGGTGTAGATGAGGATTGAGGTCTAAGGACTGAGGGCTGATGACTGAGGAGGGACTGTGGGAGGGGAGGAGAAGGCGGCGGCGAGGGTTAGGGTTAGGGGTGATTCAAGAGATGTGGGCGCCTGGGCGAGACTGCGGGAGCAGCTGGAGCCTGGAGGACTGATAATTTGGTGAATCGCTCGCTCGTTGACTCGCTGTGTTAGACGGACTCAATACGGATAGCACTCGGATACTTTCCATATAGCTCCGATTTAATTCCTGGATAGCTTCGAATACGCCGAATATCTCCTTCCCGAATCCAAATCTGTATACGACAAAAAAAACCGAATCCAACAAAAAACTAGATATCCGAAAAAAAAAACTCCAAATAGTACCCGAAATTATTCAGTCGGTAGGGAATTATCTGCTCCGTTTGCACCCCTACTCAGGAAAGCCTAAAAGCACTAAGAAAAAGACAAGAAAATTATGTGTCAATGGTGTCGGAAAGGCAAGACATAACGGCAAAAGAATGGATAGACACACATGAGGCTACCTTTAAGTAATCGTGAGGCAAGTGAAGAAAATCAGGCGTAAAGATATGCCCAACAGAAGGACCTAACCCAAGAAAACAAAACAGAATATAGGTGTAAGACACAGTTAAATATCGGTAGATATTTCAATCAG